>BOPP01000042.1:9117835-9207850 GCA_017312745.1 Gryllus bimaculatus
GGGGGAGGGCACATCGTAGAATTTTGTTAAATAATATACAATATAATAAATATATTTATTGTGTTCTGAATGTATGACAGTATACAATACGATTGTTTTAATAATTACATAATTCGAATATAAGTAAATATTTAAATAAATTTTGCCAAATAAAGGAAAGTAAACGAAAACTTTAGACCTTTCGGAGCGGTCATGCCCCTCCTGGATCCGCCAGTGGTTGGGTCAATTAGATTTTTAAGTATAGGTACGTTAGGGCGGCTGTGTAATGTAGAAGGAAGAAGTAATGTAGAAGGTTTTTAAAAATAAAGGGGATGCGAATTGCCCACAAAATTATCGCGGAATTAGTCTTTGCAGGACTGAGCAAACTTGTTCTGGTAAAATACTCAACGGGCGACTGGACTGAATGGGCGAAAGTACGGTAAAAATATCGAATGCAAGCACGGCTTTAGGAGAGGCTACGCGACAACCGTACAATATATTTGTTTAGATACCCTAGTAAACACAGGGCTGGCCGCGTAAAACGGGCCACGTATATTGCAGTTTTTGTAGATTTCGAAAGGCTTTTGACGCTATTAATCGGGATGCTTTATGGTCGAAAAACTTAAATGAGCTAGGCGTCTCACGATAAAGTTTTAAAGCGTATTGCAGAGTATGTATAAGGAAGTAAAATTTCTGCGTGAGGTGCGGTGACGAAGTTATAACGCAAAAATAAAATCGACAATAAGAGTAAGACAGGGTGTTCCTCTTTCACGCTGCTGTTTATCTTGTTTATTAACGATTTTATTACGTGGGTACAGGAAGCTGGATACAGCGCCCCGATAATTGATGCTTGAAATCCCGGACTTACTATATGCTGATGATTTAAGTCTTATGTTCGAGACGATGGAGGGGCTACAGAAGAGTTAGAATATTCTAGAAACGGTATAGTGAGACATGGGACTAAAGCTAAACATTCAAAAAACGAAAGTAGTAGTCTTCAAAATGGGTTCATCGGGGTAAGCAAAGAGAAATGGTACTACAGCTAGAGAAATTGACCGCGTCAAAACATTCACATATCTTGGTTGCAAATTTTTCCATGAATGGGGAGTGGAATGAATCACATACTGACGGTCACAGCAAAGAAGGAGATTGCGCTTAAAAAATCGTATTGCGCAGTTGCGCAGGGTTCCCGGAAATTGCCGGTAAAAAGTATAGCGATACAATGTTTTCAACATCGTTAGTTTCTCCCAGCTAAACTATTGGGGCAGAAATCTGGGGAGTGGATAGGATGATCGCAACTAGAAAGTATCTGAAACAGATTATTTCAAATTAATTCTAGTAGTTTCTAGATGCCGCAGCCAAATTGCCGGAGTCTTAAGAGAGTCGAAGATATAGGAAATTTGGAGAGATTTAAATGAAAATCTATTAACTTTGGATAAAATTAGCAGGATAACAGGCATGACACACTCATACATAGGCGCTTTAAGATGCAATGGCAGGGAAGCGCACCCGCTACTGGCGTACAAAGTTAACGGCTATTGACCGGCAGGGGTTTGGAGACGTCTCTTCCGGATATGGTGGAGAATGGGAACCCGTGAAATAGAACGGCTATTCCAATAGACTCTGCGGATTTAAAAAAGGCAAGAGATCTGGGCAGCACGGCTGAAAAACGTTCGCTAGTAGCTCAAATTCATGAGAGTCGTTATGGGGTTGCGAAGGTTACGTTTACTCTCGGAAAAGACGCTAGAGGGGAATACGCTGGTTCAGGGTGGGGGATGGATGCGCGTAGACTAAGACGCAAGTGGTAATGGCATCTGTGTGCTTGCGGTATAGGGAAGACTGGATCCACATACTCTTAATTTGCTGTGAACCGAAACATGGAAAAAAAATGATGGGATGGGAAAATTACACTTTCTAAACAGGAACGTTAAACGCTCGCCCAAAACAGTTTTAGTGATAAAAGTTAAATCATGATAGAATTAGGAACATTTTTAGGAAAGGTTCGGACCATTAGGGAAAACTGAAATTAAGGAGTGGGAAAACAGCACCGTTAGCTTGAGCAGCCTAGACTGAGAGAATATAATAAGTAATAAGCTAAACAATAAGTAAGTTAATCAGTAATTTTATGTATGTAAGTAAACAGCTTAAGAAATAAGTCATAAGTCATAGTTAATTGGTAAAGTAAAAATGTTAATAAATAATAAAATAAACTGGCATAGTAATAAAGCACATTAGGGGGAGGTAAGGGGGATCGAAAACTTATAAGGGCAGAGGCGTTGGTGCGGACGATCTTCTTGGCGCTGTTTGATTCAGGTGCTGAGGACCATGCACTGGAAGGAGACGGTGGACGCCCGCGCAGAAAATAATTATAGCTAAAATAAACGTCGGATAGATTAGAAATGTACTCGGCTTCTGACGCAGGTTTTTCTCCCCTTCAGGGTTTTTTTCCTGACGTACCCTTATGGTCTCTTTTCGCGGCTTTGATGCGATGGAGATGACGCATTTGGGGGTGAATACTAGATTCGAAGATTAGAAGCGAAAGGATGTAGGTAATTTTTATGGCTTAAAGGCCTTCGCCTAGCCACATAGGATCAAGTAAGCTAATTTTGTCTGTAATAATTACCTATTAAATAA
The DNA here is from genome assembly GCA_017312745.1 of Gryllus bimaculatus. Lineage (NCBI taxonomy): Eukaryota > Metazoa > Arthropoda > Insecta > Orthoptera > Gryllidae > Gryllus > Gryllus bimaculatus. The sequence goes on from BOPP01000042.1 coordinate 9,120,449, forward strand.
AAAATAAAAAAATAGAAGTAAGGCGCGCGGAGAATTAACTGGGAGAATTTGAGTTCGAGTCTCGGCGGGGGAATGATTTTTGCTGTTTAAATACCTTATGAAGTTTCATGTAGTAGTATAAAATTGAGGAGCAGTTACAAATAATGCGAGAAAGTTTGTTGTTGTTGAACCTGTAGTTTATATATCTCTCAAGTCGTTAATATTTACATTATGGGCGTTTTATACATTATTGTTTTTTAGTACAAGTCAAACGATTCATGAAATTTATCGAAAACTCAAATTTTTACTTTTCAGCGTTGCCTGGGGCCCAAAATTATCTAGCTCCAGCACTGTGTACCCTTATTCGTTTCATCCAAAATGATCCTTCCATCGTCGTACATACGATTTTATCCAAACTGCGGGTTAATGTGAAAATTAACTGGCTAAATCGTGAATTAGCCACTATTCGGGCTTCAGCTATACGGTTATCAAAATGAATGCAAATATTGACGAATCCCCTTGGTCTCAAATCCATTAAATTTTATAATATAGTGTGGAAAATGAAGAAAGGCGTATTTATTTACATAATTTCAATATTCTTCCGAGAAATTTGGAAATTATCGACAACAATTTCAATTAGTGGATATCCATTAATGGCACGAAAGCACGTCAACCTTTAAGTAAATGGAAATGCCGTGCGTAAGTACAGGTAATACACTCACTACATTGCAGTTAGAAATATACTTAAATACGGAAGCTAAAAGAACTAAGTTACATGTTAACAAACACTAATGAACTTTTCTATCAATTCGTTTTCACAAACATGTCTGACTTCATAGTCTTCATCTCAAACATCTTAGCTCAAACTCTGTCTGCCTACCTCCCCGCCATCTATTAACGATGTTTCAAAACGCTGGTCAAACGTAGAGGGACTGAACGAAATGTGCTCACTATGCCTTGTTTCCCAGAGTTTTCCGTGGCGGGCGGGATGTGAGCAGCCATCTTGGATTTTACTCTTTGAGAAGCCGGTTATCCTTTAAATACGCAAACGATTTGTAGGCAGAAGGCCTGCTCCTCGAGTTTGTTTGATACTTCGTATTACACTTCGTATTTTCATCTTCTGAAGTGTACCAGGATTTGGGCTCGGAATGCATTAGGTATGAATGAAGTCCTGTGCAAAATTTCGTTGTAGTCGAGTTCCCAATGGAAGATATGGCGCAAGTAATGGCGTTTGTCTAGTGTGAAGACTCTGCCGATAACATTATAATACAAGAAGTTGCTTAAATTAGCGTGTTTACGAGGTAGTAGAACTAGAGCGTCTTTGCTCGTTCTGATAATATTACTTTTACCCTATGGTATAGAGCCGTAAAATTGGTTTCTTTAGCCACATTTTAATCACCTGAACTTAAGGTTGGCATTAAATTTGATATTACTTTATTGTTACAAATCGTTCTTCAATGCTTTATATTACTTAGTACTTTGGCCCGTTGCTTGAGGAAGTACAAGCACATGGGAAGAGTCCATGATAAGATGTAGAAGTGGATAATTTTAGTCAAACCTTTTGCAAGCACATGTTTCATGTTATCATTATTGTCTGTGGCTATGTCTGGATAATTATGAATAGGTATGTTATTCCTTACAAATGCATGAAGTGAACGTTCGTGTTCAAAAATTTGCTGATACAAGACATTTTTGGAGTTATGAGTGGATTTTGCGGTGTAATTTCAATGTGAATTGAACCCCACCTTTTGGCAAGATGAGCGTGTTTATTGGTTTTTGTGTTATTGTGCTGCAGGATTCCTTTTCCAAGCTTATGTTGCGAGAGCCTCTTTGAAGACAGCATCCAGCCTCAGAACCCAATCTCATTGGGTCCCAAGAATGGCTCTCCCCAGCCGAGCGCGTGTTTATGCTGATGTAAATTCTCATAAACCTCGGGAATACTGGGATTATGAAGCTTATGTTGTAGATTGGGGGTAAGGCCTCCTTTATTCGACTTCTTATTGCTATGTATGTTTGGAATTTTCTAACTTTTACTTTGTGTAAATTTGTAGCCAACAAGATGACTATCAACTTGTTAGAAAACTTGGCCGAGGGAAATACAGTGAAGTGTTTGAGGCTATCAATATCACAAATAATGAAAAGTGTGTAGTTAAAATTTTAAAGGTATGTGTACCCAAGTTGTGATGTGAATTGTCATTGTAATTTCATTGTATTACTATCACTTAATGTACCATTGGTTTCCAGCCTGTGAAAAAGAAGAAAATAAAGCGAGAAATTAAAATTTTAGAGAATCTCAGAGGTGGAACGAATATAATTACCCTTCAGGCTGTAGTGAAAGATCCAGTTTCAAGAACCCCAGCCCTCATATTTGAGCATGTCAATAATACAGATTTCAAGCAGTTATACCAGACGTTAACAGATTATGACATTCGATATTATTTGTATGAATTACTTAAGGTGAGATTACTTCAGTGGATAGATGTGATTTTTTTTTAAAAATTATTTTTAACTTCATTACTGCTGTTTACTTGCGTAGGCTTTAGATTATTGTCACAGTATGGGTATTATGCATCGTGATGTGAAGCCACATAATGTAATGATTGATCATGAGAATAGAAAGCTTCGCCTTATTGACTGGGGCCTCGCAGAATTTTACCACCCTGGCCAGGAGTATAATGTTCGTGTTGCTTCACGATACTTCAAAGGGCCTGAACTTCTAGTTGATTATCAAGTGAGTTAATTTTTATCCGTTTTGGATGATGTGCATTTATTACTATTTATCATATTTTGAGAATGTGATGTTAATGAATTCTGTATTTCAGATGTACGATTATTCGCTTGATATGTGGTCCTTGGGCTGTATGTTAGCCAGTATGATATTCAGGAAAGAACCATTCTTTCATGGTCATGATAATTATGACCAATTGGTTCGCATAGCTAAAGTGCTGGGCACTGAAGAATTATTCGAATATTTAGAAAAGTATCATATAGAGCTTGATCCTAGGTTTCATGACATTCTTGGGAGGTAATGGATACTCCAAAACTTGTAATATTCTTGTGATTGTTTTAATAATTGTATATTTTCTTAAGCTTCCTGTAATTGCTAATTTTGGTTTTGCCTTTCCAGACATTCTCGAAAGCGATGGGAAAGATTCGTGCACAGTGAAAATCAACATCTGGTCTCCCCTGAAGCATTGGATTTTCTTGATAAGCTTCTGCGATATGATCATTATGAAAGATTTACAGCCCGTGAAGCTATGGATCATGCATATTTTTGTATGTTTTCTCCATTAGTATTCAGTACTGTTATGACACATTGAAGGTAAACTTTCAGTGTGAGGAAATTTCTGAAGTATTTCTAATTTTTATTTATATTTTTTTGCAGATCCAATTGTTAAGGAACAGGGACGTATGAATATGATTTCGTCATCACCTACTCCCATAGCAGGCTCTGGGCCTGTAGGTGAGTAGCATGACAGGTAATGGTGCCCATTCTCACATTTACATTTTTGTAATGTGTGATGTGTATATGTGTGTAGTTCAGTTTGTGAAGTTTTTGTCTGTAGTGGTGAGATTATATGGTGTGAACAGAAAATGGAAGTGGAGAATGGTATCTGGTTATCAAATGCCAGTTGTGTTGAAGCCAGGCTGTTTCAAAGTTGTACTAGTTTAGAGTTGGTGTACATCAAGCACCAGGTACCTTTGTAACACTCCACAACTATCTGTTTGACATCTTGGTTTCACATGCATCACTTTCAAGTTGCAGCATGTTTCAGTAATATTGTAAAAATGTAGTCATATGTAAATATTTGCAGTAAATTGAGTGTTTTATACCAGTCTGTAATATTTGTTATTGTACTCAGTTGTGTAATTTGCAAGAATTGAGGTAATATCAAGTCGTGAAATGTAACGTGTGCCGTGAATGTTCATGAGCTAATAATTCCAAATTCTGCCTGCTTGATTCCTGTGTTTCTTACTTTAAATGCTTTAAACTAATGTGTTCTAATCTTTTAATTGCTCCGTATTGTGTAGGGAAGAGAGACAAGGCTATAGTGTAGCAGAAAACCGTCATGTTTTTGTGAAGACAGTGGAAGGCAGCAGGAAAACCTAAAACATTTCTGAAATCCTGTTAACTGGAAGTGAATCGTTGGATTGTGGATTCCTCTTTTGGGATGTCAAAGTGAAAATTGGCAGTTTTGTTAAGAAAGACTGTGAATTGAATATATTAATGTGAAAGTCACATAAACAAACTGATATTTTGTATTAAAATTGGAAGACTTTTTCACTTCTGTATTCAAAACCTGAAATCTTTATCTTGCTGGTACTGTGAAGATATTTTGATTTAAGACAATGTAATAAAGCTGTGAAAACAGGATGTCAAACCATGTAGTTTGATACTTCTTGCAAATGGGTTGAGGTTTGATATGAAGTTAAAACGCATCTGTGTGATGAGACTTTAGTAAAGGATGTGAACTTCATATCACATGTATTATCAAAAAATATGAAACTAGAAAGCCCTGTTATAGTTGTATAATTATTTAACCATATCAGATGATTACCTCTTGTGTAAGAGGCTGTAGTTGTTTTGACAGTGCTTAAGGTGGCAACTTGTAATGGGGAAAGACATGCTGAAAACAAACTTCAATTATCAATTTACCCTTGTAGATAACATGCTAGTCATGCATTTAAAACATGGTACTTTAGAATTAGGTTTGTTTTTAAAAAAATAGTGTGGGGTAATAGAATTAAATGTTTGGGCCTACAAATTAGTTTGGCCATTTTCTAGGTTTTACGAAAACCAGCTTCAACAGATTCCTGTTAGGTTCCACTTTCAGCACTGTTTTGTTTCTTTTTTTGTAAAATTGGACACAATAATGCTAGGACAACATAAATGCATTGCTCTTCTGAAAAAATGTAAAATTGAGTTTTGTAAAGAGGTTGCTCGGAATGTGACACTAAATTGTAACATTTCTGGGAATTGTTTACTAAATATGTAGTTTTGGAGAACATTGAATGAAATTTTTAAAGAAAGACAGAATGCAGTGTTCAACTAATTTGAACTAGTGCAGCGATTCCCTTATAACTTAAATCTTAGTTTAAAATGTCTTAATATTTGTGGTTTTCAGTTAAATTACCCAAGTGAAATAAGTCCCTGGGAGAAATTCTTACTTCTGGAAGATGCAACTTTTTGGGAACTACTCGCCTAATTGATAAAGGATTGGAAAGAGGCATCATGATTCAAATATTTTTTTGTTACACAGTATTTCATACAATTTTTGAAGAATGGATGCAGAAAGCAATTATATAAGAGGTTCATGGATTGGGGCTCGCTGCAATAGTACAAAATGGATAGTTTTCTTGCAAATGGTACTATTTTAAACTTGTTAAGAGTGATCTTGCTTAATTGTAAAACTAGGTTATCAGCTGTGAGAAAATCTTTCTGGTATTGTTCTTGAAATATAATAAATTGAATTTCCACTTTTTCTGTATTGTGAGCAGAAACCTGAAGTTTTGTTCTGAAACATTTGTGAATAAACGTTAAAAAAAAAAATTTTAACTCTAAACTGGGGTATACTTTATAGTGACATTTCGTATTAGTTTGTTACATTTCTTATATGGCTCTGCAGATTTTGCTTACAGGGATCTGTCTTCCAAAGTACCTTATTATGTAAGGGTGTGTAATAAAACCACCTACCTGTTTCTTGAGAATTGTCATATTCCAAGACATTGCATCAACTGTACAATGAGTCTGGAGATTTCACATTCCATTTCTACCTATTTAAAATAAAAATTGCTACAGAATTTCTGTTGTTTTTTGATGGATTTATCCAGTCTTGTGTGCAAAAGTTTTATGCCTGGTTTCCTTACTAACATGTTAAAAATAATTTTGTGCTTAACTTATTGTAGAGAGCATGCTACAATAAAATTGGAAACCGTTTTAACAACTAATCTTGATAACTGCAATTATTGAAACAAAATAAGTGAACTTGAAATTAATGATTTGAGTTTTCCCTTCTGTTTCAAATGGCAAAAGTACAGAATTATTCTTCCAAACATAGTTTTTAAGCAAATCCTAGGTTGATTCTATTTGAGAATTTTTCCAACAAAAAAAAAAAGGTTTGTTCCTGCTTGAAGGACATACTTTTCTTGTTGCAGTTGGGCCATCCTTATCGGGCAACTCTGTGGTGAGTGGGCTTGTACCCAGCTCTCCAATCATCTCCCCTGGAGCTGTTCCGCTCCCAGCTGGGGCATTGCAGCCCTAAACAACATTCTGATAACAGATAATAGCAAACTTTGCTCATCGTTTCGAGCGTGCTTGTGGGTAACCCAAATTACAGACGCTGACAAACCAAGACAGAGTCTTTGGGAACAGTATTCTATCTCCTTCTGCCTATTTGTTCAACTGTTTTGAAGGAAATGAAATTTCAGTGTTTTCTGTTACCATTTCATGTTAGTATACAAGAAACAATAGATGGAATATGAACTTCGAACATTAAAGAAATTTTTTAAATGATAATCATTCTTGATATGTGCGTTGACTTATTTCAAATTAATTTTTTTTAGATCTTTGTTGTATTTGCATCGTTATACTACGAGTTTCATGTTGGTTTAATTTTTCCACTTATCTTTTATAACTGAGAAGTGAATACAAACAAGATGTAAACATGTTTGTTAATTGCAAAAACTGGCAATATTTTTTCTCCAGTTTCCTGCTGATCATTTCCTCGTTCAGATCTTAGTTTGGTAAAATGTTGAGTGCCTGAGAAATGAAGTGTAACAAATGGAGTGTGTGTTTAGTATAAAGTCTGTTGATTTTTTTCCATGCTGGAACAAAATGTCATACTACATTGAAAAGTTTTAGCAATGTTGATTAACCATTTGCAAAAAACACTTGATGGGCTCATGACTTGTGGTCCTCTGTAATAACATTCGTTGTTTCTACATCCTGCTACATATGGACTTCATTATACATAAATGATATACACAAGGGATGAGTTCTCACAGCAGAAGTGGTTTTAATTCCCTTCACAGTTGCAGCTGTTACTCATTTTATGAACTCTGCCTGCAGCCCTCTTACAAGTTTACCCTTGTCCCTTTATTCTATACGGCATTGACCTTATGTGGTATCCTGCGTTATGTACATTTTGCTACGTAAACATGATGTACATTATGTACATTATGTTAAGGAAAAGCCATCAATATGAGTAAAGGCAAACATTTATATTCATATGAAGTAAAACATTGGCATGAAGTTGAAATTGATAAAATTCAGTGCTTATAACTAATTAGTTGTTCAATATATTGGTTAAGGATAAGCTGCAAAGACATTCTACAAATTGCGTACTGTATTTTGACAATATGTGAATTTTCTGTGCCTAGTGACTAGTTGCAGACTTGAAAATGATATAATTACAGGTTTGCATATTTAAGTTTAAGTGAAAGTGTAAATACATTCTGTGCTTGTTAAAACATTACATTATGTAGTTATGTGCATATTAGTCTGTGTATGAGTGTGTATAAATGCAGTTACCTTGTATTGTTTTTGCAGCTTTTCCTTTGGTGTGTTAGTAACTGCACTGTTTTTTTCTATCATGTGAAAAATTATCTTGTAAGGACAGCTGCTGTAATTGAAAGGGCTGTAATAAACATTTTTCATGTAAAATAGTTGTACCAACTATTTCCTTGTAACTACAGTATTCTAATATATGCTGCAGTTGTGTAAAATGACATGTCTCTTTGACTTTGAAATTTGGATTCATGTTATTTGTACAACAAAATGTAATACTTAGTATGCACATGATATATGTACAATGTAATTACTACTGGAATTCAGATTATACTCGTTAAATATTGTTGTTTTTGTTGTAATGCCCAAAGGGTTCCTTGAAATAGGCACCTCACATAATTATTTCTGTTAGATAGGTGGCTGGAAAAAGGGGCCTTAAGCCAATGAGTGAAATAGCAATATACATTTTTTTCTTTCGGAATTTACAATAGCTTGGATTCGATTATTTGTTAACTTAATTCCAAAGTGTGTTGCCGTAACGAACGCAATGCTTACGCTACTTCGGCTTGCGCTATATGTGTCGCATAGCTCTCGTTTCCGTGTACATCGTGTATCAGAGGAGTCGCGAGCCAAGAGTTCGAAAAGAAACTGGTGGGAAGCACACGATATAGAGGTGGAAAGAAGTATAAGGAATCAAAATAGATTCTCGGAAATGTGGAAAGGGTAAAGAAAGTGGTTGAACAAGGAGGGGTTCAATGCTACACGTTTGGTTCATTTCCAGATAAGTATTTGCCCTCTGTCATACGTAGGGAGTATATTCGACAGCGTTCGAGATACATTATACACTGCGTATACTGCATTGTACTGCAATACTTTCCGCAGCCGAGAAGTTTCCCTGGCACGCGCTAGTTGTGCGGTAGTGTTCGTGCACGTTGATTGTGGAAATTGTACTGTTGCACACTTATGCGGTAAAACAAATATTTACCAAGTGCATCTTGAAATGTTCGAGATTTAATCGTTTGACAATGAACGGTAAGTTTGCACAAGTTGATTCAATTCTTCGCTTCATTTGATACTCTAGGTTAAGTTGTTAATATTTATTATTGACGTATCGTGAGATTGAAATGTTCAAACCTGATTTATTCATTTGGACAAACTTGTAAATACGTTTTCGTCTCGTTTTCAGATTATATGCATCGTGATCATCTCCGTGATCTGTGGCTACAAATTGATAAATTACATCTAAGCTATTTACAAACTGACGAAAATCTGTATAAAATTGAACAGAAACATAAATTGGAAAGTAGGTTTAATAAATTTTACATTTTAACAGTAAATTCAGTGGCGTGATTATTTACGTGATTTTCGAACACTTTTCAGGTTATATTAGAGAATATCTGTGTCTGGCTCCGCATAATCGCAAGTTCTGTTTTCAAGAGACTGCCAATGTGTTGCATCAAAGTGCCACTTCCAAAGAAACCTTTAGTGCTTATCGAGCCGCATCGGCTTGGGATGCCCTCGGTACTTATGCTGCTAATTTATTATCACAACCCTGGAGGAAAGAGTATCGGGTTCTGAAGGTTATATTTTCATAGATATGAAAGTTATTTTCACTGGTTGTTTCGAAGAAATTTATATAATAAACTATAACTCACTGTTGTTGTTATTTTAGATGTATTGTGGATTTTATAAACATGAAATTGAAGCAAATCTTGTTGGTGCAGAAGTAATGTTGGAAGCGATGGGTTATAAACATACAGGCAATACAACAATGGTTCTTGAAGGACCAATTGATCCCGACAGAGTGTCAAATGTATCACGAGATTCTTTGATGGCATCTGTTGAATGCCAGGTAAGAATGAATAGCATAACATAATTTTGAGCGACTGTTAGTTCTGTATTGGCAGCAACAGTTCTTTTTTAACATGCTTATCCTGTTATCCTAAATTCCTGAGTATGTTTAAAAGAAAACCTGCATTTGTTCAAAAATAATTAATTGCTACTATCCTCAATTACAAACCGAAGTTTACTTAGAAATTTCATGCTACAATTAAGGCAGGGATATGGGAAGCTATCTCAAGTTACAGGCGAGACAATTGAAAGTTCAAAAAAAATGTGTAAATCAGATGATTAACAATTAAAGCATATTTATTACACTTAAAGATATTGTATTCATTACTGAATTAAATTACACTACTTCACCAGTGACTTGCCAACCTTTAGCAGAAACAAAAAAGGTAAATATCTCTCTTTTGCTTGTTGAGTGGCTTACCATTGTTCAATCCAAAGGCCCTTGATTACAGAAAGTACATTCTGTTATAAGTACAATTAAAAGTGAACATTTTGATTTACAGTGTTTACATTGCATAATATTGTAGGTTATAACTAATAAATTAGCCGATAGGGATAAAAGAAAAATGTGTTTGGGTGGTTCATTTTAAATCGGAAATTAGTTTTATTGTTATCTGGAAGCTATTTGAAACTGATATTGAGATTATTTGGATCACGAGTGAAAGTAGTTTAGCAGAACAATTTCTTAATGAAAATGTGTTTGTAGTTTGTGTTAAGAAGAAACATTTTAGAATAAAGTAAAACTCTTCAACTTTCTTTTAATATCTTATAATTTTATAACTTAGAGGATGGAGATTATTTGTCAAAATTTTGTTATACAGTATACCTATTTGCTAGTGTGGAAAATAGAGTTGAGGATGTATGATATAAGAGAGGTTCTCAGTAGCGTCTATGTAAATCAGCCCATTAATGACAGGAATCTTTGTTTCTTTACGAGCAGAAGAAAAGGTCAACTATAAGATGTGTTTAGCAAATTTTGCTGGGGACATTTATGGATTTTAGGAAAAATTAGCAGTTGCATAGTTGCCACTTCTTTTTCAGAAACATTTGCTGAGTGTATCTTTGTGATCAGTGAACAATAAATGATAGGTCACTAAAATTCTACCTTATTCCATATTACTGACTGACTCATCACCAATGTTGTTCATGCATCCTTGCTTTACACTCGTCTCTGTTGAATAGTAGAATGTAGAGGAGTAAAATTCATGACAACCTTGGAATTCTACAAATGAGGCTTGCCCAAAATGAGTATGTTCTATTTCATTCATCTTTATTCAGAGTGACCGATTTCTGGAAAAACACAAGGAAATGGATTGTCTCATCAAATGTGCATTTGAGATTTTGTACCCAGGGGAAGGAAAGAATGGTGCATATTGATGCAACACGTTTTAAACTTAATCAGTAGTTGGCAGAAAGAGTGATATTCCTTTTCATAATATACGTGTAGTTATGCATTTGTACTGTGTACAACACAGATGCCAATTCTTACTAATTTCTCTTAACTGTTGTGGTCAATGGTAAAACCATTATGGCGTGCTCTTGATTAAAACTTTTTTTTTTTTTTTTTTGTGGGGTAAATGTTCTAGAGCCTTACTCAAGAGCCACAGATGGCCAAATTTAAGGGAGAGAATACCTATGGGGAATAATATGGGGAAAGTTCAATGAATAGAGATTCGGGCAGTGAATAGAGACCTGGGTTTATTCAGAACAAGGTAAAACCCATCTTTAAACATTTTTATTATTACTCTATATTTTTTCTTCAAGATTTACTGTTTTGTTTGGAAGATGTTACAGGAGAGACAAAGGAAATGATGAACAGAAATGCAACCCAGTCTAATGGAACAAAGAACTCCATAAAAAGTAAAAGAAAAAATATTATTTTCTTCAATGTTTGTAGGAACTGATTAATTCATCTGATTATGTAAGCTTTGACTCTTTGCGTAGGTCCTCTTGAATATTGTGCCAACCACCTACAAAAAAATTCCTTTTAACCACTCTTTCTTGATTTTGTCTTTGTCTTTAAGGTGTCATACTCTTGAGTTTTCTCAACTTTAAATTTCTTTATCAAAACCTTGCCAGAAGTATTGCTATGTTCATGTTCTTCAGTGAGCCTAAATTTCTTACCAAGAGTTGACATTTTCAATTTATTGCCTGACTCGTGAACTCTTGATTAACACGACCCCTGCAACAGCTGTCTAACTGAACAACAGTTAAAGTTAGGAAACACTGAAACCAAAGAACACTGTACAAGAATTGTGGAAGGACTTTGTATCTCCTTCCTTTACACAGGTTTGGGAAGGTCAGTGCTGTTACAAATAAACAGTGGCTTTCACACAAGAAGCATAGGAAATAGTGTTCGGACAAGTGTAGATTAGGAAGCAAATGGACAAGCGCAGGCAGGTCTGAGCATCTTGAAGATATTGCCACACTTGTAAATCATTCTGTAATTTTGAAACTATATTTGTTTTCCATCTTATCCAGAATTTTTCATACTGTCATACTAAAAGCTTCTTTCTGTTTCCGTGAAAGGCTTCTGTGGTGTGCAATGTTCTTTGCATGGGAAAATAGCCCATTCTGAGATTTTTTTCCAGCAAAAGGAAGGTTTTTGTCTTATGTAGGTTCTGCCTTCAACTGATTTTACTGTATAATTACACTGGCTTGTGCTGAAAAAAAAACGTCTTTCAAAGTTTGAAATCCCTTCGGTATTTTTGTATGCTGAAAACTATTATGTAACTAGCAATGCTCCATTGTGCACAGTTTTTTTTTGTAAAGTTGACTTTAATTGTGCAGTAGGCCACTAGCAGTTTTATTTATTTAGCATACAGTTTAGTGATGCCATCTATGAACTGTTAATAGAATTTGCAGTTTTCCTCAAGGTGCCAATATGAACCTTTTCACTCATGTCATCTAAAAATTGGTGATATGTCTCCATTTTCCTTCCACATGGCAGCATGTACTCGTTTGTAGTATGAGATGGGGTTCTAAACCACTGACAACCAAGATAGATGCACAAAGGAATTGGATAATTGGTGACTTTTCATAGTTCTTAAAAAAAGTTTAAAAACAGAGCTATTACACAAAGGCAAAGAGTATGCTTCAATACCTACAGAGCATTCATTTCGCCTCAAAGAAACTTACGAAAATTTTGTGCTGATCCTTATTAAAGTACAACAATCGTGGCTGGTTGATATGTGGAAACCTGAAGATTTTGTGTGTGCTTCTTGGACAACAATATACAAATTTCCTATGTTTCCTTTGTGAACAGGACAGCCATGTGAGAGTGAACCAATGGAACCTGTGAGAATGATCCCCAAAAAACTACTTCAGATCCACGAAGTAAGAATATTTTAAGGAAAGGTCAAAGAAAATACTGCTACCACCTTGCATAGAAAATTAGGACTCTTGAAACAGTTAACTATAGCTCTACTAGTAAATGGGACATGCTTTAAACATCTCTGTGGTATGTTCCCATACATCTTAGAAGCCAAGACGAAGGACGGAATTTTCATTGGACACAATCTTATGTAATCTTTTGTAAACTTATCTTAATCTTATGTATATTTTTCTTATCACAATCTTGTTAGGTGAATTTACCACAACAGTCACAGATGCTTTAAAAAAAAAAAAGAGAGAGAGCTTGGATTTCCATTTAAAAAGTGGTTAAGAACTTTCTAGGAAACAAGAAAGACCCGATTTATGCAATCAATAGTTAAAAATATGCTGAAGAGCTTTAAAGATTTGGGATGTTGAATGAAATGCAAGATTCACTTCCTTGAGGCACGTTTGAATTTCTTTCCTGAAAATCTTGGTGCAATCAGCGAGGAGCAAGGAGAACATTTATACAAAGATATTAAGGAGATGGAAAAGATATCAGGGTCAATAGAATGTGAACACAATGGGTGACAACTGCTGGATGCTCTACCGAAACACATCATGGGGCATACTTAAGAGGAAAAGTAATACTCAGCTTTACAAAGAAAAAAAAGAGCTCGGATATGAAATCAGCACCGCAAAACTACATATTTTGTTAAAATTTTGTAAAAAGTTTTTGTCCTTTAAATTTGCGAGCCTGTTATTATTCAGTATTTTTTGAACTAAACTATATTTAAGGTCTTGTTGAATCACTCATAATATGTACCATAAAAACAATAATAATAATAATAATAATAATAAGATAAATATTTACTTTAAATTTAGCGTGATTTTAAAAGTTACGTTAGTAGGATAGGTCTCTAGTGCTTCTGTATTTAAGTTTAAATGATGTAAGATAATTTATATATACATTTACTTTTCTGTTGCCCAATTTGAAAAGTTAGTGCCTTCTAAGCAGTCTTATAGTAGGGAAATTCTCCTTCAGAATATAATTTAACGACATTTTCCTTGTTTTTGTTATTCTTTGGGAACTGAATCCTTTTTGCAGGTTTTGCTGTAAATGTTAAGACTGTTTGCTACACAAATCCTTAAATGCAAGTTTGTTGTATCATTTCTTGTAATAGCTGGAAGTAAATAGCTGATTGCAACATATAGATATAGGAACTTTCTAACTTATATCCAGGAGCCATATGTCATATTAGGTTGTTGGATGTACTTAGGATGTTTACTTTACTTCTTTTTTACAAAATAGTTTTGAGAATTTTTGCATTTCTAATCTTAACTTATCTTCTGCCTTCTATTTTTTTCTCAATACCATGTACAAGAATCCTTAAAAATCTATAATGTGAGGTACAGATTTGTAATAATTTTGAAGACCAGAATTTGGCAGGTAATGGACAAGGTTGTTTTGAGATGTGAAGAAAGTTAATGACCTTGCTGTATTAAAATTTGCATTAATGCATGTGAAGTGTTAACATAATTTTAATTATGTTTGAGACATAGAATAGTCATCAGGAAGATAAATTTATTTCTTACTTGTAGAGTTTTGTGTCCTAATTTAAAGGTCGATAGTTGTAACTAACAATTTTTGTACTTAACAAGAGGAGAGAGATTTTTATTATTATTAAAAAAAGCTGAAATGGGTGCTAATAAAGTTGGGGTAGACTACTGTATACCTTTAAATTTAATTTCTTTCTTGTTGTGATTTTTATATAAAAAATGTAATAATCACAGACTCTTTGGCCTCTGAGATAGAGATATTGTCATTAAAGTACTGTAGTATTATTAATAGTTAAACTATTGTATTTAAAGTTACTTCAACAATTCAAAGAGATTGAGGCAATAAAATTTGAGGAAATCGCTCCTATGAAGTTAGACTTGCTTTATAGGAACTTGTGCGGAGATTCAATTCTATCTTAATTATTGCAATTCATTGATTCTATGTTCATGTATACTTTTGTATTTTTATCTCATAAATATCTGTAATTCTGTGCAGTTATTGAAGGTGATCTGGGAAGAAGTGTCCCGTCGATTTCAGTGTCACTGGTTGGATGTTTTGGAATTTCGTGAAAATCATATCTGCTCCCCTGAGAATGCTGTGAAGGGACTTATGTATCAGTTTCATCAACGTGAATATCAAGAACAACACCATCAAATGGCGATGTATCATCATCAAATACCAACAACTGATACTTATGGTACATCTCGATTCCATCATCCTGGTCAGGCCTGCTTATACGGACAAATTTCACCAACTGTGGCCACAGTTCCACATATGGGTTATTATAATTATTCCCCTTATGCAATGGGAGCACCCCATCCCTATACTTTGCAGTCACAGCCTAGGTATGGCTCTATAATAAGTCCACAGCAGCCAATGATGTCGTGCCCAATGCCTGCACCAGCTCATCCACATTACTTCCCAGCACCTATGCAACCTGTATTGAAATCACAAGAAGTTTATCCTCCTAATGGACATGCGACAATGGAACAGTTCCAAACCCCAGTGCCAGTGCCTCCTCAACCACCAGTTCCTACACAAGCAGTTCAAATGTCATTGCAAAATGGTTATGCACTTCAAAGTCAAATAAATCCAGTTCAAGCAACAGGTCAGAATTATGGTTGTCTTGTCCCTACTGCTCAGTTAATTGAATTGGATGCTGTTCCAGCTGGGAATAATGACATGCAGCAGACACATTCTGCTACTGACTCATCAAGTTCAGTTTTAATTCCACGTACAATTCGCCAACATCAAAATCACCAGTCAAAGAAAGTTCATGATAAACAAGATGTATATGCTAAGCATGCTGAAAATCCACCAGTGTCTAATTATTTATCGGACTCCTCAAAAACAGAACAGACATCTCGAAGAAGTAAAGATGAAGGGACTGGAACATTTGAAAGTTGGGATTATGTATTTAGAAATTTAGAAAGTCAAGGTTATAATAAGGATTTAGGTGAACGTCCAGATATATTATCTCCTGTTGACAATGCTAACGCTAATTCTAAAAATATAGGTGATAGGGGATTCAGAAATAAGGAAACAGAGGCTCTAGCTTTAGAAGATGCATTAATGGAAATGCGCTTGGAAGAGATGCAGAGGAAAATGAAAGGGGAACCTTCTGAACATCGTACATTGAAAATTAACGAAGCTCTTCAAAAAATGAAATTAGATACCGATACTGATATAATGCGGACCAAACATCAAATTACTAGTGAACCAGTAGGCAGTAGTGTCAGTGTTTATGACAATTTGTCTTCTCCCCCTAAAGAAATAAGTTCTGTTCAAAGACCTCGCATCTCAGCAGCAGATACTGCAAAGAGTACCTCAATAGCTACCAAAACAAGTACTAAAACACTACCCAGAGAACCAAAAAAGCATGAAAATAAAAGATTAACTAATAATCCCCACTTCACATCTGCTACCTTAGATCCTCGTCAGCTGACAGAAAGAAATAACTTGGGTCTAAGTAGTACAAATGCCGCTGAGAAAAGTGATGGACTAGGTCATGAGAAAACTGTGAGGAGAAATTCTGTTCATAAAAATAGAAATTGTGACTCTGAGAAACTAGAAGGTTCAGAGGAATTAGCAAAGTTTGATGATAAAAATATTGGAAAGTGGGAATGCGTGACGTGCACATATCACAATGATGCAGCTCGTGATATATGTGAAATGTGTGGCAAGTCAAAGGTACGGGGTTCTGAGGCTCGTCCTTTGGCTAGTGGAGGCCGGGAATGCCCACAATGCACTTTGGTGAATGAAAAAGATGTTGGTACTTGTGTAGCTTGTGATTGTAGCTTAAAAGATTCTCCAACATATATTTAAACTTTTGTACTTAATTCACAATTTCAGATTTGTCATTGTGTGACACTTTGATCTTAAGGCTGTATTTCCTTTAGGGATGTTATTTTATTTGCTATTGAATGTTTTTGTTAATTTATTTTTTGCAAGAGGATACAAATACACCTTTGCATGAATAGATTTTACTAATGTGCTTCTAGTCAGAGTAAAAATACATATTTGAACATATTTTACTTAGTATTGTTTCATATTGCTTGTGAATCTGTATTTCATAATGTTAGATACGAATTCAAAACATTAATTTATGAAATTAGTTTAATGTAAATATTTTGAAATAGTGTATTTTCATTCATTATATAGCAAGGCTGGTTAAAATTTGAAATGTTAATTACCGATGAGATGAAGAGCAAAGTCAAAGTAGCACTTAATACAACGTGCAGGTTGTATTGACAGATTGCTTTTTTGTCTCTTACAAGCCACGTTACAAGAGATGTTTCTAAAAGTTTTGTAATTATAAAATTTTAATTATTAGTGAAATAAATCATAGTGTTGTTTATAGTTTTATAATTCACTTTATGGAGTGAAGTATTAAAATTATCCCCTTTGCCAAAATTAACTTTCTACAAGACTAAATATATAATTATTGACTTCAGTATGAAAGCTCTTTTACTCAATTTTTGAAAAATATTTGTGCAATATAATGTGAAGTACTAAAAGTATATATTACAGAGGACAATTATAATATTCTGTATGATGAAGTCTTTTTTTATAAATAATGGAACTGAGTTCAGCAGTATACTCACCACGAGACACATCATGCTATAGATGTGTTTATACCAGAAGTTGAATGAAACTCTCCCCCCCCCCTCTAAATACATTAATTGTTTGTGAAGAATAATGCCTAAAACGTTAAATGAAGATAAATAATTAGTGCAGAAAAGAAACTGTTTCTTGTAGGTTTTATCTAACACTGTTTTCTTTATGCATCAGTATTAGTTTCTGCATAACTTTTGCTTATTTGTTCTGTCTTTTATATGTTTAATTGTTAAATAAAGGTTTAATTGTTTGTGTCTGAAAATTTGAACACATTTTCCTTGGTTAGATTTC
Source organism: Gryllus bimaculatus (assembly GCA_017312745.1). Lineage (NCBI taxonomy): Eukaryota > Metazoa > Arthropoda > Insecta > Orthoptera > Gryllidae > Gryllus > Gryllus bimaculatus. Next base: position 9,138,067 of record BOPP01000042.1, read on the forward strand.
ATAACAATTTACTAACAGCAACTAAAAAAAAAAAGAAAACTGGTCAAAAATTGAGGTAGAAAATATTTAGATGTTTTGTTATCTGTGGAGACTGCAAAAGGTTAAAAGTTGTAAACAGTATGTGTTTCGGACAAGATTGTAAAATATTTTCTAATAAACTGTCTCCTTCTTCAATATTTGAGTTTGATGTATCATTCATACTGCCCGTTGTGTTAAGGTAATGTGATACTTTTCCTTTGCTGCAGAAATTCGTGAATTTATTCTTTTTTGTACTGAATCTATTGATTTTTGTGTATTGGTTTTGTTAAATAATATAACTTTTCAGCAACTTATTTGTAATTGAATCAAGGGAAAGAAAACTATTATTTTCTTGTTTTAAATTATTTATTCTCAGTTAATGAAAAAATGTGGAATATTTTATATTAGTAATTACCATTGATTTAACATTTTCCCCCATAATTTGTTTTTTACAATAGTTTAGATAATCTTTTAACAGTTTTGATGCGTTATATAACTTCTAAAGCTTGCATGAAGAAAATTTTGTTTTAATGATCTTGACATTTCATTATTGAATTAGTTTATGTTGAGTTGCATTATTACTTTTATGCTACTTCAGTTTGTTCAGAACTCTTGTGTTTGGTACCAAATATTATTGACCACGATGTTTGAATCGTCAGGATTTCTCAATTTCAGGAGTTAGCAAGTATTTTAAGTATTAAATATAATGAAAGCATTCTTGGCCATCTTTTGTCTTAGTATTTATTCTGATGCAATAAATTCTTTGTATGCATGCTACAAATTAATTGTGGAAAAGAAACTTTAATTTCAAATTTATTGTTTTTAAATAATTCAAACTCTATCCGAATTATAGCTTAGTAGATCATTATCATTGATGGAATAATGTACAGTCGGAGTTGGATTGTTGGGCAGGAATCACTGTGTATCTGTATTTGTGTATATTATATTTTTGTAATATTAACTGAGATTGGACTGTAAATGTTTTATACAAAGATGTTATTTGTAACCTACAATGTGTAACATTGTAAAAAGTTTGAATATATTGTTTGTTTAATGAAACATAAAATATGTACTTTATTTCACACATGTTTTTCCATACTTTCACAATTTCATTTTTCATTTCTGTAAATTATTGAAAAAACTTGTGAGTTAATAAAGAATTAATTTTATTCATTTATAAAATTAATTCATAAATTGCAGCCACTCTTGCTCACACGGCCTCAATTAATCTTGTATCAGAAGAGTTTTGAAGTTCTGTGTATGTGTGCCACAAATTAATTGGGGGTTGTTAAAAATACAGAATTAATGGATATGCATCAAAATAAATTAGATTTTAAAAGTGCACAATGGGGTTAAAAGATCTTCGAAGTGCACAATGGTTTTAAAGCCACAATTTATTAACTTGAAGTCTCTTTAGCTATTTTGATATGAATAAGTTGTCCAGTTATTTGTTGGAATTAGAAAAACGAACTGGACTCGTGCATTCATTCTGCATTTCATAAATTGATTCTTTTAAATGTGAAAATAGTTTCATTCTGGAACTAATCTTCAAATGGTCGCTCTCTTGTCAAAATTAACTTTCTATAAGGCTAAAAAGATTATTATTGACTTATGATTTATATTGACGTATGAAAGCTCATTGACTCGATTTCAAAAAAGAAAAAAAAGGGCCTTGAGTCATCTGTCTATTGGCTTTTACATAGATTTTGAGTTACTGCTCGTCTTTGACCTCCTATGGAGTAGAGGTTCCTAGAAGAACTAAATCTTGAGAGTCACAGTAGAAGGTTAAAAAGGTCTCATTTTGCCCCCATGTCACCTGCCATTGTCTCAATCATCCCCTGCATGCCCTCTAAAACTTTCATGTCCCTTCAAAAGTCATAAAGCCTGGATTTGTGGATCTATGGCACATCATTTCTGAATTATGCATGATGTTAATGTGTGTTGCAGTAATGATCTCCAAAACTTCTTCTGCTTCTACTTCCATTTCTCTACTTTCTCTATCGTCTTCTTTTTGTTATAAATATGTGTAATACAGGACTGGGATTAATTTCTTATCCAACAGTAGCACACTTACTAAATTTATGTTACTGGTTTCTTATAAATTATCATAATCTGTATTGTTAGAATATTTATTTTAGAGAGGATTCTTATAGAATAATTCATTCACCATTGTGTGGATTTGTACTTACGGCTGATGTGAAGAGGGGGTTGTCCCTCTCCCATAGTTATACTAGGGAGTCACCATTTTCCACATTTGTTGTGGCAAAGTACATTTACAACAGGTTTTCATCAGATACTTTCTAAAGCCAGCTTTGTCTCCCAGCCTTTTATTTTTCTTTCAATTTCTTACTTTTATGCTAGGATATCTCTGTAAACACCAGTAATGGGGTTGAAAGATTGTTGATTTTACACTTCCTAAAAGAATGACTTATTACATATTATAGTTATAATTGATTTTTATTGCCAGCTGTTCAAAATTAAATTTCAGGAAAAGACAAAAATGAGATCTTTTGTGCTCATCAAATATTTATTTGATACGATACAATACAATACAATACAAGCAAACACCCAATTATAATTAGAACATTAATTTATATGTAATGTGAAAAACTGATTTTGAATTATTTCAAGTATTGATAATCATTTAATTATTTAAATCAATCACAGATGGAACACTAAATAGTACAGTTCCGGTAAATTGCCGTCCATGCACGAATTTCACCCAAGGAAGTTTAGTACGCCATGTTAGAGAATCTATAAACTTATTTACCAACTTAAGCAGAGAAAGAAAATTCATAGTATTCCCTGTAAGAGTGAACTGAGCTTATATTCAGATTAGCTGCAGTATGATAGTAATCATAAGTTAACCTAGAGGATGGAATACAAAGTTGATGAGCAACAAAATTTTAAAAAATTATGCTGATCAGTTTCAAGTCTAGAGATGTGGATTTGATAAGCAGGAGACCCAATCTGTGAAGCGTATAGCAAAATAGGTCTCTCCAAGGTAAGGTATTAAGATTTTGCACATTAGTGAAGTCTGACGATATGCATCTTACACAGCCCAACATTCAATTAGCTTTATTAACAATATAATCAAAATGAAGATGGAATCTGAGTTAACTGTAAAAAGTCACCCACAAATCTCTAACTTGTGAAACTGTTTCCAAAGAAGTATCACCTATTTTGTAATCAAATGTTATTTTATCAGTAAATGTAGTAAATGACATTGACTTATGTTTATTTACAGTTAGTTTAAGACCTTTCAGAAGGCAATATTGGAAAAATTTATTTAATGCAGTTTGAAGATCAAAGCAATCATGGAGGGAGTTAATGATTTCATAAATTTTTAAATCTTTAACAAAAAATAAAAAGTTTGAACTTTAGAGAATAACCTGAGGTCATTAACAAAAATTATAAAAAGGAAGGGCCCTAGGTGGGAGCCTTGAGGAACACTAGAAGTGACAAATATTCTGGACTGGAAGAAACGTAGGATTTATATGTCACATTTTGTGTTCTACCTGTCAAATAGCTACGAAACCATTTCAAGAAGGAACTGTAAAACCTAATTTTTCCAAAGCATTGAGCACGAGACGATTGCTAATGGTATCAAAAGTTTTTGAGAAAAAAAAAATCTAAATCAATCTGTTTTTTCAATTTTACATTTTCAACCAAAAAATGTGTATAGATAATAAATAACATTCATTTTCCTAAATCCTCATTATGTATTTTATTTTGCTACCAATTTTTGTATTAACTTGAAAACAAAACCTGAATCTCCTTACACTGTTTAAATTAAGATGTGGGTATCTCCTTCAAAGTAATCCAAATTTCATGAAATTTTCTATTCTGATAATTGGTAGCAATTTGTAATGCATGTACGCATTGTAGTGTAAGTGATACACAATTGTCACAAGACGTGATAAGTTGAGGATTCCGTTTTAGATTATTTCTGAAACAAATTACAATTTTCTGTCTTTTGCAAGAACGTATATCTGCAAATACATAGACTATTAAGTTAAACTTGCAGTTTTCTGTCATCCCTGCTAACAATTATTAAAAAATCATCTATTAGCTTGATTCAAGCATAAACTTCTCACATTATAAGATGAGCTGCTTATCAGCAGTAATGATACTAATAAGCAGTACAGTTTTTATTAGTAGTTTCCCAAATATTTTCTTGAGTGTATATTCCAATCTGATTTTCCTCTTGCTCATCTAATTACTATCTCTTCCCTGTATCTGAATGTGTTTTGACGGGAATAGACCTTTTGATATTCCTGGTCCTCAAGTTAATTTGTGGCCTCTGATGGTAATTATGATGCACACAGAATTATCATGTGTAATTACTGATGATGTGATAAACATGGCAGGTGGTCAAATAGCACTGAAGGTAGGGAGGACTATTTAAAGGCCTCAATAATGATTTTTGTGCAAGTTACTGTTCACCAAAGAGCATAAGTGAGAATTCATTAGCATTAGTCCCTGACTAGTGTTGTGTTCAGATATGTAAATTCATTTCTCATTTTTCTAAATAAAAAAATTGGGGTTAGGTTCTGTGAATATTGAAGTAATTGTAAATTAGAAACATGTATAAATCATTAGTGTGCTTTATTTTGATTTCTTTGGACTTGACTGCAAAACCACACCTGTTATTGAGGAGTAAAGAAATCACCCTTCAAAATTCGGCTTTGGATATGATAAGCATTCTCCATATGTTAAATAAAACTCACTGTATTTCAGTTGTGTGTACACAGAAGAACTGGCGTGTGTTAGATATTCTTGAAGAATTGATGCTTGTGGCAAATTATAATTTGGAAGCACCTGTGTACATATCTTCTCAGACAAGCCCAAATGCCTCTGCCACTAATGTAAAAGGCCTGATACCTGAAACACCACAGGTATTATTGGTGATTGCAGAATATGAAGATCTACTTTCAAGTATTTGGAGTACACTTTTCATGTACTCTAAGTTTAATGGTAGAACATTTGTTGTGATTTTCATACTCTCTGAATCAAATGATGCATGTAAACATGTAGAACAATGGAAATACTTGCATCTGCTTCAGCATCTTTGGAACGAATTTGAACTACTTCATGTTATTATTTTTCATAAATTATTTAATTGTGATGTGCAAAACAATTTTTTTGTTTATAACCCTTTTTCTTTAAAAGTGTATTATTTTTCAAAATTCTCCGATATTAAGAATTTTATATCTGGAAGACAAACGAAGATTTTAAATCTTCATCATTATCCTCTAATAATGTCAGTATTTCAGCGTATGCCATCTGCATTACTACATGAGAGGATTCCTAATTCCTTTTGCTACAGTTATGTAGATGGAATGGATGGGCAAATTTTAAATATAGTGTCACAGTACCTAAATTTCACTCCAGAAATATGTGAACCACAAGATAATCTAGAATTTGGTTATTTAGATGAAAATGGAAGTTACACAGGCTCTCTTGGTGATGTCATATACAAAAAGGCAGACATCTCTTTTAACTCTCGTTTTATTAAGGGCTATGATTCAGATGGTATTGAGTTCACATTTCCTGTTACTTCTGATTACCTTTGCATAGTTGTTCCTAAAGCATCTCGCATACCGAAGTGGCTAACAATATCTCTGACACTAACAGCTACTGTAAAAACATTTGTAATATTAACTTTCATATTATCTTTTGTATTTTTGATAGTGTTGAAAAAGACATACTTCAAATTTTCTAAGTCTGTCAAAAAATTAAATTATGCCACCATTTTCTTTGATGTGATGCGTATATTCATAACAAGCCCAGTGGTTCAATTGCCAGAAACTGTATCACAAAGAATATTCACTGCATCCTGTTTGTTTTTCAGTTTAGTACTTGTAAGTGCTTTTCAAGGACAGGTTGTCACAGTGATTAGTAAACCTTCATACTACAAAGATATAAATACTCTCCAAAATTTGGAACAGTCAGGACTGAGTATTGGAGTAGGTTCAATGAATCTTAAAGATACTTTTCCAGTTATTAATGATCCAATAATGGAAAAATTAAATAAAAAAATTATATTTATTGAGGGAGGTAATTTAACAGAAGGAATTGCTGAAGGGAAATTTAAAATGGCAGCTTTAGTAAGGCAAAGTAGTTCAGAAATAATTCTTAATGAAATGATTAGAAAACAAGGTGAGAAAACTGTTCATTTGATGAATGAGTGTCCAAGATACTACTTTCTGGCTTACGTTACTCGGAAAGGTTTCCCCATATTACCATGGGTTAATAAAATCCTAGAGAGAATTGTACAAAGTGGCCTTATTGACTTTTGGCTAACATACACCAAACAACAGGATTTTAAAGGTTCAAGTTCTACCCATTTAAGGGTATTTTCGGTATCAGATTTGCAACTAACATTTTATATTCTTGCTGTTGGATTATTGTGTGCATTTATTATTTTCTTTCTGGAAGTGAAACAAATGTAAGAGATAAATAAATAATTTTGTGAATTTAAAGGTTATTAAACATCTGGAGCAAAGAATGTTTTATTTTGACAGATGAACATTAGAAATATAGTTAAGAAATAGATTAGGCATTTCAATATCCTTCTTACTAGTTAAGGAATTTATTGGAAAATAATGCACTGATAGGATAATTTATTTATCTCTGCTTTCGTTCTGAGACTATAAACGAGTCCTAGTTGCTGTTTCCAAATGTTTCGTGACCGTTGTAATCAAAATGGCTCGTGCTTCGGTTGCCCTACCCCCAGATAATTGGAAAAAAACATGTATGTTAGGAATGTACAGTGACAAAACTTTTCGGACACGGGAAGTTAAGGAAAATAATCATGGATTAGGAATATTAAAAGAAGAAAATTAATGTAATAAATTATATTATAGTTTTACTTGCATAAGCGGTTCTAAGGTGTTTACGAAGTTTCTTTACAATCACGATAATCTATAAATATTTTTAAATTTGATTTTTTTATACTGAAAAGTTATCTCAAAACTATTCGGACACTTGAATGAAAATATAAATAAATATGCACAGTAAAAATGTACGAAAAGAAAAACACGTAAAAGATATCACAGGCAGAGAGTTCAGTATCTTGTAGTTATCCCCTCTTGCTGCCTCTACTTACTTTAGTAAATTTGGTATACTTGTACCACGTTTTTGGATATAAAAAGGATATATCTATTTCAACAATACACTTGTATACCGTGGCTCAAGGAAGATGGACGTTGAAAATTCGTCTGTACCTCAAGAATTTACCAAATATTTATTTTTCAAACTGCACAATTAATAACATTATAATTAATAATAAACATCCCCAAAATAATGCGTTTCTTTGATAACTATTTGTCGTGTAAATTACTATGTGATTTTTTCGTAATAATGCTGACTTGCGATGAATGGGTGGTTGTTTATTTAGGATGTTGAAACCAGTTGCTAAGGATTTTAAATTTCTTAACATACAGGTAGGTACAAGTGCACTTAACAAACTTATAGGGTTGCATGTTAACAAGGGTTAAATACGCATGTGACCGATAAATAATATTTCTTTGCAAAACCAACGCCTCCCACATTAGAAAGCAGTGAACAGTAACGTGGCAACGTCGCCGAGAGCCCAAGAATTGAACCCGGCGGCGGCGCACGCGATGCTACTGACAAACAGCTTAGAAATATGAGCTAATATTTGGTCAGAACTGAACTGATAAAAAATCAATAGCTATTGTTTTATTAAGTACTTCTTAAATTTTTCGGATGTGAGCGTTTTGGTTTGGGCCCAGTATTTCAGTCTATTTTGATTAGTATATTCAGACGGTTCAGTGTCGCTATTGTTTCGTCTAAGTTGGATGTGAACGTTTGAGAATATCTAGGGGGTGTTTTTTAGAAGAAGAGGAGTGAAGGTTTCTGTTAAGAAGTTTGGTATGTGGTTTTATGAAATTTTTATGGGTTGGATCGGTTTTGAATTTCGTGGTTTAGTAGCGCCGATTGGTAGACGAAAAATATGTGTAGTATTTGATGAGATTCATGGATGTCATTGAATTTTGTATATCTTCGAGGCAGAAAAATGATTCTAAGTACTCTATTTTTTAGTCGGTTAGGATAAGTAAGTTGGTGAGGGTTGTTGTGGACCAGGTGATGTGTGCGTATGTGGTTATGGAGCGGATGTAAGTATAGAAGATGAGGATTTTTTTTCTTAATTGATGTGGAGATGTTGAAGAGTGTGTGGAGTACATTGATAAGACAGTGAGCTCTCTGGAGTTTTTCTTGAAGATGGGAAAACCAGAGAAGTTTTATAAAAGATGACGCCAAGATAGTGAATTTCATGTTTCCAGGGTATGGGTTGGTGATGAATTTTTAGATGAGGTGGGTATGGGTATGAGGATATGCTTTTCCATGAGAATAAAATTGCTTGATGGGTTAATTTCTATTGCGTTTTCTTGGGCCTAGGCAGCGAAAGTTTTGAGAGTATTTTAGAGTTTGTTGAAAGAATGGTTTAGGATTAGACAAGGGGAAAGGAAGGCAAGATTGTTGATGAATTCTTCAACTCGGGTTGTATTTGGTACTTTCTTTATGCAGAGAGAGAGAAAATTAGAGGGGATAGTACGGCGCCCTGAGGGACGCCGCTTTTGATAGGGTAAGAGGGGGATTTTGTTATGAAATATTTGATGAATGTTCTGTTAGTAAGGTAGCTGTCGAAGAATGGTAAGAGATGGCCAAGGAGATAAGTTTTTAGTTTAAAGAGAAGGATGTGGTGAGCTATAGAGTCGTGTGCATGGGAGAGACCTGTGAGGATGACGGAAATTTTACGTTTAGATCGAAGAGATGTTGCGAGAGAGATTGCCATTTGAAAGGATTGGGGGGCCGTTGTTCGGCCAGGTTTAGGGATCATGGTTATGCGGGCAGTCTTATAAGCGATAAGAAAGTAAGATAGTGAGAGACAGGAGTTCATAATTTTAGTGATAAGGTTGATAGAGTTTTGCGTGAAATGAATCTGAATTGGGAGTATTCCATCGGAGCCGGAGCTTTTTTTTATGTATGGTTTTAATAACTTGTCTGATGTTGTCCAGGGTTGTTGGGTAGTCGAAGGAATAATTGGAGATTTTAGGTAGGTTAAGATACCGTCGTCAGGGATAGGTATGTTACTTTGTTGGAATTGCACTGTCAGTGATGGGGCAAAAGAGTTAGCTCTGATGTGAGCGTCAAAAGTCTGAGTATTGGGAGCTATTTGTATGGGTGAAATGCGTGTGGCTGGCTATGATTGATTTTATGAACATTTTTGGGATTGCTTTTGTCATTGATAAGGTCGTCGTCATATTTTTCCTTAGTTCCTTAATTTCTTTAATAATTGTAATAAGCTTTTTGAGAAGTATTTTATCCTCATCATGTCGTAATCTGTAGAAGTGCCTCTGTACTTGCCGTTTGGTCTGTATAGTGATTACATGTACGTGAGAGTTGGGTGATATTGTCTTGTGTGTTGTTGATTTTTGGAATGCTTTCCTGGTTTGATAAGTTAAATATTCTATGGATTTGTCAATATCAGGAATTATAACTATTTGTTGGTGTACGTGAACTTTCTTTGAAGTGAGATTTCTGAATAGTTTTCAGTCTCTGGTTGGGATTTGAATCGATCTTGTCTGGTAGTTGTAGAGAGATGTTGATGTGAAAAGGATTGATAAGTGCTCTGAGTAGTCAAAGAGTTTGTAGAGTATGTGGAGAGTGGATATGTTTAGTCGTTGTGAATGAATGATGTCATGGGGTTCGTCGTTTACAAGATGCGTCGGTTCGGTGGGACATCTGAGAGGAGGTCTGCGTTGTATACACAGTCTTGTAGTCGGAGTCCACTGGCATTATTTCGTTTACAACCCCATTCTACACTTTTGCTGTTTGTCTCCTGCAAGTATGAATAGGTAGGTTTGGTAGTCGTTTTTGTGGCTTCCATGCAGCAGACAACTGATGATGATGGCTGAGCCGTCGAAAGCTGCTCTTGCAATAAATACTATTGTTGGCAATGACCACGTTTATAATTACTTCAGTATGAATAGGTATGGTAGGTTGCGAATGATTTCAAGGTCTGGTGTCAGTATTAGAATGGTTGGTATTTTATATGCCGAGATGACCAGGACAGGTGTAGATGGGGTGTTAATTTGGATGGCTGGAAATTTGGAAGAGAGTGCGAGGTATGGTCTGTCGGATTAAAATGGCCGTGCCTCCGTGTTGAGAGAAAGTCCTGTCGTTGCGGTGGATGATGTAGCCAGGAATGGAGAATGATTGAGATGAATTGAACGTGTCTCTTGGAGGAATAAGACCCCGATGGTGTGGTCTTTAAGAGATTGAAAAATGATTGGCTGATTGTTGTGGAGACTACCACGCGCGTTCCAAGAACAGAGTATGAGGAAGCGGGAAGAAGGGGCGCGTTTACCCAATAATTTCGCCAACCTTGACAGCCACAGTGAGTAGTTTGGTGAGGGATTCTTCTGGTCCTTTAAGGATATCTACGATGTATATCATGGAAGGGAGAAGTTATTTGATGAGGACTTTCAGATCGTTATTTGTTGATGTGTCGTGGGTGATGATTGGTTTGATGTAACAATTGCAAAAGAATTTGTTGTGGAAGTTTGGGCGATAATATTAGGAAAGGTTTGAGTAGAGGAAGAATCAAGGGCTTGCTGAGTCCGAGTCTTTTGTTGTTTGTCTAGTCTCACATCTGGCTTTTGTCCAAATGGCCTATTTGTTTAAAAGCATGGTGGTAAAAGTGGCAGTTAGCACATTCCGGTGTAAAGTTTGGTTGTCACATGTGGGCATTCTTCACTCGAGTGTGGTCGGGGACAATGTGTACAAACGGGAGCTCTCCTGCTGTAGGCTTTAGTGTGGTAGAGCTGTTGCCAATTCCGACACTGCGGTACTCTGTCACTTTATTTGAAATCTTCAGGTTTAACACTGTAGTGTTCTATAAATTGCAGTTTTGTTTCGATGTCAGGGATGCCCTTTTTGTTGACCTCAATTACAAATGCCAAGGGGTAGCAGTCTTTCTTCGTTTGTCCATTTCAGCACTTCAGTTAGGTGGTGTTGCGTGATGTTAATTCTTTTTAGGTAGATTTTGATGTCATCTAGGGGGTAGTTTGGTGGTAGCCCTTTGATAATTAGTTTGTCTCTGGTTTCTAATGTTGCTCTGTTAAAATGGTAGTTGATGGATGAAATAAAATACAGTTCTTTTAATGTGGGATTGTACCTCATTTTCCGGAGTATCTCGTCTAGTTTTGTGTGAGCCAGGATTGTTTTCGGTTGAATCAGAAGTTGCGTTTGCGCACATTTTACTGTCTCGTTGTTTGCGTGCTCCATCAAAACTGAGATCAGTCCGTTGTGGTCAATAATTCCATCCAGTTTGAACATTCCGATTCGTCTTCTTGAGTTTGCAGTTGGTTAGGAGACCGATTATGGTGGTAGTGGTGGTGGAATAAGGGGAACGGATTGGTTTAAAGGTTGAAATGGATCAGGAGTATTCAGTGGGTCGAAGCCGTTTTTGGAGATAAATGATGGAGGCTGTATGTTGATTGAGGTTGTACGTGTACGTTTTGACTCAATGAACCCGTCATCTTGGGATAAAGATGGGGATTGAGAGAGATCCCCATATGAGGTTTCGGGTTTACACTTATGAACCAAGTCGGTTCGCTCGGCTGCAATCTCACCCTCCTGGTAGATAGTCGCAACGTCTCCATCAGCTGCAGCTTCGATCGTGGGGGTGAGTAGCTGAGGCGGCGCACCTGCTGTTTGTCTTCTCCCACGTTCTTCCAGACAGTATTTGAAAACGTTGTGGGGAACGCTACCTAAAGCGTGCTTCCCTAACACATTGACGCTGGAATTATTCCTCTACAATTTTACCCTTGGTAATCCGTGGAATGCTGTTTACCTCCTTCACGCAGTGCAAAGTGGTATTTCGTTAAAAACAGAACACAGTGACTAGAGATCTATGAGATTCTGAAGAAGCCGTTCAGCTCGGTGGCCGAGCTGGCTGATTACAGCCGCCCCGCAGAGCCCTCTTTGTGCAGTTTTGTGAACGCACGGAAAGTGCAATGCACGTTCACGGCACTGCGGTGCGACCTTTCCTACCCTTGCAGGCATCTATCACCAATCCTGCAACATAAAGAAAAACAGAAGGTCAAGAATAACTTACGCCAACTAGCGCGCGCGCGTAGCGTGAGCAGAAATGATAAGTTTATATTTCAAGTCTCATTTCCCTGTTTCAGATTACGCTTACTCCAGGAAGTGCTTCGGTCGCCTATACTTCACCCGTTGATCGGGTTGGTATGACGCGATCTCGGAAATGTGAGAGTTTTCCGAGTCAGCTGTATTTTCAAAATATTTAGAAACAATATTTTTGATATGATCAATCAGCAGTGACATTGATAATCGCGATGTAAAGTTTTAATTGGAATGTATCAAGTGGCGCCGAGGGTGGCCCTGAGTCATTTGTTTTGAACTACTTGCAGTTTATTCAAATGTGTATTTGCTGCAATTACCCTACTGGGGCATCCGTAGTCCAGCTATGGCCTAATAATTGCTTTATAAAGCGTGAGACAGTTCACAGTTTACCGTTAACAGTTTGCTCCGCTAGTGAAACAGGCTTCGCAATCTGCCTCTGGTCTGCCGCGCTTTCTTTCGCACGTTTTCAGTGTACAACTTAAAAGTAAAGGGCTCAGGACAAAAGTCGCTTGCCTTTCACCATTGAGGTTCCGGATTCGATTCCCATAGAACCTCCTGTGAAATTTGTTCCGTCAAAATGAGTTTACCTGCTTCACATGGGCTAGTCCAACACCTGTGAAGCATCCTAAACCTTATCACTAACCTTATTCTCTCCCAATTGTGGCCGATGGGTAGATGACGCAGGGCGGGTGCGAGACGCGAGCACGAAGACGCTACCTGTCGGCGATGCCCTGACTTGACAGCAACTGACGTGACTACTACTCAGAGGCCGTTAGGGGGCGCTTGTAACGGAGGATTACTCCATAGTGCGCTGAACGCTCCGTAAAGAGCTAAGTCACGCGTTGCATTGAGGCGCAAAAAAAGTGGTCTGTCTAAAGCGACATTTTACATTGGCTTCACACGGCCGCGCCTTTTGTAGCCTGTGAGGGGGACGCGACGGCGAGGATTACACGTGCTAGCATGTGATTGGTCAACGGTTTGCTGGCTGGCTCCTGGTTGGCTATCGATTGCGTTGTGGGACGGGCAACTGTCCTTACATGGTTTTGTTTTAGTGTTACGGAGTGTGGGATACCGGAAGGAATTATTTTGATCCCTTCTTCTTTCCTGTTGAAGTTGTTGGGTTGTTTAAAAATCTCAATAGCTTCCCGTTGTAACTTGGTGTGGTGGTGGTTAGTGGTAGATAGTATTTCAGTGTCTTCGAACAGAATGTCGTGTTCTCTTCCCGAGAGAGCATGTTCAGCCACCGCAGATTTTTGTGTAACCCATGCGGCAGTTTTGTGTTCGGTGACAGAACTATGTGTTGTGAATGCATGAATTTCCGGGGTCTACTCGTGACAAATGATGAACATTTGAAGCGAAAAATAAATATTTTTAGGTAAATATCAACAGTTATAATTCCTTTTCATTCAGCTAAATAATTTCACAATAATGAGACTAATTCACTGGAATTCGTGAGCACGACGCGAAATTCCATCGCATTCTGTGCATTTGTGATATTCCCTGAAAGCTAGTAATTATTATTTCATATATTTGAAATAGGTTTTAAATAATTTCTAAAAGATCAATGTATAAAAAAGATCGAATGTTAGAAACGAACAAAGTTTCGTCAACAACTGGATTACTTCAAACGCCATAAACCGTACTATAATCCTGAATTCACATCACTAGACATAATAGGTTATCCAAAGCACTAAATAAAATAAACAGGAAAGAAAATATAGTGGTATCTGGAGACCTAATTGCAGAGCGTATGTAGACATACCCAAAGACCAGCACTGTGGTGCAGTTCCTAATACAAGAAGGACTGACACTAATGAACAACGAACAAGTGAAAACATATGTAGACCACAATGGAGCAAGTGCAATAGATGTAACCTTTGTACGAGGGTTCGAATCCGTAAAACAACAGCAAGTCTGGAAACTAGATGCAAAGTTAGACCAAGAAGAACTGACAAGACAGACTACCAGCAATCAAGGAGGAATTGAAAAACATGAACCTAATAAATGCAATGAACCTTATCTGACAATAGAAACAGCAACGTTTCCCCGAACAAAGAGACGAGCAAAAGTTAGTTTCAACAAAGTATGTGATGAGACAAAAATATCACTGGAAAGCCGAAGGAAGATAAAGACATTCCCAAAGAGTGCAAATTTACAAGAATACCGATCAAGAAAGGAATATAAAATACTAAATCAGAAGAAAATGGAATGCATAGAGAAGGAAGGAAACACAATTATACAAGAAGCGAAGGCTAATCTATATTGCATACAACGCCGAAACAGCCGAAATTCCCAGTAGACATCCTAATTAATACATGGGAGGAACACATTAGGAAAATTGTAAAGCACCAAGAGACAAGTCCGAAAAAACTAAGTGGAATATGGAAACCATGTGAACTATTTATTATTAAGGAGAAGAGAGAAACAAAAAACAACAAAACTACTAGACCCGATGGCTTTTACTATGAGCAGAGAGTAATGATGTAACTCCTGACTATGCTAGGATGACCTAAAACACTCACTACCGCTCCTAGCGGAATCTTGGACCGAACTATTCAATGCATGTATTCAAAGTGGAGAAATACCATCAGATGGCGCACGGCAACTCTGAAGCCACTTTATAAAGGCAAAGGAGGCAAAAGAGATTCATCCTCACCTGAAGTGTACAACGGAACAGCCATTGAAAACACGCCATTCAAAATTTTAGCAAAATTGATAGCAAGATTATATGCAGAGGTAGATCACTTTACCAGCCGAAGAGCAATTTGGATTTAGGCATAAAATATATACACACATGACAGTGCGAAACCAAATTAATAGCATAAATGACAGTGTAAATGAACAACACAAATTATATGCAGTATTTGTTGATTTCTGCACACCCTTCGATGTTAATGTAAATAAGCAAATCATTGAGGACAAGTTGATCAATGCCGCAGGGCGAGATTGGCTGAGAATAACGATCAATATCCTGACAGAAAATTGCATCCAAATTGATGATGAATATAAAAATATCAGAGAAAATTGAGCAACGTGTAGGAGTACTGCACGGAGATGCTCTAAGTGCTCTATTATTTAACGTACTACGTAAGATCTAAAGCCAGCCGTAAAAAAAGTAGAAGTGGATATATTAATTTATGCTGACGACGTAGCAGTAGTCTCAACAGGGTGCAAAGCAATAGCAAAGGGAATTGACGATCTAAGTAAATAGGCGTCTGCAAATGAGCCACAAATAAATACAACTAAAACAGAAATGACAATATTTCGGAGGGACCAGAAGAACGAAAAGGAACGACATAATAATGTGCAATGGAGCTAAACTAAGAGCAGCTTGCTCACCGAAATACCTAGGAATTACTCTGCAAACTACAGGAACAACATTAACCATACATCTAAAGGAAAGATTAATTGCAGTAACAAAAAGTATGAACCACGTTCCATATCTCAGTTGTCTATAGAAACAGCCGTGAATTTGTTTACCCACAAAATACTCCCAGTAGCGACATACGGTTTAGAAATAATATGGAACTAGGAACTGGAAGCAGTTAGAAATGATAGAAAATCTAAAAGCAAATTTCATTAAAAAAATTTCAAGTATGCGTGGTCAGGACTGGCGTAATAGTGAATGGTATTGTACGCACAAGTTTTCTTGAGCCCCGGAACACCCATCCCACTCCTTTACTAAAATTAGTTGAATTAGGAATAAATGATAGCAACGAGTGTTGTTCACAGAATCTGATAACCAGAAATGGTTGCTCCCGTTTAATAGAAATTATTTTGCATCGTAAAACGAGCTACAGATTAGATATTATAGTTCTGTTTACGACCACCTCACTCCTCTTGCATCTAGCTAAATGAGGGCTCAAGAAAACGTGCGAGGATAATAAAAGAAACTTTCCCATTGGAAGATGTAAGACTTCAATTGCAGATGCCCAACACAAACGCGCTATGAGAAGTGCTGAACGAATGAGAAAAAAAAAGAGAGAAGAAGATATATTGCCAGATTGCTACTGTACTGATGCGATGATAAATAGAGAATGGACAGAGGCGGGGTATACAAGCACGTGCAAGCAAAAGCATGAGTTTACGCGCCTGGCAGTGCACGGGTTCGACCACCGAATATGCCAGACAATGAGTTTCTATGTCCAAATGACAAATGTATATGCAGTGAATGTGAAAGACAGTGTGAGCGTTATCACATAATAAATTGAAAATCTATAAGCATGTATGCCGTCGAAAACTAATTGCACAATATGTGCAAATTTCCGTAATTATAAATCGTACTGTAGAATATATTCTAATCTCCTTGGTCCTTGTGCATGGCGTGGCTGAACCAAGACTCTAGAAAGAGCTCTAGATTAATATAATCCTAGTTCAACCTGGACTCTAGTTAACTTTTGTTGTTGGTGTTTGTTGTTTTGTGATATATTTTTTCAGAGGTGGTTTAACGTGCAAAGGATAAACTTGTATTGATACTTTTACCGTAATGCTTATTCTTTGAAGCGATCTCAGCCTCTCGTTTCGCACGCCATATTGTTGTCAAGTTTCACAAGTTTTCCCAAATAGTGTGTATTGTGTTGGTGTGCGCCGGTGTGTTCGACTACTGCCAATGTGTGGGGAGTTGAATTTGAGAACATTCTACAGAGAAATTGTATTTGCTTTTATATTGGTAAGTAGTGCCGAGGGGGATTCTTGTGGATAATGTGTGTTTTTATTAAGTGTTGTCTGGGCTATAGCAAGGTGATACATAAAACAAGTTTGCTTTATTTGTTTCATTATGCTTATTCATATTTCGTATTTTATAAGTTCTCAAAATATGGCATGTTTTTAGGCATGCAGTTGACCGCTGCTTACATCTTTGCGCTGGAAATTATGTTTTCTTCCAACGTTTATTGGTAAGTGATCGTAATTGTTTCTTTTGAAGATATTACTTACTTTTATTTATGTACTTATTTATGTATGTATTTATGTAGTAATTAAAATATCTCATAAGTAAATATAAGATCTTGGGCGAATAGTTTCGAAATTGACTATTATCCTATTGTATCTAATAACCTTGGTTCATGTCAGTTTAAATTTTGATATATAATTAAATCACTGTAGTATTTAACTTAAAGCTGAATACATTATAAATTTTACCGAAAACAAAATAGGCTAGTATTAAAACGTTTGGTAAGCCTTATGCAAGTTTTGTTAAATTTACCATATGCTGCTTTCAAAGGCGAGAATCTGTTTTAGATTTACTGTTCTTTTAAATTAATGAGCCATATTTTTTTACAAATTAAATTTGAAACACTTGAAAGTATGTACTTTGATGTTTTCTTTTGGTTAATCTTACTAATTAAACTTCTTACGTATCTACTAAAGACTTGTTTCTTGAAACTGCTTTTCATTTTTCTTATTTGCCTTTCCCATTATAGAAATTCATTCAGTTGTCACTTGTCTCTGTAAGTTTTCAACTTTATTTGACAGTCTTCTATATCTCATTCAAATGCTCTTAAATCATTAAATGCAGTATACTTAAATTTCGTCATTTTTCAATTATTGATTTTGTATGCTCTTTGAGAATGAAAATCCATTCTTAAGTCATTAAGGATTGCAACCATGCTTTATTAACTAGGTCATTATTTCTCAGCCAGTGGGTCATGGCCATTTTGTGCTTAGGATCAAATGTGGCCTTGCAAAACCGGAGGAGGATAACAATTATGTAAATTTTCAAATCATGGGATCTCGCTTTTGGTTCAGATTGTGAAAGAAAAGAAAGATTCCAAGTCAACTTTTTAACCATACCTTTCTGCATATTATGATAGACTTGAGTATAGCGAAAAAATGGAACTTAATGCACAGAAAAATGTAATTCAAAATTTAAGGAGTTTTTTTAAAATTAATTTGATTGATGTTAAGGCACATGTGTGGTAGGTACTGTAGTGAAAATATACCTGTGATTTGCTAATGAAAGGAAGGCAGACTGCTCTTACCTATCCACTTTGAAAGTGTCCCATTCACAGCTTGGGTAGATATCAACCATCCTAAGACGAGGTTTGTTAACTGACTGAGCAAAAGCGGTGTGAATTGTACGAAAGGAATGTGAGAAATGGTTTGTCAGTTTAAGTATCCATCGCTTCAAAAGAAGTTTGAGAAGCCAGCTGTTTACAAAAAGTAATATCTAATGCATTTGTGGGTCATAAAATACAACAGTGAAACAATTTTTGATTATTTTAAAAATCTGGTACTTTATGGGTTTCCTATGGGGCAGCTTAATGGGTTAACATCTTTACAAATGTTTGTTGCCAATAAAGTTTGTTTTGCAAACTCCAGAAATAATTTACAGGTTAATAATTAGTATTTTTTATAACAATTACATATTTGTTAATAGATTGCATTTTCCCTAGCTCTAATTTGGAGAGTGGAAATAGTGAGTCATTAGAGTTATCCAGAGCAAGAAATGAAACAACTCTATTTGATTTTACAAGACTTCATTCAGTTGATGATTGGATGGAGCAGTCGGATACTGTAAGAGAAGTTGGGAAATCAAAAGCAGTATTAGTCTTGCAGAAGACTAAAGTCTTTCAAAGAGCAGTTTTCTTTTTCCTTCTGAACCCACAACCAAATGGTGCTGGATTTGCTGGTGTTCGTATTTCAACATCACTTGATTTACATCATTATGAAAACATTGCATTAAAGGTTCGAAGACAAGGCAATGTTCCTGGATATAAAATAATCCTCAGGCACAAAGGGCTCAATGACGAGCCTCATCCAACTTATGAACAGTTTTTTATGGTAAATAACTTCAAATTGATGAGTATGCTCTAGAAATGAATTCTTTTGGGATTGAATGTAATAAATTACATGAAGTAAGTTTTTGATTAATTTCTTTCCACATCTAACAAAGCTAGTAGTTTATTTCAATGTGTCGTCCCTAAACTACGTAATGTTAAAGAGCGGGGGAAGGGGTTTTTGAGACAGTGTTACGCTGCGTTAGTTGGTGTAGGGAATATTAGTTTATTGTTAAGTAAATTGATTTGTTTTTAATTTTTGATCATGTTTTTTCTGTCGTATAACAAAAATTTAAATTATTAGTTAATTTTTTAAAAACAAATAATTTAAAGTTATTGTATAATTTGTTACTATACATGGAAGTATTTTTTTTTATTTTTATTTTTAGAATCTCTAAGATGTGAAAGAAAATATTCAAAACTGATCTATGTATATTCTTGAATCAAACTAAATTAGTGCAGTAGATTGTCACTCCTGCGTCTTCCACGACATGTGCACGGCTCATAAGAAATGTTCACATCTCTGCATCCTTCCTTCACATAACACTTGTTCCAAACATTATTGTTACAAGTAGTCCATATTGCCAATTAATTCTGACTTTAATTATAAATTTTAAAACTGAACAAATAAAATTAAAACAATTTTTTTCTGTGATATAATTTATTTTTATTTCTTGTAGGGTGGGAGTCCTTAAGTGTTATGTAATTGTTTAGGGGAAGCTAGAGTGCACGTTATGGATATGAGGGGAGAGGTATTCAAAAATACTCCAAATTTCCATTACATAAATTATGGGCGGCTCCCGAGGCAGTGTTGTGAATTTTATTTCTATTACAATCCTGAATGTTAAGTTGTGGTAAAATTGAAGTAAATGATTATTTTGAATATTCATTTGAAAATTGTAACACTATTCTGTTAAATAATACTTGCATTAAGTAATTAGAATTAGGAAGAAGAGAGAGTATTGTAATGCTATAGCAGAAAGCGGCAATTTTTCACCAGAAAACTTCTTTTTGATGGACTCCATCATATGCAGTAAATGATTTCTTAACATATTGTGTAGTCAGAATCTACATTTTGTGGAATTTTGATACTGAAAAATTAATTTATGACAAAACTTCAGTCTATTTGACATGGTCTCTTAGTCCCGCTCGCATGGTTTTCTCCAAATTTGATATTCCACGATTGATATGGCTAAACTCGAGGCTCGGCGAATTTGAATAGGATATTTTGAGTTATGGGAATACTTAATATAAAGCCTTAACCAAATTTTCAAAAGTACCACCGTTAAAAAATTGTGCAGTGTCAATTTTCGCTGAACTCGAATTTTCAAAAATTGAAGCAGTAGCAAATATCGCGAGAAAATGTGGTGTTGTAGTACCACTAGTTTGTTCAGCATTAATAATTACTGATTTTATTGATGTGTCAATAAAATTAAATATTTGGAATGGAAATGTGTGGGGATGGTATCTGGTAAGTCTAATTATCTTAATATAAGATGGGTTTGACTTTGTTTGGATCTTGCCCGACAGTACTATAAACCAAAAAATATAATAATAATTATAAGTATTATTATAATTATTAATTGATCAATTCAAAATGGACTGCTTTTAAAAGTTTTACAAATTATTAATCGACTCTTTTACAAGACGTTCACATTTTTGTGAAGGAGAGAATATATTTTCAATAAGTAGATTTGTGCAAAATGTAGTGTAGTTTGAAAAGTTTAGATAGGCACAAAGTAATGCAATTAAAAGATAAGAAAAATATGTGCTTTAAATGCAATAAAGAGTAAATTGTTAGAATTGTAGAGAAGTACGAAGTTTTATATTGCCTTTCAGGGCTAATTTGAATGCAGAAATAATAGTGTCATATAAAGTGATTTTTGAGTGCATATATTCTTAATTTTAGTCCTGCTTTGCATTTTTCCAAAAGATGGTTGATTGTTTTATTATTTTGTATCTGAAATAATTGTTATGAGTAAGATTTATTTTTGCATCAAATCTCATTTCTTAATACAGGGATTATATTTAAAGCATGATCCCTTATTTATTTCTCAATTTTTAGAAATAAAATCACACTGGATGACCAGTTTCCAATAATTAACTATATGTTAAGGAAAGAAATAAGGAAAAAGTAAACAAATATAAAGTAAGTTTGGTTGAATCAACTGTTGCTACAATCTCTCAGATTTGAGTGAAGTGTAATGGTTGGGTCATGTAGAGACTCTTCCACATCTAGTTAACTATTGAGATTAGGGAATGAACGTTGCAGTGTTAAATCGTGTGCTCTAGAACTCGCATATAAGACAATAAGTATCTCTTTGCTGAACTATATAGCAAAATAATTATTTACATATTTTATTAATTTTACCTTCATTTGTTGACCCTTATGTTCTTCCGTTCTTAAAGTTTACTTTCTTGTATCATTACGAATTCAAAATGTCAGTTGTGTGTATTTGCAAACGAGAAATCAGTTTTCAAATACTTTAATCTCTCACGGGTCAGTGACCCCTATCTTAATCATGTTTTTGTCCAGTTTCCCTGACCCATTGAGCAAATGCTGAGATGGCCCCTCGTTTTGCTTTTGGACGTAAATGTAGCTTCACTATGCACGTGTTTTGTTGAGCTTTCCTTTTGCTTTTAATGGTAAGGGTGAATTGTATTTTGTTAGCAATGCAGAAAAATCATACTTGCAATTCGTGTACTGATGCAAATAAGTTTTCTATAACTCAGAAATGAAAATGATTATTTTTCAAATATTGCTAATCTTGTGATTTTTAAAATTATATTTATTTATGTTAAACTTTTTTTTTTTTTCTTTTCTTTTCTGAATAAATCTTAATCGAATCAAGAAAGTAATTCGAATCACAATACACGCAGATGTGTTGTAAAGCAGCTGCCTCAATTTCATGATGCATTTTCTGACTTATCTTCTTGGAAATTAAGTAGTCCCAAGAACTAGTTCTGAATGTAAGCAAAATGTTTTTGATTTTTTATCTGGAGAATTAATACTTTGAAAAGAAGCAACCTGTTAGAAGCAGCATTTGATCACACAAAATATGTGAATACTAGGGACCAGATTTAAAAGTGCTAGTAACTCTTTAAATACATATAATTTACGGAGTAAAAACTGAAAAATGCCCTATAAAGTACATAAACCTTCATACTATCTTTGTTTCAAATCCTATTTTGCTCACAGTGGGGGGAATCAGAGTTGGATGGGAGGCAATACAAATCGTTTGCAAGAGTTCATCAGTGTTACCAAATTAGAAGATAGATTTGACATGTATTAAAATGGAAACGAAACTGTGATTTTCTAGTTAAATCTCTTACGTTTTTAAAGCAAGCTGATTTTATAATTAACCCGCTAAATACAAATATACATTGCAAAGCATTCTGGAAGCCATAATATCACTGCATGATAAATGAAATCTTACTTTGGAATATCTTGAACTTTTTAAATTGTTTTGACAAAAATTTCTAATTTTATTTCAGGTCGCGCTGAACGAGTTTCAAGTGGTCAACTTGCCATTAGCGGACTTCAAACCATTTTACAGAGGACGCCCTCTAAATGAATCAGAAGTTGGTTCATTAGATACCAGAAATATAACAAGCTTTGGAGTGCAAGTTTATGGTGGAGTTTACCTTCCTGTAAAACAATCTGGTCCATCAACTTTGGAAGTAGATTGGATTAAAGCTACCAATACAAACCAGCAATTTGTTACCTTAATTTAATCTCTCATATTTGTATTTTAATTTAGAAATAACCAAAACTACTAAGAATTCACTTGTTATTTGTTAATTAAATCAGTCACCATGGAGGATGTTAGAATTAGACGTGTGGTTCAAACAGAAGATCTCTCAAATGTTGAATTTGAAACCAGTGAAGATGTTGAAGTCATTGCGACTTTTGATAACATGGGCTTACGAGAGGAGTTGTTGCGAGGGATATATGCATATGGATTTGAAAAACCATCTGCAATTCAGCAGAGGGCTATCAAACCCATTGTGAAAGGAAGGGATGTAATAGCTCAGGCTCAATCTGGAACAGGTAAAACAGCTACATTTTCAATTGCTATATTGCAATCTTTGGATACAACAGTACGAGAAAGCCAAGTATTGTGTCTCTCTCCAACAAGAGAACTGGCTGTTCAGATTCAAAAAGTCATTTTGGCTTTGGGTGATTTTATGAGTGTACAATGTCATGCTTGCATTGGTGGTACCAATCTTGGAGAAGACATCCGTAAATTAGATTATGGACAGCATGTTGTCTCTGGGACACCAGGCAGAGTATTTGACATGATCAGAAGAAGAGTGTTACGCACAAGATCTATAAAAATGCTAGTGCTTGATGAAGCCGATGAAATGTTGAACAAAGGTTTCAAAGAACAAATTTATGATGTTTATCGCTACCTTCCTCCTGCAACACAAGTTGTTTTGATTTCAGCTACTCTTCCTCACGAGATCTTGGAAATGACGAGCAAATTTATGACTGATCCGATCCGTATATTGGTGAAGCGTGATGAATTGACACTTGAAGGAATAAAGCAATTTTTTGTAGCAGTTGAAAGAGAAGAATGGAAATTTGATACCCTTTGCGATTTGTATGATACTTTGACAATTACTCAAGCAGTTATTTTCTGTAATACTAAGAGGAAGGTTGACTGGCTTACAGAAAAGATGAGAGAAGCTAATTTTACAGTGAGTTCAATGCATGGTGACATGCCACAGAAGGAGCGAGATGCTATAATGAAGGAATTCAGATCAGGACAGAGTAGAGTTTTAATTACCACAGATGTCTGGGCAAGAGGCATTGATGTTCAACAAGTGTCATTGGTTATAAATTATGATTTACCAAACAATCGTGAGTTGTACATTCATAGAATAGGTAGATCAGGACGATTTGGTCGCAAGGGTGTGGCTATTAATTTTGTTAAGAGTGATGATATCAGAATTTTGCGTGATATTGAACAGTACTATTCTACACAGATTGATGAAATGCCAATGAATGTGGCAGACTTGATTTAATTATGTATTCCAACACTTCCTGTTTTGATCCACACAATAGATTAAACATTTGTATAGTGAAAAGTTTTAGGTGATAAGCTATATTTTTTTGTAAAGTTTATTAATTCTTACTTCATTTTGTGTAAAATGTAAGAGTCTTACATTCTGAAATATGTATAATTCTGGTGTCTAGTGTTTTTAACACTACAATAAATGTTAATTCAACCAATGATAAGTTTTTTTTAATTTTCAATATATAAATATACTTAATTTTGGTCTCCTTAACTCTCTTTCTTTCCCCCAAAAAACCCTTTTGTCGCTAACATTGTATCTGCCAGATACATGCTAAAAATTCCATAATAATGCGAATGTTTACATAAGTACTTCGGGGAAGATTGTAAAGAATTACAATTAAACCTCCTTTTAATAACAATAACAAAATTACTAGTGAAATCATGTTAAAAATATTATGGAGATAGTTAAATTCTAAGAAATAATTTGTACACATTTTTTTTTTACAATATAAGAAACGTTCAACAATATAAAAGCGTAAATGGAAAATGATTAGTTCGAACAAATTGTTCACTTTTTGTATTTTTTAAATTTCCTATGACACGTCCATCAGTACAACCAAAGGCACAATGCTGGATTAACACCGACTAAAAATTGTGGAAGTCCTCTTAACATTTTTCGTCTTATCCTCATCCACGCCATCAAATAACGTCCTGAACTCTTGCTAAATCGTTTGGACAATTCAAGTCAAAAAATTGTTTCAGAGATTCCATCCTGAGCAATAATGATGTATGCGACTTTTTTCACCTGAGCCATATCTTCACTTCATCACTGCATTTCGTGTTCTAGGTCGTTCCGTCGTGTCACATGAGCGCGACTATCAACCACTGCTTTACGCGGTCGCGATATCTAGAGGCACGACCGAGAAATGCAGTGACATGAAGACGAGACATGAAAAAAATTTGCACTATAGTTGTATAACTGAGATAACATGTTCTAGTTTTTTTGAAGAGAACATCATTTGTAGCAAACCAAAAGATCGTGCAGCAATTGCTTTATCTAGAATGAGAATAATTAAAATAAAATCACTGAAATAAGATAAAGATCAAAAAGATTTTATAGACACACACGTATTTGTTGTATCTTGAGAGATACGATAGCCACATACTACATTGACCTTAGCTTCAAAAACGCTGGCACTATATTATACTTCGGATTTATATAACGAGGCGCGTCAGGTCCTGTCTTCACGATGGCATGTGCACGTCGCGGCATTTCGCGTATTTGTCATATCCCTGGACTAATCGACCAAACGGTCGCGATCATGCGACTTGTAGTGGCACGAGAAAGACGCGAAATGCCGTAAGATATTCCATTGCAACCCAACTACAATAGAGAGGTTTTGCACTTAACCGAAACGGCTCTAATTTACGCAACATCAAATCTTGTGTGAAGCTCAAAGAAAGAGTTTTTGCGCAATTCAAACACTAAGGAAGAGAGTTGTCCCGAACACGAGACTTTCAGGACTGACGGCAACACAATCGCCTGTGAACGGCAAGTGTCAGAAGCAGTCGTGGCAGGCCCGTATTATCGCAAGCCCCCCCCCCCCGATAGTTATTAAAAAACAATATAATGCTTTTTCATGATATAAAATCTGAAAAAGCATATAAAAGTGGTATATAATTAAATTATACGCAGAAATTGGAATAACGAAGTGATGTTCGCGTATTATTGGATAATATTTACAATATTGAATGTTACTGGTTGATACGAAAATGTCACTCAGTGATGAGAAGTTTAGATTTTTTAATAAACTGTTAAAACGGCCTTGCTTTGTAGTCAGAAGTTGGGGACCGCGGGTCAAAGAAGAAAATACGGTGTGTCGATTTTCCTTTAGAGCCTTAAGATCATTTTTGGATATCTGGAGGTTTTCATCTTCGTACTGACACCTAAAAGTTTTTTGATTTGTGTATACACACTTTCTAGAAGATCATTTTTCTCTAAATTGAAGTTGTATTTTTTAAACCGAGTTCTGAACGTCTGTGACCCGAGAGGGCTGGAAGTAATAAAGTAAGCATTTTTTAGATTTCGTACTTTTTTTTATCAATTGAGAAATAAAATACGAGGGTCATTTCAGAAGACATGGCAACTATTTTTTATCAGTCAATTAAGCTGAAGGAAACAAAAATCAGGATATACAATTGAAAGTCGCTTATATATTCTTTGCAATGCGGGTACTAAATTGGGATCTGGGTACAAGGTGCTGTGGATAAAGGTCATTGAAAGATGCGTAAATAGAGATAATTATTTTATTCTTATTACATATGCACAAAACCAAACATTGCGCGGAAAACTCGTGCTCTTACGAGCTAACAACCTTCAAAATAATTCCCCAAGTTGTCCACACATCTTTGCTAACGATGAGGAAGGCGTTTTAACACCATCAGCCGTGTGTGAGGCGTCAATGCGCCTCACATCTCGCCCATGTGCTGTTAGGATGCTCTCCCTGTTTGCAAATCGCTTCCCACGCGGCGTCTACGTTTTTGGAATGAGGTGAATGTCGCACGGACTGAGAGTCAGGAGTGTACGAATGGTATTCCAAGACCTCCAACCCCACTCCCGCACAAGGTTCTGGACACATGCTGCAGTGTGGCTTGTTGAATTATCATGGAGGAGTATTGCGTTGTTGAGAAGCCCTGAACGTCCCCTCAGCAGTGTATGATGCAGAGTGAGCAGCAGAAATAATCTAGTACGTGGCAGTGACAGATTACTCCCACGGACGGGATGACCCACCAGAATAACTTGGCTGTCATAAGCGTGGATAATGGATTCTTTAGAAACGTTTGTGTTCGTGGTGACAACGCAATTCATTTGATTGCCTCTTTAGTTCTGGTTCATATGCTCGTGCCCACGTTTCATCAATTATATTATAATAACATAACTCATTAATTTAATGAGTTTCTACATCTCATTTCCTTTATGTTGTTATCGACTAGATTGATAAGGCATCAACTTTCCACAAACCATGTGCATATTGAAGTCATTCCGAAAAATGCGAAACGCTGTCGATGCAGACATACCAGTATATGCGAATGCTTCCGCCACACTCCAATGCATTTCATCTGCTAAACAGTGTTTGATAACAGCGACTTGCTCCTCTGTGTGAGCAGGCGCTGGACGTCCACTGCACGGCAGGTCAACAGATTTGCTGCACGACCATGTTTGATGTTCTCCGCCCAACGTGCAACAGTTCGATAGGGCAACGCCCCATTACCCAATGCTTCTAGTAGTTCGGCGTAGCACTCATGAGCATTTGTGCCATGCAGAAATGCAATTTTACGTATTCTCAATGTTCAACTTGAGTGACATCCATCTCGGAACACAGACTCTTGGATACTACACTAACGTTTGTAAATCTTGTCTACTGGGCACCAATGCACGCAGACGTCATGTGAGGGTCGCATCCTGTACTGTGTACATAATGTTTTCAAATGCATGTAGTGCAGTGTATAAAATAGTTGCCATAACCCTCGTAGTGTCCTCGGATCCAAGGCGACAAAAGTGGAATTTTTGCTTTGAAGCGGGAAACGTTATAAGATTTGAAGACTGTAGTGGCCATTTTTAACGGTATTGCCACCCTCACAAATCACAGTCCTTATGTCTACATTTTCCTGACAGACTCACTTGCAAACGAAAACATATTTGCAATAATATAAAAAACCCACTAAAAAGAATCTTTTGACTTAGCTCTCACAAATAAATAAGTTGTCAGTTACATGCTTTGCCCGAACATATTGGACAAACCCAACTTAATAATATGTATAAGCCACCAATAATTTGTGAACCTCCAAGACTTTACCTATGTAAAAGCTAAGCACAAATATTACATAGTTGACTAAATCAACTGTCACCTTCTGGCACCAGAGCTATCAAATCATATATGCTAATTGTGCCGCAACAAATGGCTCCAAAAGGTCATTAAAACTTGAGAAGCAAGAAGTATTCGAAAAAATTTGACACAAAATATTCGGAATCTCTGAGCGAAATAAAATTCATTACAAAATGAATTATTTTATTTAAAAATATTTCAAATCCCCAACTTTTAAACAGGCATCTCTCATGTTCATATGAAGTCCAGTTCTTGAAATCATAAAATATGAATCTAGGAAGAGAAGATTTATGTCACCAAAAGTCATTACTCATTAGGGATAAGATTTTAAAAATGGAGCTGATATACCTTCAAAATTTGAATACTAGGCAGAAAACTTTGAACATATTTTTTTGTATAAAAAACATACGTCGGGTAATATTTATACTTTTAAATCATATATTAAATTTATAAAAGTGTATTGAAGAAATAATGTGTTATGTATATCACATCATATTTTGGTTACATAAGTGCTAACGTTTTACCAACTCCAACTGAATGTTCCCGATTATTAAATATTCTTAATGTAGGTAATATATTTCTGAATGATAAGAAGTAAAATATTCTAAAAAGCCGAATATTTATTTTAAAAAAATGGAGGTACCCCACTCTCAAATAGCACTGCGCCCGAAATTCGTTACGAAGAACCTTTTCATAGCCAATGAAAGGGCACACGGATTCAGGGACTCAGCCACCAGGCCGCTTCACAGGCAAGGGGTGAATTGTGGCGACCGCGAATTAAGCTGACTTTCGGCTTCCGACGACCGCGTTTCCTGGCGAGCCCAAAGCAGCTTCAACGAACTCCTACGGACGAGCGGCATCGCGACTGCACGAACAAAGGCGCAACATTCATCCACCTCCCTGGCGTCATTCGCGGAGACGGACCAATCGCTGGCCTGAGAGTTGTAATCTCACCGCTCCCTGCCGTAAAGACCACGGCCAGCCCAACGAGAGAGGTGGCTCAAAGCATCAACTGAAGACACAGCAGTGCCTCTGACCGGGAGTTCCGACGATCGCTGGATTTCCCACACTAGCTACATAGCTAGGTCGAATTCAATCGCTGACTGGGGGAGAATTCTTGCGGCCGGCTGCTCTGATCGGTAGTTTTCCGTGGTTTCTCCGATCAACACCAAACGAATGCCGGAGCAGTTCGCAAACAAACGGGCCACGGACCGCGCGGGATCTTACCTCCTTGTACTATCCTCACCCTTGCTTATACACACACTTTCAAGCACTTCACTACTACACATTCCAGAAAACCGGTTGGTAGTTTACAGTTTGTTGCGGGTGGGGCGGTGCTCTGCTGGTGGTAGGTACCTGGTTGGGGGAAAAATCCGCTGGCCGACAGAAAGGTCGGCGCCGGATCTCACCATCTAGCGGGAGATCACCGCCATCTCGCAAGGAAAACGGGAAGAGCATGCACTGCACTTACGAGACTAATGGACTTAGCAGTTGACGCGACCAGAATCACCAATCAATCACTTAAAAAATTACAGCCAGCTTCGAGAGATCCGACGATGTCGGAGGGCGTTCTCCTGTATGCCTCCTGGATTCCTCTCAGCAAAGAAGTACCAATTAATTGATGTAGGACGAATAAGAGCAGAGATTTTTGTAGGTTATGTAATCATCTGGAATTTCCGTGACATGTAATTTGTTTTTATCAGAAATCTCATCTTATAAATAAATTCTGGCAAATATCTTCTTTTCAAATTTTGCAGCTTAAAGCCTTAATTAAAATTAACGTCTATCTTTTCTCTTGATTTAATAAAACCCCCTTTCTTTCTCCATTCTCTGGCTACTCTACAGCTCTAAGGATAGGGCAAAACCATGTAAGCGAGTGTTCTGTAGCGCTGCCGTCACGAGTAGCCGGGCAAGCTTAACGACGGATATTTAGTTCTGACTCGGGTGGTACATTAACTCACACATTTGTTCTGATTATGTGTAGTCATTAGCATGATTGTGAAAATAAATTAATATAACAATTAGCTCTGCAAAAATAATCACAAACGTTTTTGTCTTAGGATAGGGGTAGGGTTCAGAACACTTCACGGGTTTGGACTAGCCATTGAGAAGCAGCTAAACTTGTTTTGGTAGAACAAATTTCACATGAGATTGTCCGGTTATCAACGGGAATCGAACGTGCGCAGATGATCTTCTCCCCCATACGTCACATATAGTTTTTACTGTTTTTTTTATTTTATTTTTTTACTAAATACATCTAAATCTAAACCGGACCTTCTTGGTGAAAGACGAGCGATCACGCTCTGAGCCACGAGCGATCCATTTAGATTTAGATTTATTCAGTCAAAAAAACAGTAAAAACTGTATGTGACGTAGGGGGGAAAATATTATCTGCTCACGTTTTCTTGAATTCCAGAATCCCTTCCCGTCATTTTAACTATAAACAGTTGAAAGATGAGTAAAATATTAATATAAATAAAAATAAATTTTAAAAATCGCAAGATTAGTAATATTTGAAAAATAGTCATTTTTCTTTCTGAGTTATAGAAAATTTATTTGCGTCGGTACACGAATTGCAAGCATGATTTTTCTGCATTACTAACGAAATAGCAACTCGCCCTTACCTCTACTCTTACCATTACAAGCAAAAGGAGAATTCAACAAAACGTGCGCATAGTGATTACGTCCAGAAGCAAAACAAGGGTCGATCTCAGCATTTGCTCAATGAATCAGGGAAACTGAACAAAAACCTGATTGAGATGGGGGTCACAGACCCGGAAGCTGAAGTACATTATTTGTTACAAACATATTAAGTCTTTTAAAAAAAGTTATACAAATGTAAAGTAATTCATTATGTATCAATGTTTTGTTAAAATAAACATTATTTTTCTATTTGATAATCAGTATAGTCTCTAATTGTATAGAAACAGTTATGCAGGAGAAAGGATTTTACTTTTAACTTAAATTTGTGAACCGACTTCAATTGTTTGATGTCATCTGGCAGTGCATTGTAAAGTAACGTACATGTATTGCATGTGGATTTCTGATAGTGAGCTGTTGATATTACTCGCGCAACTTTTCTTGAACGATGGATTAAAGAAATGCGGCTAAAGTGGGGGTATTAGTTACGAAATCGGCCACTAGATTTTATGAAGCAATGCCAATCTCTGGAGAATCGGTTAAGCCTTCGCAATTTTTTCAATAATTTGCGTTCTAACTTTCTCAGGAGTTCGAGGTATCTCCTGTGATAGATCTTCGACTGTTTCGGTAATTTCTTTAGATTTTTTGGAGAAAATCATCAACAGTAGTTTTATCTTCAACAGAAAATAGTTTTTATTTCTCGCCAATAAAGATGTGTTTGTAATGTTGTCATCAGTGCTAGCTGCGAGCTTTTGCCTTCAACTGTTTCTTGTGCCAGAGAAGGAGAAGCAAGGTCATCGTTCAAGAAAAGTTGCGCGAGTAATACTGACACTTGATGAACGTGATTTTTACGACGTGTGTTGTAATTATAAATATTAGTATTGCATGAAAATATGTTCCCACCGTTAAGTAAGTCACTTTTGACAAATATTAGAGATTCATAAATATATAGGTAAGGCAATGGTAAGATTCCAAGCTCAAAAAAGAGAGGCTTGCGAGGGTAACGCGGATGGCATTTTTTCATTATTCGAATAATTTTCTTTTGCAACCTAAAGGTCTGAGTACTACATGATGAGTTTCCCCAGAAGTTTATACCATTTCTCAGGCGGGAATGTACATTTGCAAAATACACAATGTACATACGAGCTGCATGAAGGCTGACAGAATTTGATAGAGTTTTGAATGAGTAACATAATGAACTTAATTTAGTGTTTAATTTTGTTATATGTACATTCCATTTGAGGTTTGACTGAATTGACAGTCCTAGAAATTTTGTTACCTGACCATCATCTAATTGCATATTATTCATTTCCAAATATTTTCTAATATTACATAATTACGAAGTTTGTCAAATATGAATGTACAAAACTAAAATCTACATATTATTTGCGCGTAACATCATTATAAATACAAGTCGTGTCCGATTCACCGCATGGAGAAGCGAGAGGCTTTTAAATTGGTTTCAGAAAATACGAGAAAAAAGCCGCAAGATGACACACCCATTCTCTTACACCGTAACGCAACACCTCAACACGACAGTTTCAATTCTCAGAATAACTTTTCAATGTTGGGCGATTTTCTGGGTGTATGGATCGCAATTTTGGATTGTCAAATTTATTTTGATGTGCTAGCTGTAAATTAATTAAGTTTTCACTCCTAATGATCTACGATTTGTAATGAATATTACAGGTGATGGCTGAGATGTGTTAATGACAAAAACTTCAATATTCTAATTTTACGTAACCGTTATTAATGCGAGCAAGTAGGTGCTGTTTTAGCTCTACTAGTTGCTGATCTTTTCAAAGGTCACTCTCATGAGAATAGATTACTAAATATTTCATTGCATCCAGTTTCAATTTTGCTTCAGTGTTTTTTGTGTTTTCCCCATTGCAGCTAAAATTGATAATATTCAACCTGTTTGGTGGTTGTTCTAATTTGGATATGGACTCGACATTTACATCAAAATGCGCCAAATGCAGGTAGAGACTGGGCATAGTATGTTAAGATATTTTTTCTGAATGTTATATTAACATTAAGTGTATTTATGGTATAAGTAATGCACGTTTTCTTACCTATACCTATATTATTTGCATTATAAATCAAGTAGAAATAAAGATTCCGCTTGATTTCTGAATTAGGAATAACTTATCAATGAGTTCTTTCATGCAATTAATCACTTAATTGTATTTTTTGTTTGCGTTATCAACTAAAATGTTGAAAGATGAATGAAAATGAATGCGAATCTAGCTTGTCTACCTACAATCTTATGTCTTGAAACAGTTAAACACGTGAAGATTTTTGCATATGCTCTTTTAAGCTATCTTAATTACGTTTTCTTCCATGATGCGACAAATACATTGCCATTGAGTTCATCTTTATGTAACATTCTTGGAGAGAGTAATTTAAATACTTTTTCTAAAAGCCATCACTAGAGTTTTCGTTATTCGAAAAATATTGGAATAACAATGTACATTCATTTGTCCACATTCGTATTCAAATAGTATTCGTATTCGTAGTATCAATATTTTCAATACTAATACAATGTATTGGTAGTACTGACACATCTGTGAACGAATATTTAGATAGAAACGAGAATGGAGAGTTATGGAAAAGTATATGTATACTGTGGTTATAGGTCCAAACCAATATTTTTAAGCAAGAGATTCCCTGGAAAACAGATTTGCTGTTCTTGTGGAATGAAGCTTATAATTCTATTAAATGCACAATGCCACGGGCGAAATGCCCCATTTTTCACCATAAAAGATTGCATAGCTGACATAATGTACCCATCAGAATACATTGCTATTCTGTAATATCGAGGACTCCTCTGATCAAAATTAAAATAATCACATTGAAACTGTGAAACGAAAAGCAACCAAAAGCGTCATATGGAATGATATATTAACCGCCACTCCTATATTCCGTCACGGAATATTAAACTATTCAACGAATCTGCTATTCTATGAAGTGAACACCAGACACTGCCAGACACGCACCAGGTTGGTGGTGAGTGGCGAGTGGTGATTGCAGTCAATTTAGTTAACTAAATATGGCTCCTGTTGACAGCTCGCCGGCGAGACCTCTTAGTGGAAATTATGAGCTAATTTGCTCTCTTAAAGCCAATGATTTAATTCCTGTACATAAGTACAAATCCACCGTTACTGGACTTACGATTGTCATTGCAGAAGTGGAAGGGCCAGTTGTCAACGGCTACTTTTGCTTAGGTAAGATTTAGTATATTTGTCGTAAATAAACGTTGCTAGTTGATTGCGAGTATTGACAAAAAATTGCGATGGTATCCTATAACATTGTAAAGGGGTGTATTAAAAAAAAATTATGGAATGTCGATGGAACATAACCTTTAAAACGAATGGATTGTAATACTGAACATGAGGATTTAACACACACTGTCCAGTAATTTATTTCCTCTGTAGTATCCTCACAAATGTTTAACTGTGAATTATGATAAATATGTACGTGTAACTGCTCAAATTTTTACTCTTCTTCCTTAATAATGTTGGGAATTACTGACTAGTGATACTGGGTTTGCCATTTTTTTCATGTGAAAATAAAAGGAAGTTATTACAATAGGAAGTTTTTAATATACTTATTCATAAAGGTGTAAATTTTGAATGTTCTTGAGTTTGTGGTGTATTTGGGGGCTTTATTATTCCCTTATACTGGACGTATGATAGGGAATATTATTTCTGTAATGTTAACACCTTTATCATATGTAAATGTAAATAGCTTTAACTTACTTTTGAAGTGATTTGAGGGAAATTATCAAATAAAAAAAATTAAGTGGAGGAAAAGTGGTTAAACAATTTTTTTTTTCATGTTCAGAAGACACTTTATATCAATTTTAATTTTTTTCTCATGCAGTTTAGTTTGACATATTGTTTACAGAATTTATTAAGATCATATTGATGTTAGTCTAATTGTGTATGTTGGGAAATTTTGGAAATATTGTTTAGATGTTTTTCATTTTAATGAGAATATATTAGAGTATCATGGAAAGATATTTTGAAGAACTCAGAATATGCATTTTAATTTACATTACTGTATGTGTAGTATTGTGTGTGTGTTTATTTATGTGTGTACACTATATATGTAATTTATATTACTTTACACATATGCAATTAAATTATTCTATATATAGTTATAGCTTATACAGTGCTTATGAATTTTTTTTTAAGTACATGAAACTACTTTTCTTTCCACATAACTTGTTTTTACACGTTTTGTAAATTTGTACAGCTACTGAAGCACATGATGATGATGGCTTGCCTCATACATTGGAGCATCTCATCTTTCTCGGCAGTGAAAGTTACCCGTACAAAGGCGTTCTTGACTTGCTTGCTAACAGATGCCTTGCATCAGGAACCAATGCCTGGACTGGTAAGACTTTTGCTTTTATTTTAAGAATGCTGTGACAAAAACTGGAAGTTTGAAATTATAACATTTTATTTTCAGATACTGACCACACTTGTTATACCATGACTACTGCTGGAAGTGAGGGATTCCTCACTTTGATGCCTATCTATTTGGATCATATCCTCTACCCTACTTTAACAGTAAGGTGTTTAAAACTAGTCTGATATTTTTCAGTGTTTTGATCTATTGTTTTGAGTTTCTCTAAAGAGAAAACAATTGTGTAGATTAATAAGTATCTACCATTTGTCTCTAGGACTCAGCATTTATTACTGAGGTTCATCATGTGACGGAAGAAGGGGAAGATGCAGGTGTTGTTTATTGTGAAATGCAAGGCCGTGAAAATATGGGAGAATCAAGAACGTATCTTTCAATGATAAGAGCTGTATATCCAGGACATTGCGGTTATAAGTCAGAGACTGGAGGGATTATGAAGAATTTGAGAGAAAGTACAAATAATGAGAAGGTAAAAGATTTTCTCCAATTTGATGCCTTTGTATTGTTACTTCAGAATTATATTTTATTACACCTTGCAGTGTTCTGGTATTTGGAGCCTCCTTGGTACAATCAATTAAAAAGGAATCGGCTAGTTGACGAACAGTAATTTTTATGGATACACCTCCCCCAACACACACATGCTTCTTGTACTGATATGTAAATGAAAAATATGACAATGGCTGTTTGAATTAGTCTTTTTCAATAATTACCAAATTATAGTATGGTGACGATGGTGTAAAGGTTAATGTCAGACTGTTATACCCAAGTTTGTGGGTTCAACCTGTTCGAATCTATAGATTTTTAAGGGCAAGGAAATCCTTCGTAGGCCTTCCTTCGGAGGGGAAGTAAAGCTGGCTGTCCTATGCTAGTAGATTTACTGCATGTAAAAGATCAAGTGTAAATGAAGCCTCTGAACTAAATTCAAATATCTCAAGAAATATCTCCTTTCTCCGCCTGTGATTGAAAGGAGCATATTGAAATTTGCGAGGTCGGACGGAAGAGCAGGCCTGATGGTCTAAGTCTCGCCAAGGAAAATAAGGCATCTATTTATTATTCAATAGTATTGTATTTTGTGTTTTTAATATCGCCCACATTGTTAATATTTATATTACAAGCATTTTTAACATTATTGCAATTGTGTATACAAGTACTTCAAATGTTTCCTTATGAAGTTTCTCGAAAACTCAATATTTTGAGAAAATGAGCTTAAAATTGCTCACTTTCAGAAATGTTCTAAAATTTGCCCCAAAAATTTTTCATTGAAAATTTGCGTATAGGATCAGAATTTCTTTTATTCACAAAGTCATATTTCTTTCTAATATTCTAAAAGTCATATTTCGGTTAGGTGCCTGAAAAAATTGAAAATGTGAAAAAATGTATTTTAGAAACCAACAGATGGCAGTTGGGAAGAGAGAGAAACAAATCAGAACAGCTAACCCATACTAAAGAAATAAGGAACCTAAGTAGTATGAGAAAGTCTTGTCATTCTCTAGCATTACTAGTTTACGTTTTGGCATAGTAGTAAACCATCAGTTCTTATCTCCTTGGCAGTCAACGTATTAAACAATAGGATAGTTTTTGGAATAAGTTATGGCCATTGCTACATGCATATTGTGTACTATTAATTTTAAATTTAAGTAATTTGACTAATTTTTCTGAAAAACTCAAATTACTTACCTCAGTAGTCTGGAAAACTCCACACATTGAAAATAGATTATTTAAGAAAAGAATTTCAGGTGTGCTACTTGTAACATTCTACTCCTCCCACATACGTCATGTTCAGTTTCTTAACTGAGTTTTGATGTTAAATCAAAAAAGGC
Organism: Gryllus bimaculatus; assembly: GCA_017312745.1. NCBI lineage: Eukaryota > Metazoa > Arthropoda > Insecta > Orthoptera > Gryllidae > Gryllus > Gryllus bimaculatus. The sequence continues at coordinate 9,174,837 of BOPP01000042.1, forward strand.
AACTTCTGGCAGAAATAGAAAGCATAGGGTTATAGAAAGCATAGCGTAAGAGCAGAAAATAATTTTCAGTGCAGTTTTTGTGGTGCGTTCTTCATTTGAGATAACTATAAGTTGAAAACCTGAGATATTTTAGTTTCATCTAATTGGTAATCATTTTTAAATTCTGTAAAATAATTAGTATGATAGGAAAATGTTAGGAGAAATTATAATTGTTACATTCAGTCATGTGACTTAGTGATTTTTATGTTTTTTTAAACTTCATGCACTCTAATAGTGTTCAAACCTCTGGTAACTGGGATAGTTGATACATTACTACATTTTACAAAAATGTTTTTACAGGTTCGCCAATATCACAGAGAGTTCTACCGACCAGAAAATTTAACTCTCATTATCACTGGCCAAGTAAAGCATGATGATGTTTTCAGAGCTTTAGCTCCTGTGGAAGACAAAATAACTTCTAAGGTAGGGTTACAGTTATCTTATTTGTTAATTGATTGTTCACAGAGGTGTATTTGTATTACCTTTACATAATAATTATGAAATTACATTATTATTATTATTATTATTATTATTATTATTATTATCCATAATCATCATCATCATCATCATCATTTGCATATCATTCATTGCTGATCACGCTACACGTTTTCTTCAGAGGCCCAGTCAGATTCTATCCTGGAAAGAGATTAACATTTGTCATTATGGGGATCAACTTTTCGGCTGTATTCCTTGGTAAGACAAGGTTGTTATGCCTTGAATTACGAATTATGAGGCCCTAGGATGATGATGATGATGATGATGATGATGATGAGGTGAAGGGGCAATCACAAATACAACTATGCCTATGCAGGATGCAAACCATCGCTATGAGTCTAATTCTTGTATTAGTCAGCTATGTGATTTTTTTCAGTAATGAACCTCATGGTTCTGCATAATCAATTTCATTTACTGGTATGAGTGGATCTAGATTATGTACAAATTCCTTATGATTTCACTGAATATCAAGAAAATTAATTTAATTATATTTTTTAATGATGAGTGACATTCTTGGTTTTTAATTATTGCCAAGGCTTACATCTTAATGCCCTTGCCTCTGCAATTTTTCTTTGGTAGAAATAAAACACAAACATCTTTGGCAGACTGCATGGGTACTTGAAAAAATCCCAAAGATTTCATTGTGACAAACCACCCAATCTACCATGAGCAACAGTGAATCATAAGGACTGGCATGGACCCTGCAAGTGTTACTCATGAAATTTTTCAGTTGCAGTACTCAGGACCACTGAATTAAGTCACTGCACATCCATCTATCGTGTCCTCCAGAAATAACCACCTCAAAAAAACAAAAATTCTATGTATTCTATTCCAACTCAGATTCTATGAATTTTTTTTAATGAAAGATGGCAGATCCAGTAATTCCCGAGAAAAAACTTATTTGAAAAAAATTTAGTTTAAATGAGACTTGTGTATGTGCAATTCAAATCAGCTACCATGTCATGAAATACATGCTTTTCTTCTGTGATGCATGCTTTTTTCACTATTAATCAATAGTTTTAGTGATAACCTAGAGAAACAAGGCAACACCCTTTGGACACAGAATGTCTGCAGTAGACAATTGGTTATTTGAACTAAAACTTGCCAATTTTATAGCGCCTAAAATACCTATTTCATCATTAATGCCAATTTGTATCTATTTTACTTTTGTAAACTTAAAAATGAGACTAATTTGCCTAATTTCTTTTGACTGTGGCTTCTGTTAACTTTCTTCTGTGTCACCAAGACAGACAAGGATGATATTAATTTTATGTTGTAATTTCTAAGATAGCAAAAAATGAACATTCAGGTCAAGGATCAGGCAACTCTCCATTCTATTACTTCCTGACTTTGTGGAAAAGCTGCCTCTGCTTGTAAGTTAAAGCGATTGAATTTCCACGAAAGAAACAATAATTATGGTTGTGTGGACCCCATTACACCAGCTGTGCACTAATCTGTGAGCTTATTGATGTTTCCTACAAACTTAAGTGCGGGACTGCGGTGGATGAAATTGAGTTGTAAAATTGAGCTGAAATGTTAATGTGTTACTTTGAGTTGAACACGTGCCGATATTGAAGTATGCACCCATGTAGTTGTAGGAAAACGCGGGATAATTGTAATTTTGTTTAAGTTTCCGAAAAATCGCACATTGCATCAAACATGAGATCTGCTCCATTCTCTTAAACGTCCTTCACACTATGCAACAACAAAACTTAATAAAAAACGATGGAGTCATTTTTTTGAAAATGTCCCAGGGACTTCCTGTAAAGTACAAGTACCTTTCCAAAATTTAAATATCTGTTTAAAATTCAAGGGGCCGCGACATGTCATCGATCAGGGAATATCAATTTTGGAGAAAATCAACTGAACGGTTTAGCCTCTAGCATTGTTCACTGCCAGACACGTTTTGCTGTCAGTCGAGTTTTCATAAAGGGCTCACAGAACCTGGATTGTGGATACACCACGTATTAAGTGATATTTTTTCTGAAATTAACAACTGGATTAATTCACTTTATCGTTACCAGAGAAATCGCATTATTACAAAACTTTTTCTTACGAGAAGTACCTTCTTAAGGCGAGAGAGTAAAAATTATCAAAAAGCAATAACCACAACTGTTGCGCTCCTATGACAAGAATTCTTCGGTGAAAATTTCACCTCGATATTTTGTAGGGATCTGTCCAGAGCTGGCTACCCGCGCATGTAATCAAAGAGGAGAGGGAACAGCCGGATGTTTCTGTTTGTGGCCGACGTTGGAGAGATTGTGAAATTATCGCGGTGGAATGGCCAATATTTCCTGCGACCCATTGAGCCTCCGCGAGTAAGTGTTCTTTATCGATATTTTCGGTTTCAGGAGTTAATTGACATTGCCTCAAACTTACCTGTGGACGTTCGAAAATAAACAAACAGAGTTCAGAAGTAGTGGCGCCTCGTCAGGTGAAGTGTCACTTTACCTATAAATTACCGTGTAAATGTGTCGATGTATAATTCATTATGAGGGAGCTTACAAACAACCACTGCTTTCAAAACGTCTGCGCCTAACATGTCTCCTCTTTTCCTTCGATTCTTTTACGCAATGAGCGTACTTTGTGCAACCTTGCGTATTTTTTCTCTTCACACTCGGAAGGAAATGGAAGAATTCAGGGCTTGCGCCAAATATCTTCACTTGCTTGCGCCGTAGCGTTATGATTTCTATATAGCAAAATGAGTGAAGTGATGGCTCCCTCAGCTTCACACCTTATATTCTTGTCGCAAGATGCCTTCATCAACTTGTAACATTAGTTATACGTAATTCTAAGTGGTTTCTCTACATACTCCCTGTAAAGATATTATTGGAATCCTGATGAAGGACGAATAAATGACCGAAACACCGACAATATAAAGTTGTTTTATATTCATCTAAACTCGAGAATCACGTGACTTTTAAGGCTAAATGTCCCGACACTAGTACAATTTGTAGCCACCACGTGGCAGCACCAAAATAAGTAAAATTTACTTTACCGATAACGTCTGAACCAATTGTCCGATTTTCGATCTGTAAACGGCATTTGACGCCAATTTAAAATAGAATTTACGCTACGATGACCCTTTTCCAATAATCTAGCAAAAAACGCGTATATGAAATTAGTTCTCAAACTTCCGAGAACAAATTAAAAAAATGTGGGCTTATAGCTCGATGGCGACATGCTTCCTGAATCCCGTGACAACCATGCCAATCGGACGAATAGGAGCGTCGTAAAGTGAAATTTACGAAAACACCTCGCCCCCCCCCTTCACCTTCTGCGCCTTTGCGTCACCCACCCGCCCGTTGTGGGCCCTCTGTCAGCGCGGCGGCATGGCCAGGCCCGGCGGCGTGCGACCAGCCCCGACGGAGCAGGCGGGACTTGTGGGACACGCAAGCCACACAGTCGGTTTATGCGTTCGTCACTTTGCATCTCAATCTATTTTCAACGGATATCACACTAGAGATGCTATACTACTATTACAGACCGAGGTAAACGGTCTGTAATAGTAGTACATAACTATCTTTTTCACATATTTCCGTCTTCTTTCGAATACCATCTTAAAATTGTTTGAGGCATTATTCAAAATATGTCATCTGGTGAATCTCTAAATAATATAAAATATAATAACAAATACATTTATTATTTACATAAATATATTTATACAATAATATACACCTCCCGAAAAATAATCGGCTGGATCCGCTCCTGCTGTGACACCTCTCCGAACTCCGTAAGTGGAAGGCGATAACACAGAGACCCTCGTATGTCATCGGATGCGACTACAGGTCCTGTGTGCAAATCTGGCGTCTCCCACGGCACCGCTTCAGGGAGAGGCGAAGTGATGAGGAGACTGGAATTTTCATGACGTCTGATAGAAGTTTGGTTTGCACCATTGAATTTCTCTTAAAGTATTCTTTTACACAGAATTTAAGATGGCAGCGCCGAAATTATTATTTTTCAAAATTTCTTACGGAATGGGGGAGTATTTTGTAACTCCCGAAAAATAATCGGTTGGATCCTCTCCTGCTGTGACATCTCTTGGAACTCGGCAAGCGGAAGGCGATAAAACTGAGTTCGTCGTATGTAATCGGAAGCGGTCGCAGGTCCTGCGCAAATTTGGCGTCTCCCACGGCACTGCTTCATGGACAGAGGCGAAGCGATGAGGAGGAGACTGGAATTTGCATGACGCGATATACAATTACTGGTAACATTGTGGAAAGTTTTATTTCGTAAACTAAAAGTAAATTATAATTTTGAATTTCTTGGTTCTTTTTATGCATGTAGCCGCAGTTATCTACATTGTAATTTTTGTTTATTATTATTTTTATTTCTATTCACATTTATTCAAAAGTACCGAAATCGAGGGTAGACCTGAGAGACGGGAGTCGCTATGACAGACATGCAATTTCTGTTGTACAGACTAACAGTCAAATAAAAAGAAATAACACGGATAATTCAAGGATTAAGCGCGCCTTCACTGCATACAAGTATTCTGCCCCTGCAATTGCGAAATAACGGTTGGAATTATTTCTTGAATCTGGGATAAGTAAATCAAATTAATCCATGCTAGTGTCATAGCGAACGCATGCCTAAATTTGAGAGAAAACGTCCTAACTATAGGATACTTGACAACCATGTCCAAACTAGGACACAGAACAAACCCATACTTGCGAGAAAATGTTTCATCCATTAGTATAGTCCATTTGTTCCATCCATTAGTGCTCTCGAGGCTCAGTGGCGAAGTTGCCTTTCACCACTGAGGTTCCGGGTTTAATTTCCATAGAATCCCCCTAGAACCTCATGTGAAATTTGTTACGACAAAACGAGTTTTCTTGCTTCACAGAGGCTAGTCCAATCCCTGTAAAGCGTCCCAAACATCACCCCTATCCTTATTCCTTCCCAATTGTGGCCGATGGGTAGATGACGCAGGGCGGGTGCGAGACGCGAGCTCGAAGACGCAACCTGTCGGCGATTCCCTGACGACGACACAGCGGCCCCAAGAGAGTGCTTATTAACGGAGGATTACTCCAGTGCGTTCTACACACCTTTCTGATTCTTTGCCATTTGCATGTGAAGTCCCGAAGGGATCGATTGTAGGTCCTATTCTCTTCCTACTGTACGTAAACGATATGCCCTCGAGGATTAGAAAAGAACAGTTCTCTTTGCCCGATGATACGAATATTCTTTGCAATAAACCTTGCAGATGACATTAACCGATTAAAATTCGATACAAAAGTTTTTAAGTCCTACAGTAAAATCTTTTCTGCACTGTTTCTATACAATTAGAGACTATACCGAGCATCCAAAAGGAAAATAATATTAATTTTAACAATGACATTTAATGGATTTTATACCATTTGGGTTGTATAATTGTAAAGAGCCTGTAACAAGTATTGTACTTCAGCTTTTGGGTCAATGACCCGCATCTCGATCAGGTTTTCGTCCAGTTTCCCTGTTTTGCTCCAGAGCAAATGCTGAGATGGCTCCTTGTTTTGCTTCTGGAAATAAATATAACTTCAAATTAACTTTTCCCCATAGCACGTCACACACAGTTTTAACTGTTTTTGACGTAAATAAAATAATAAAATTAAAAAAAGCTCATTATGGAGTTAGGAGACGCATTCAATAAAAAAAATCCATAGCGTAAAACTCGGCAATTACGTAGCAATCACGTGACCGATTGTGTATGTTCTGCAATAGCGAAGCATTGCCGGGTCTACGAGTATAAAATGAAAATAAATTCCCCAAACATCCTAAATAGTGAATTCGATACCGTCAAGATTTGAGTGAATTTGGGCTTTTAATAACGCTCGAATTAGTGAAATGAAAATGCAAAGCTCATGCGAAGATAGAGATTTGGTGACTTCAGATGAACAACTCATGCTGTTGGGTCTGTTACTGATGTAATCGAGGATTCTTTTGTTCAGGCGAACTCAGCCTGCAAACTTTTGGTTTTAACTGCTCTTTAAAAGAAAATATTTGCCTTTATCGCAAAATCTGCCGAACTGACAATAGCGCCGATCGGCGTCACTGGAACCTTTTACATAGTGCCAACTACTGCTGACATTAGAATACATGAGCAAAGTAATCGAATAGGCTACTAAGGAAATCTGTGCTGAACATTTGTTGCACCTTGTAAATATTGTTTTAAGCAAGAACCATTAAAATTATATTAATCGATTAATTAAATCAATGGAATGAGCGAAAATGCATTCAAAATGGCGTAGAAAGGTAAAAAATGACTTAAGTCGAAATCGACGAAAAATACAAAAAAATGACGTATAAATATGTCATTTGGTTATGTCACAACAAAATTAATTTCTATACTAAACGACATTGTTCTAGAACGAAAAAAGGTGACATTTCATTAAAATCCGTAATCCCCCTAGTATGTTAAACTTGGCAGATTAACAGCCTTAGTAACAAAGAAAATGGCAATGACCACACATTCAAATTTCAGACCCTTTTTGGGTCTTACGCCTTTTTCTGCGCGCGCGCGTGCGTGTGTGTGTGTGTGTGTGTGGCAAATGACCAGAGATAATGTTCCTTGCTGCAGTCGTGCAGCTGCATCTCCTTTTTTCTTTTGTCCTCTCTACAGTAACCCTGTGAAGAAGGGGAATTTATTATCTATAAATATTTTTACATATATGCATCTCCTCACCAGGGCAGATGGACTGAAGTGAGCGCGGGCCTTCGCAGGTACAAGGCCCCAGCTGTCTTTGCCGGGACGCTCTTCAATTCAAAGCGGCCGCGTGTCGTCACATTTCCCGGGTACAATATACTGCGCTGTATTAGAATTTATTATTTTATTTCTGTTCCGTTGCGCGAAAAACTTGATAGCGAGGTTCGAGCGAGCATCTGCTCAACTTCACAATCTGTTTTTATCGGTCGCATCCTGGCGAAGACCATTACGAGATACCTAACCATTCTGGCTGGACTAAGCACGAAATAGGAAGTAGAAGTCAGAGAACCAAATTCTCTTTCCCTTGAGTATTCATTCTGAAGTGGCTTCTCGTGAGACGAAAAGGCACTTCAGATAACCGCAATCCCTCTGCTCTGAGAACGAAAACCAATGTTTCGTCCCTGAACCATGATTTGTCTTCTCTTAGAACCAAGACCTACCCGATCTGGTAGACATGCCTTCTGAATCAGGAATCTCATTTCTCTTCTTACGCGACTTCGCGTGCCAGATTGCTTATTTTGAAATTGTGAAAGCGGAAGCGAGGACGTCCTCGCATTAATCGATGCGCGGTTTGACCGGGCGACCAACGTTCCATGCATTTGGGTGTCGGGGGCGCTTCTACCCCTGCTGTCCACGGGATGCGTCGTGACAGTTCACTGGAAACAAGGTTTTAGCATAAAAGACGCGGCTTATAAAATATTCGGCTTCGGGGCAGAAAAAAATCAAAACATTTTGGACCGGGCGTTTTGAGTCCGCCGCGTCTTGTATTCCCCGCTGGAGGTACGCCAACCGACTTGTTGTCTCCGCCCCGGCGCACACTCGAGGCCCTGTCGGCCCCGCGCGATCCCCATCCCTGCCGGGCGGAAATACGTTGCGCCCGGGCCTATGATTCTCTCGCCAAAAGCAGGGCGGTGCAGCGTGCTTGCATGGGCGTTGTGTTGTCTCCCTCCGTTACCCAAAGCGATTCGATCGCAGTGAAAATAAAATATCACTAATTTTCCACTTGTTACATGGAGTGTTTACATATTTTTGTATACGTACTGTTTTTATTCTGTGTGTGTTTTGTTTATAACTAGGGATCAAGATGCTGCTTCACTGAAAAATGTTTTTGATGGGCCTCGTTATATCACATTAATTATGATTTCAGAAACGTACGATGCGTTTGCTCTTAAAATCTATTAAACTTTTACTATCCTTTCCAGGGTGGTCAAGGTCCATTTTCTAGGCCTTGGCAGTCTCCTGTTCCTGCTCTAACCGAATCAGTTGATTTGAGGGTTCCATACCCCTGTGATGAAGAGGACAATGGAATGGTGTATATTGCTTGGCGAGGCCCTTCTGCCGTAAAAGAACTGTACAGGTATGTTTATAAGTTGAGCCCAGAAGTTCAGGCATTTATTTTACCTGAAATCGGCAAAAAGGCACATTTTCACTAAAATAGGCAACAAAAAAGCATGTAAGAAATGAAAAATAATCCTTAAAAAGTATTTATTGTAAAAAAAATTATAATAATTTAAATAATTCATACATTTTTTCTAACTCTAAATTTTATTTCTGCACTTACACGGAAGGAAACAATCTTTTCTTTGTAATTTAATCGTCTTTTCTTTGCATATAGCTGCCAGAGTTTTTAAAATTTTTCTTGTGTTTTGTTTTTTTGTACATACTCTGCCTATCAGGAAGATTGCATTGGGAACAATGATCTTATTTCCAACTACATAAAAGTGATTTTAGGATAACATCATGATGCTAAATGCAAATGTCGTTGGTTTTGTTTGATTGGTTCTAGTTTTTGAGTGAGTGTAGAAAAATAGAAGAAAAAAAAAACCGCAAATGTGACATAAAAAATGTCAACACTAAAAAATAATGTTCAAACTGAATACATGACCACAAAAGAACACCGGAACACACAAACAGAAACTGGAGTCTGTATATAACATTCAGTTTGCAAATATTGTTTTAGAAATCTGTTTGATTCTCTTGTGTGTGACACTAGGAGAACAGCATTGCACACTCCAGCAGTAACCATCTGTCATCATGTCACTGTCTCATCTACTGTGATTTCTCTGTCTCTTTGATATCTGATGGAGGCCTTCTCCTCATTCCCCACTGTAATCATCAAGATTTTCAGGAAATCTTTGTATGTGGTTGTGGAAGAAATGTATCTTTATGCTCCTTCTAGCTCCAATCTATTGAAAATTTGTAATGTTGTAGGCCAATACTTGATAGTCAGGTCCTTTTTGGTTGCCCAAGAAATTCGTTACAACAGAAACAAACCTTTTCAGGCACTTCAGGTCTGTCATTACAGTGGGGAAGTTGGAATCATTGATGAGCTTCCAAACTTGAGGACTGACCTCTATATTTCATTATTGAGTTTAAGAAAGGATCTGCAGGTATACTTTAAGCAATTTCCATTTCTATTCACGACTTTGACAAATTGCTTCATTAGGCCTAGGTTAATGTGCTGAGGTGGAAGATATAGGCCATTTTTGCTGATGATAACAAATTTTCTGCAGAACCATCTTAATATTTTCATAAACCTCAGAGAGTTTTGGTGAATTAGCAAAGTTATACTAGACGTGTTGCGGTTACCATTGAATAATAGAACACATTTCAATCATCTGGAGGCCTGTCTGTTAAAATCCTTCATTCCTCTCTTCAATATTCTGGAATACCCATTTTGATAAATAGATCAGGGATATTCTTGCAGTAAGATGCTTGTCATCACTTTTTCTCCAGTTCAGTAAACTGTAATTTTAGCTTGTGGTTTCAGATAGTTCTTTTCTTTTAGCATTAAAAGTGAGAAAAACATTGATCATAGATCGAGAAGATAATTTACACCTTGTTAGAACTTTCTTGGAAGATATTCTGACCTGAGTTTTAGGGCCAAATTTTCTAAAATTTTGTAGCTACTGTTGCTGCACAACTTTAGACAATTTTAGAGTAATGTTGTCCAAATATTTTTCAGTTTGCTCTCTTTCTTTAGAGAAATGCATTTTTTATTACATAATAATGTTAGTCTTTGTATTGCAGAATGTGTGCTTGCTCTGTACTTCTTAAATATTTAACTGATACATCGGTTAGTCCACTACAGAAAGAATTTGTAGAAATTGAAGATCCTTATGCAAGCAAGGTATAAACAAAAAAATCATTATATATTTGTACTTTGAATGTGTAAGTGTATCTGGCCAGTTCATGACTCTTCTTATTTATTTTAGGTGTGTTATTCATTGGCTGAGAATTCTGAATCTATGTTGTATCTGATGTTTGAAAACGTTCCTAATGATAAATTGAATTTTGTGAAAGGACGTTTAACTCAGATATTGGGAGCACTTGCTAGTGGGGATGAAAAACTGGATATGAAAAGGTTACGCACTGTGATTCATAGGCAGATTTTGGAGTCTTTGAGTCACCTTGAAACTAGTCCCCATGAAGGTGTTGCATTTATGATAATAGGTGATATGTTGTATGGTAATACAAAAGAAGATGTAAGTAATTTACTAACATTTTTGAGTGAATTTTTTATTTTAGTTGTTAGTATTGTCAGGTGTTTCTGTTTCTTAATAGTTGGACCACCGATTGAATCAAGTGGAAGATCTTCGTATCATGGAAAATGAACCCGAGGAATTTTGGATTAATCTTCTCAAGCGGTACTTGGTAGATGCTCCAAGTGTAACAGTTCGAGGTATTCCAAGTGTTGAGGAGCAACAAGCAATGGCTGTAGGAGAGAAGAAACGTATAGAAGCCCAAAGAAACTCATTGGGTACAAAAGGACTGGAGGCAAATGGGGAGAAGTTGAAAAATGCAACAACAGAAAATGAGGTAATATCAAGTTACTTTGTAAGTTTCTTTTCAGGGCATCCTTGTGCCCTGAATGTTTGTAATATTTGCATTAAACATTAATTGAAGGATTTAGGGCTGTACAGTAAAAAGGTAAAATACACCAATTATTTAAAATGCCTTCCCCTGTATGTAAATATTAATATGATTTTGATCAATTTCGTTATTGCCCCAAACTGTTTGTTCTTTTGTTACTGCCACAAGCCCTGTATAAATAAGAACAAGACATATTTAGTAACAAGAAAAGCCACACTTTCACCCAAATAGAGACATTAACATTTACGAAAAACAGGAGGCTTGTTGTAATTAGTGCCGCTTATCTCAATACTGCCCTAAGCTCTTCACTTTATGTATTTATTTTGTCAAGTTGAAATATTTTCTTATATTTAAGTTGTAATTCACTAGATTTTTAAATTTTTGAATGAAAAATATTTTTTTTATTATTTTGTAATATTTTATTGTTTAGAAACCACCACCAGAAGAAATGCTTACATCGGTATCTATTCCAAGTACTGCATCAATTAATTTTCATCCTATTCAAAGTTGTACTAGTGATTCCATTGAACAAAATCCTAAATTTGACCTGAAGAAAATTCCAGTTCAAATGCACTTGGACAATGTGCACACCAATTTTGTATATGTAAGTAAATTGACTGACCATTGTCCGAGTTATGGCCAAAGAGAATTAACATTTGTTTGTATTAACAAATATATCTATCAACTTTCATCTTGAACTCATTTAGTAGTAATCTTTATTTTTGTATTAATTTCAATTAACTAACATTGTAAATATCTCTGTCAATTGTAGCACTTGTGGAGAGGGTGATAGACCAGTTTCCAAAACGTGATGAATGTAATCTTGTAGATTTCCATCTTAGATCAACACATAAAGGCCATTTTTGCTGATGATAACAATTTTTTTGCAGAACCATCTTAACATTTTCATAAACCTCAGAGTTTTAGTGAATTAGCAACTGTAATAGATGTGTTGCGTTTATCATTGAATCATAGAACACATTTCAAGCATCTGGAGGCCTTGCATTTGAATAAATTATGTGATAACACATAATCTTGATGTGACATCCCTCCTGTGTAAATGCTAGTTTCAAGTGTAATTCACACAGGAGATTTTGCACGTTGAGAGTACTGACTGGTCGAGAGGAAGAGTGAGGGGGAAATGATTACGAGCAAGTCTGTTGCAATATAGATTTTATGTTTATGTCCTAACCGTCACCATTTTACATAATTTAAAGAGTAAGTGAAAGGAGGGGGGGGGAGAGATAGAGGAAGAACGGAAGTCGAGAGGCGCTCTTTTAGATCTTTTCAGCTGCTTACCACGGCACCAAATTCTCCCTACAGAGGTGTTGCGGCTCCTCCTTGGTTCATGGTCTCACACAACGGTCGACTGCATGAGGGCTTGTTTTGAACCTGGCACTGGCGATGTCAGCTCAGAATTCCCCGGTGTCGCTTCATGTGTCTCGTATATATAAGCTTCTGGTGTTTTTTAGTACTCAAGGTCCTGTCTAGAATTGTCTACATGTTTTCTGAAGAGCTATTTCTTTCCCAATGCGGCGAGTTTTCCTGCACAGTTGCTTGGGCTCGAGCCGTGTAGTGAAAATTTATACTTTGAGATTTTCTGTAATTTTTAAATATGGTTCGTCACATGGCTTGCTTGCTTTCCAGAAAAACGTTGCCACTTGGCGGGGTTTTTTGTTGAGGAGGTGGTGGTTGGGCGTCATGGTTGAAGTTGATGGTAGTCTTCTTGGGGTTATGATGTTGGTCGTTTGAGTTGGTGTGGGAGGTTGGCGTTGGGTGGTGATGAAGCTCTTGTGAGGTGTAGATGGGTCCTTTCGACATGAGTAGAGGGGAGGAGAATTATTGGGAAATAGGGATAGGGAAACTTAAATATACTTAAATATACTAAATACAATTAGTGACTGAGCAAGTAATGGTTACAATTTTATGATAAAATAGTGCAAAATATAAATTGATATTGTTGATAAAAATATATATTGCTAAAACAAAATATAATATTGAATAAATAATATCGGCAAATGCAATATACGGCATAGTTAATAATAGTAAACAGATGTAGAGTAGTGATACATAAAAACTAAAATTTTGACAATGGGGGTTACTAGATAGCAGGGTCTTGGATGCACAATATCTAAGATTTGGAATGTTCCTAAATGTGATGAAGATTTAGGAACATTTTCTTATTGTTATATACAAGGGGCTATGTGCATAAATTTAGAGAAATAATATACATTATATACAGGGGCTATATACATTATATACAGAGGTTATATGCATGAGATTGTACGAATCTATCTAGCAAGGAGACAGTTGAGATTTGCTGTCAAATTTATATTAATTGATAGAAGTAGCCATTAAGAGAAAGGAAATAAATAAATTTATATTAAGTATTCTTATTATTCAATACTCTTACTGAGAAAATATGGACAATCAGAGGAATCTCTTTATCGTGTCTTTCAAGGTACCAAAAATTTGAATGTGATAAAGTGTTGTATTATTGAAAAAAATATTCAGTTTGTACTTTTCAATTTCCTTCTTCAGAACACTTTAATAGAAAATAGAAACTAATTTACAAAAACACAACATAAACTATTGAAATTGCGAATAGTGAAGTATATGAAACAAACATGCCTGCAAATAACATGTAAACAAGAATAATAATGCACATTAACAGAAGAAAGAAAGAAAGTCTTTGGCCTATCAAATTCAAAGTGGTAACATGTCATAGAAAACTAGTGGTGCTAAAATAGGATGTACTTTTCCCCCCTATATTTTCATGCAAAATTGCACGAAAAGTTCTCAAATTTTTGGAAAATTGTACATGACTTTATTTCAAAATCTATCTTTATGGAACAGATTTCATTAAGTGAAAAAATCTCATTCTTTAATATTTTAGTTGTTGGAAGACTCCAAAAAAATGTTGAACTTTGCTATTTTCATGAGTTTTCAATGAACATGACCATTCTGCATCATTCTGCATTACCCCCCATAATTGAAATATCGGTTTCAAGTTCAAAGAGCCGTGACATCAGCCAGATCAATTAAGAAATATCAATTTTGGGAAAACTAATTGAACGGTTTAGCTACTAGTGTTCTTCACAGACAGACTATTGGATATTTGACATCATTCAATTTTTTCAGTATCAAGGACCCACAAAAGATGGATACTCCATACGATAAGAGGATTTTTTACCCTAAATGTAGCAACCTTCATTACCAGGGCTCTGTAATTAAGAGTTTTTCTGCCAAAAATTTCCACGCGGCATTACATAACTTTATCTTAACTGTGTTGGGAGAAAGGAAAGACACTGTGAACAAATATGACAGAGGCCCAATAGAACAAATTTCTGTGGCTCAGAGTTGGTAATCTAATAGATTGAAAATTCTCTGAATACTCTTCTGAAATTTGCCGTCTATAGTTGGATAAGTTCTCCACAGTACTCTGGAATGAACTCGCATTGAAAGCAGTGCAACTACCCCAGAAAACACTTGTATCCCAGGACATGTTACAGACAAACTTTAAACAAACTTTAGTAGATCCAAACTTAAAAATACACATGTCGTATGTGGGAAATCAAGGTAATAGAGAATGTCAGAATATCAGGATTTTTGTTTTGTTTTTGCTCTTGAAATGATTAATGTACTAAAATTAGTGCCAAGGCATGTACTTGAAGTGTAGATATCTCTTCTTTAAGGTCTGAAACTTCACAACAGAATCTGCGACCTTTTAATCTCTTTAATTCTTACACATCTAATATTCATTATGGTCCTTACTTATTGATCGTTTAACTTCACAGTTCATTTACATTCACAGTAAGATATTAATATAGCCTGTAATCTCTAAAAATTGAATTGTGTAAAGAGAAAAAGTACAAAATTAATTATTCATTGTAAATCGTGAAATAAGCTTTTGAAAATTAAACAAAATGCATTGTTATCCTGTTTAAATAATTATTCAACAAAGAAATGAATTGTATATTTACAGATGTATGTTCTGATGGACACATCATGTGTGAGCCGAGAAATGCGACCTTATCTACCTGTGCTTCTGGAATCTCTCCTAGAATTGCCCATTAAAAGAGGGGATGCAGTGGTGCCATATGAAGACGTAGTGGCTGAGTTGGAAATGGACACAGTGGCTGCTGTCACAAAAATTGGACTTGAGGGATCATCACGATTTCAGTGTGGACCCTATTCTCATACTGCTGCTCTTTTATTGCAAGTGAGGACTATTATACAGTTATACACCATTAAATATACGTGCAACATTAGTTGTTAGTACAGGTTTCAAAAGATAAACAGTAATTCATCAAAATCAATATGGAATGATTCTTATCAATATATTTTTTTCAGTTGGAACCTATAAAATATGAGCGCTGCATCACTTGGATTCGAGAGCTGTTATATCAAACTCTCTTTATTCCAGAGAGGTTGCGAATAATTTCTGCCAAAATTGCCAACGATGTTGCTCAAGTGAAGAGGCAGGGAAATAATGTTGTCAGAGATCTTATGAAGGGGCTAGCATTCAATAAAGGTAATATTTTATTTGTAGATCTAAAAGGTTAATACACTAAAATCCCCTTTTTATGTTCCTGTGATTTACATTAATGTCGTAAGGTTTATATCGCACCATTAATATCTTGGAGGAATACTGTTATATTTATTGTTTATGTTATCAGTTGCCAACACTGATTTTTAACTCACTTTCAGCGTAAGTATGACAGTGAGCCTCACACAATAGTCTTTACATTATTTTGTGCATTTTTTATGTTGTAAATAGTGTACAAATGAACTATGTATAAATTTTGAGTTGCATGGATATAAAAATTATTGGAAGCACATTTTGCCTTGGAGATCTGGTCTGTTTGACCATTTTCCTTCAACTCTACCTTGCTTATAAAGACTAGGAGGACCTCAACCTCAATTTTCACCATCGACATGTGGACTATTTTGTGGAAATTTCCTGTTAGACCTTGGAAAAGGTGAGAAGTAATCCTGATCTCATCACGAGCCGTGGATTAGGAGATTATTTCGTGATTTGATTTATCCCGAGTGTTCATCATATCCTACCAAATACTTAATGGAGCAAGTATCTACTTCAGTCTGATCTGAAAGCTGAGAATAATGAAAGAATACATTTGCGTGATGATAGAAGTGAGAAAATTTTTGTTTATGACAGCTGTCACGGGTCAAGACATTGGTCATGTGTAAATTTGAGTGAATGAAATCCAAGTTTTAGATCTGAAGTGGATGTGTACTCTTGAATTAAAGTGTTCTGATTGCAGAAAAAGTTTGAGTACTTGCAGTGGTCGTATCTAAACTTAATGAATATTGTGTGTTAAGATTTCTAGAATGGAGACTGTTATAGAAAAGGTTGATAAAATAGAATCTGTGAAACTGAAAAATTGTTACGTTGATGCCATAAGCATTGATCACACAAATGTTAATGATGAGCTTGAAGAGAGGAATATTTGTAAATATATCATTATTTATAATCTAGCTGAATATTCTTAAAAAAATTATTTGAACAACGTAAAACTCGAATCTGCTTGTGTTGTTGATATTTCTGATCTTGAAGAAATGGATGTAGCTAAAATATATCATTTAGGGAAATTTTTGAGCATAGGTATGCCTTGTGTGGTAAAAGTAGTTTAGACCAATCAATCAGCTATTAGTTTTGAAACAAAAATAAATGTGTAACTCCTATTAAAATTATTGGAGACTCGACTTTGATGCAAAAATTCGTTTGACAAAATTGGGAACTGAACTGGATAATCTTAATAAAGCCAAAGTTACCAAGATTATTAAGTACATCAGTGACATTCTGAAAATTGTTGTAATTAAGGGTAGCGTTTTGAAAATTTGGTTAACTTTCTCAAGCACTATTATCAAAATGTTCGAGATATAAAAACAAAACGAAAGGATTTATTTATGGGAAAAATTATTTATGTTTTGAATGAGGATTACATTATTATCAGAAACACTTATGCCTGAAATTCTCAGTATGGATTTGATGTAAAATTTCATTTTTAGAAATTGTAAAGATTCTTAGAATAATAACCTCATTAGAGGTAGGGGTGTAATCGTTGCATTTAGAAATATTTATAGACTTTATAGAAATATTTATAAAGTAGTAAACAATGTTAATCATCTATTTGTTCATATTCATGATATAAAAATTGATGCAATTATTGGAACTATCCATTTTTCTCATCTTGTATCTGCATCTATGACCTTCTTGTGATACTTCAGAGTCATTAGATTTAAATCATTCAGATATTGATTGAATGTTAGGCAACAGCAGTTATGTATTATTTAACAATAAGGGAATTTTGTTTGTGATGAACATAACTTACTTATTGTCTAAAATAAGTCTTTTGTAACCAGACCTCTACGAATGAGTATGGAGTTAATTTGAATCTAGTTGCATTCAATGGTTCATTCAGTAGTGATCAGCAATTTATATGTCAAATGTACTCACTGCACAGTGTGTCAGCATTTGGGTGCTAAATATTGGATAGAATGCCTACATATATCAGTTTATTATGTTATTAATTTATATTTCTCGTATGGTAGCAGCATAGCTGATAATACAACTATCAGTTTCTTCAATACATGATAATTAAATACATCATAAGCTACATCAAACTATCTTATAATATGTTCATATTTGCATAATCTCATATCTGTTTTTCTTCATCTTGTGTATCACAAAGCTTTGTCCAACTGAGTTTCGAAGAATGCAATACTTGCTTCCATACAGGCCCTGGTAATTTATTCCATGTATTCACTATTCATCTGTGATGAAGTAGGACCGTTGGTTGGTTTGGACCCTCCTACAACTTCTTTGAATGACCTCTGCCTGTTATCAGATACTGCCTACTGAAAAATGACTACATTGTGCCCCCACTTAGTACCTTGTAAGTTGTGATCGGTGATCAGTTCACCTTGTTTTTGACCTTTCTTCTAGGCTGAGTAGCTTGAAGTGTCTGTTTCTGTCTTTACATTTGGGCTGTCAGTGTTTTTTTGAATTTTGCACTTGTGTGTTTTCAAGAAGTTTGATATCTTTTTGTAACAAGGGGTCTATACTAGTATTAGTCTCATGTATGTTACATAGCCTTTTCAAGCTGTCTCCATGTTCTCCTCACCAAATGCCTTCCGTTTCAGGTAAATGAACCTGTTGGCTTTTTTTGTCTCAGCTTGGGCTTGCCTTTCCCATTTCAGATCCCAAGCGATAATCACTTCGTGGTGCATTTGTAATTCTGTGAATACATGATTTCCAGTGGTATAAGGTCGTATGGAGTTGTTCTTTCCTAAATGTAGAACATTACAGTTCAAGCCATTTGCCAAGTGTCAGACAATTTTTGTACTTGTCACAGATCTTCTTGGAATTGGTTGTAGAATATCGGGGGGTTACAAATAATCGTGTATCATTTGCATACATCGTATGCTTGTATCATATTTTGCTACTATAAGAAGTTTCAATTTTCCAGGTTTGTTCGCATAATTGAAAGGTTTATACATATTAAAATTCTGTTTTTCGATATTTATTTCAGATAGTAATCATTATGCTTCAAGTATGCTTAGACAACACCAGTTCCTTACATCTTTAATTGAAAAGTTGGATTCTGAAGAAACACAAAGGGAAGTACTTGATGAAATTGATCAAATTCGTAGACTCATTACTAATCCTGAGAACCTTGTCATTCATCTTGCTACAAATATCGACCAGTTAGTATCAAAAATCGGTGATCCTGTAAAGCCTTGGTTGAATCTGCTACCTGGGGATTCTACTGTCATTAAAAAAAAGTAAGTTCGTCAAAAATATCTGAATTGTATTGAATTATTATTTGCTTCTCTTTTTCATCATAAAAAGTAATTATTTATTTATTATCAATACATGGACAATTCAACCATTATTACAAAAATTATTTGCATATGTAACTCATTTAATCATATAACTACATACTACAGTAGGACACAATTTACATTTTAGCAAACCATTGAAAACATCAAAAATTTAATAAAAGAAAGAAAAAAAACTACACAAGATTGTCGTTCCAATCTATGCAATAACCCTCTAATATCTGTCAATAACTGCTTGTCTCTACTTTCAATTGATTCCAATTCATTGCACGGTTCTGCACATTCTGTTTGATGTATATACGTTCTTGTATCAGTACTTAAAAAATAGGTCAGCCAAGGAAATTGGGGAACAATAAAGTGCAACTGTTCTAACAAAAATGGGCAATGAACCTTTGAAGTTTTGCTTTTGAACAATTTCCTCAGAAAAAACAAATCCACAATGTTCATACATGATCTGAGAGATGCAATACCCAAACACATTGATGTTATTTTTAAGAAATGCTATGGATAAGAATCTCGGTATCATTGAATTTGGGCAGTAGAGAATCAATGTGTTTTCAGATTGTCTGTGACACCAGACTGGACGTTGCTGCTGCCTCCTGCTGACCAGACCACAAACAGTTGTGTTGTTGGCCTGGGATGCATAGAATCTTCATTCTTTTGCCAAACAACTAGAGCTATAAAAGATTTCAGTGATCCTGATTTGCCTTCCCTTCTTGTGTTTCTGCAATACCTCACTCAGTTAGAGGTAAGAAATTTTCTTCAATATGTTCTTGTTTTTGTTCCAATGAATATGAAATCAAAATGTTTTACAAGATAAGAGCTGATTTCACCAACACTTGTTCCACTACCAAGACATTAGAAGCTTTAATGATCCGTTGAGAGAAAAATTGTTTTAATTTTAACACTCTCTCTGCTCCATTATGGTCATTTAACTCGTGGTTGAAATCCAAACATAAGAGAAAATTAAGAAAACTCTTGAAATACTGTATAGAAACCTCCTTTTATTGCCGATTTATATTTTACAGCAAAATCGGGCAATTTGATCTGAAATTTTTTCAGATTATCTGTGGTAGCTGGTCTTTCTAGGTCTTTTTAGTAAGTAAATGTATGTTCAGAGTCTTTAGTTCACAGCATTCTAAATATTTAAGTATTTTGTATTTGCAAGATAGCTGACTATTAACTAACTGATATCAGGAGTTAAATATCAGGAGAATTTTGGTGAAATGTCAAAATCAAGAGGAAGTTGGTTGTACATATCTTATCAGAAACATTAATTTTAACAACTCTTTTACTAACATCTCATAAGGTGCATGTTAGTGAAACTCGCTCTTGTTGCAGAATAGTTTATGAACATAAAAGATTCTTTCTAAATTATATTAATGTTAATTTATGTTTAATGTATAATGTAATTATCATTTAATATATAAACTAAATTTAATTTGTAATGTGCTGTCCTGTAAAATAAAATAAATAAATCTATACTTAAATTGATTTTGATTGAATTTACTATTTGATTTTTTACTACATCAGAAATGCCGGTGAAGTTTCAGAAATAGTTGAACTTGAATTTATGCTTAGGTAATTTGGTGAAATTTGTATATGTACAGAAAAGGATAATAAAAAATTAATTCACTTTCAGCAGATTATTTAAATAATTAGATAATAATATTAATTAGATTTTATTATTATTATTATTATTATTATTATTATTATTATTATTATTATTATTATTATTATTATTATTATTATTATATTATTATTATGTATTTTATTATTATTATTATTATTATTATTATTATTATTATTTATTATTATTATTATTATTATATATTGATTATTATTATTATTTATTTTATTATTATTATTTTATTATTATTATTATTATTATTATTATTAATTATTATTATTTTATTATTATTATTATTATTATTAATTATTATTATTTATTATTATTATTTTATTATTATTATTATTATTATTATTATTATTATTATTATTATTATTATATTATTATTATTATTATTATTATTATTATTATTATTATTATTATTATTATTATTATTATTATTATTATTATTTATTATTATTATTTTATTATATATTATTATTATTATTATTATTATTATTATTATCATTATTATTTATTATTATGTATATGTTTATTATTAATTATTATTTATTATATGTAATTATTATTATTATATATTATTATATTATTATTATTCTTACTTATTATTATTATTAATTATTATTATTATTATTATTTATTATTATTTTTTATTATTATTATTATTATTATTATTATTATTAACTTGATTGGCCACCATTGGACGACTTAAAGTCGTTCACTTACTTTTACTGTTACATGGTCGACTGTCAAAGGTTTTCACCTTGAGTGAGGATAAATCCTCATGTTTACTATTCTGAGGTATTCAGAAGGTGATTATGAGAGATGGAGGTTGATGAATGATAGGGGGTGAAAGACGACACAATACAAGCCATGGCGAGGCGGGACTCGAACCCGCGATCTTTCGGTACGAGATCGCTACGGCACTACTGCCTTAGCGGTCTCGGCCACCGGATCGGCTTAATTAGATTTTAATAACAAAATAAATAGAAAATTTTTCCTCAGTGCATATAATTTTCAATTTTGGAAAGGTTTCCTTTCACAACAGGCTAAAAATGCAGGAAATATAAAGAGAACTTATTGAATAATTAAGAACTCGGGGCATATTTTAATGAAATGTTATTTTTTTATCTTTTCATTTTAGAACAATGCATTTTAGTATATACATAATTTTCTGTTATGACAAAAGGATATAACCTACTTTATATGACATTTTTGGTTGATTTCGACAAAGTCATTTATTACCTTTCTCCCTCATTTTTAAAGCATTTTTGATTTCACAGATTTTAAAATAATATTAATGATATTGCTTCAAATATTACGTACAAGATGCGACAAATGTTCTCCACAGAATTCCTGAGTATCTTATTCGATGTTTTCGTTCAGTAATTGTAATGTCAGCCATTCTCAGTATGTAATCTAAGGTTTCTGTAATGCCTATCAGTACCATTGTTGGTTCAGCCATTTTTGGGTTAATTAAAGACATATTTCCTGATAAGGACAGTCAAAACCTAAAGTTTGTAAGCTGCGTTCATTGTAATAAGAGGAAGAAATATCTATTACATTAGTAATATATCCAACATCTTGAGTTGTTTATCTAAACTTGTTTTGATTAGATTTTTTACATCATTTTCCTTGCTTTTAGAGAATTTTTTAAAACTTTTTACGAGCATTTTTGGCTATGTTTTATGTGATCAAAATCTGCTCCTTATTAATGACCGTTAATAGTATTAAACAATGACAGTAAAACAATACAATAAAATATTTAAATACAAAGTATATATATACACACACACACGTGTGTGTGTGTGCGTGTATATATATATATATATACATATATATGTATATATATATGTATATATATATGTATATGTATATGTATATATATATATATGTATATATATATGTATATATATGTGTATATGTATATATGTATATGTATATATATACATACATACATACATACATACGAACTTATCACAGTTGAGAGGTGAGTTAATTAGTTTTATTCAAAGCTCTGAACAATTTTTTACGTGGGTTAGTACAGTAGGAAACTCAGAAGGTAAAATTATCTAAATATTCTAGAAATGTACCTAGTATTGTTTATGCATATGGATTTTTTGTTTATGCATAATGATTATAATAAAAATATTAATGTAATTTGCCTCTTTCCGAATTGGCTGCTCCAGTATATTACTGATGAATATTAATTGAAATGTACATCAAAGTGAAATAGACATGTGAGAGCATGTAAAACATATAAATAATTTTTAGAACCTATTACATTTCTTTGATAATAGTTTCACAACTGGAAAACGTGTAATTCATATGTAATTCATTGCTTGTAGGGACCTTTGTGGAAGCAAGTACGTGGTTTGGGACTGGCTTATGGCTACACAATGATTCCACGTCCAAATGAAGGACTTTTATATCTTTCTTTTTATCGTGCTACCAATTGTGTCTTGGCTTATAAAGAAGTAAAGAGCATTGTGGTATGTTCCTTTACATTAGTAACAGTAAAATAATATAGGTGTAAATCTTATATTTTAATTATCTATGTTTACTTTTATGAAGGACACACATCTATCTGATGGAGCAAAATGGGACCAAACTTTATTTGAGTCTGCAAAGAGCTCTTTAATATTTGAAATAATTGAACATGAAAAGAGTATTGGAGATGTTGTTAACCAGTCTCTTTTATCTTACTTCAAAGGGGTGGATCACAATTACAACAGGTACTGTACAACAATATACAATTACTGTATTACAATATATTCTACATTATAATTATGATGTATTATATCTCCAAAAAATTCATTGTATTTTTTCAGAAATTTAGTCAATTTGATTGCACAAGTTTCAACTGATGACCTGAATCGAATTGGACCCAAATATGTTGCTCCCCTTTTTGACCCTCAGAAATGCAAAACTAGTGTTGTTTGTCACCCTTCAAAAGCTGAAGAAATTGCTAGTGGTTTCAAAGAGTAAGTAATAATTTTGACCTTTGTATCTTCTTATATCTCAATTTTTTTCATAGTTGAGACCCCCATTTTCAGGTTTGGGACCTTTTTGGTCTTGTACGTTTTTTATGACGTAAGGCTTGTTCCTTGTTAGGGGATTAGGAAGCCAGTACCCTATATAGTGCCTTCCCTCAGAAGTCCTTAAACCCAGTATGGGAAAGCTTACTAAATTTGAGGGTAAGGCCTAGGGATGAGGAGAGGATTAAGATTTAGAAGTGGAAAACTGGAAATGACCCCCCACAGACAACTTAAAACATCCATGCCTTTACATAATATTGTTGTTCTTCTGCCTGGCTGCACCTGCCTCAACCCTTGAGATTTACTATTTATGTTATCTTGCAGGCTGTCAAATCGCAAATATTTAGTTGTATTAGTATTGGGGCTTTTAATTTTAATTTTTTAAATCATAAGGCAATTTAAAATTAGATTTCTGTTAATCACATTTATTTATTACCTATTATTATTTATTTATTATTATATTTACTATTTAAAATTAAGAATTTTGTTTTTGCAGTTAATAACTTCGTTGCCAGCCTCCCTTTACTGACAGAATAGATCAGAGAGCTTTGATGTCTTAAAGTCACTACAGGAAATTATTTGTTCATCTGTTAACAAGTTCGGCTCCAATGTTGTGTTATTTTTCCAAAGATTGTATTCTCCCTTTATCCTCCAAGTTGCAATAAATATTTTCTCTTTTCTTTCTTCCTATATTCTTTCATATTTTTTCTTTCTTTCTTTCTTTTCTTTTTTTCCTCTCTCCTGGAACAACTATTTAACAGTGAACTGTAGTGTTTTTTCTCTGCTTACTTAGGAATTCTTTGTTTTTAATGTGCTAATTTGGATAATATTTTAATAGAAGATTTCTTATTGTTTTCAGCATGAATCTTGCCCTGCATATTTACCAAACACTTGAAGATAGTTTCTTGAACAAGTGGTGAAATATTGAACTGGAAGTAAATTTTTGGAATACCACATTGATTTCGAGTAGCAACTGTGCTATTCCAATCCTGTTGTATCATGCATTAATTCTGCAGTTTATTCTGAAAGACTGACTTATGTGATGAGAGATAATATGAACTTTTTCAGTTTTTTTTTACAGTGTATTGCTTTCCATGTTCTTTATGAACTTAGTTGATTTATATTTTGATTCCTGCACATTTTTCAAATTGAAATTTATTATTGAAGGTATGATTATTATTTACATTAAGGAAAAGAAAACTGTTGTACCTTGAAACACTTTTTCATCATTATTGTACAAAACAAAATTTATAGTGTTTTTAAAATTTCAAGAGTAAATATAAAAGAATATATTGTGCATAATGAATAAGTCAGTTTTTATTTGAAAATCTGTTGCTTATGGCCTGAATAATTATTGAACTTCGTCAATTCAAGATTTTTAATACAGAAGAAGCCAAATAGTTTATTTGTGTGATTTATGTAGGCTTTGCATCATTCTGGAAAAATTTGAGTTCAAAGAAGTTTTTGGAGACTTGAAAGTGTTTTCATGATAGAATACAAGTGGCCAAATATCAGAGTATTTGGAATTGTCCAGAGAAAGGGAAAACAAAACAAAGAGGGAGGGAGGGGAGAAAGAAGAGCCAATAATTTGCTTTTTCAAGAAGTTTTGCTTTCAAAGTACACATTCTAGGTTCTACTGCTATGTTTATAAGAGTAGTTTTCTTACTGTTATGAGTATTTAATATGATCAGAGAAAGCACAAGTTATTGTCACAATTGCATTTACTTTGTTCACCTCTTCCTTTAATCTTTCTCTTGTACATTTTTTATTTTAACTCTAGAATGCCATGAGTGAGTGTCCTTGTCTCAGACCCATTTTGAAATGGCAGTATTTTTTGTGTACAGTGCTACACTTTCAGGATTGCACCCTCCAATATGTTTAGAATATCGTGGGTGATTTTGACAAATAAATTCTTAATATTTAATAGTAAAGTTATGTTGTTCATTACTAGTACAACTTAGCACTTTGCAAGTCTCTGGGACTTGTGGAATGATACATTACATATTATCATCTCCTTTACCAAATAACTCCAAATGTTGTTGGGTGTAAGCAAGTTACCTCAGAAGTACACACTTCTAAGCAGAAGATATGTGGAAATGGTAATGAGTAGAAACCTACTCCTCCAATTTCACTGTAAACCTCAGATTTACAAATTTGATCAATTGATTCTCAAGGTAAAATAACCAGAAAGAACATATACTAGGGCTAAGTTCATAATTCGTGGAAAGCCTAGCAGAAAGAAGCACAAGTTACACAGCAAGGAAGAAGTACCTTGGTTAACGGAAAACAAGGTTGTGCAAAGTGGTGTAATATTTTAGGTCACCAAATGCATTCCAATTTGGCGCCTAATGTGAAATATAAATAATTATAGCTATTCCTTGTGATGAACTGAGGACGTACATTTCAAACGTCCCGCGCTCGAGATATATTTTTCCATCAAAATTGGCGATTACAGAGATGAAACAATCAATTTGTCAAGGAATATACAAGTTCCAACTACTTCAAATATGACCATTAGAGCGCGTCACCTCCCGCACGGTATTACTCCAGGAGTCTTCCATTGTCGGTAATCACAGAATACCGCTTTCTATTAAGATGCGGCGGGCTCACATTATTTCAAAATTAACGGCGAACAGTCTCGATGGTGGATCGCCTCCTGTGTGAACAAACGATTAAATCCGCGCGAGTCCATTGCCCTGTGAATCGATTTTCTAACTTCCATGGCGCTCTCCTTTTCTTCGAAGTAAATTGCTAGTGAGGCAGCGCCGGGCCGCGCCTACCCTGGCATATGCTGGGCATATGCAAGTGTCTGCGCTAAAAGACGCCACAGAACGCTTGTGCAAATTGCACGTGCTGTCAAAACGTTTGAAATGCAAATATTGCTCGTGCCAGAATAATGCAATAATAGTAATACATTTCCATATGAATAATACTAGTACCATATCAGAATTCTAAAAGTTTTCATTTACCATTTATTATTACTAAATCTTTCAACTAGTAATATTTGTATTAGGGTACGCTACATACGCCAAGTTACCGGAAGTGCACGAGAAACAGTAAGGAAGTATGACGAATAACGTATTAGTCAGGGTAGGCGGTGCCTATCCCTGGCCATTACTTGAAAGGGGAAAAAATATTAGGAAGCGCACGAGGAAAAGAGAGGAAATGCCAGGAATAACATATTCATCAGAGTAGGTAATGCCTATCCCAAAGAGCCGCTTACTTGAGAGAGCAAAATACATCAGTAAGTGCACGAGAAAGTGACAGAAATAACATTTATCAGGGTATGCAGTGTCAAACTGGCCTACCTTAAAAACCCGCTACTTCAAAGGGTGAAATATATTACGAAGAGCACGAGGAAGTTACATGAACTGGATCAACGGAATAAACCATTCGCAAATAAGCCATTCTGATTGAGACGCGCCTCATACATTTACAAAGGTGTTGTTTTAAATACCTATCAATTCGTTAATAAAGAGTTTTATTGCTTTTCTTCAATCTTAAATTTTTATATGAAAAAGGTAGTTACAAATTCCGTAGATATTAATATGCTGCTTGCATGTTATTGGAAACTGGAATCATCTGTACGGGTAGTCAGCAAACGACTTCACTGGACTACGCAGAACACGCATAGCACGGTAGTTACACGGTCACACCAGGGCCTTTTCTCAGAATAAATTGCTAGCGAGGCAGCGCCCGGCCGCGCCTACCCTGACAAATGCAAGTGTGTCTGCGCACAACTCTTGTGCAAATTGAGAGTTGGCTCATAGGACCTGGGAACGAGACAGGTAAGCAGGTTCTCTTGTGGCCCGACTGGGATTCGTCAGATAACGCTTTCGCTATTTTCCGCATTACAACATTAGTTACTCAGTTACATATAGTACGTACACTCTCGTATACGTATGTATATACTGAGTAAAATATGTAGTACAGAGGAATTGACGTAATGTTGCGGGAAATCGATTTCGAGATTTCAACGAAATGCATGTTTTGGGCCCTCTGATACCAAAAAAGTGTTGCTATTTTCTTTTCAAAACGTTCGTCCTTCTGCCCGCTCATCTGTTAACAACGTTAACGCCGAAACTACAAGTATTCCTAGAATTTTATCGTGACTGGTCGATCTGGCCTGTCTCAAAGCTTTATATGTTCGCAAAAGATAGTTTAAATGACGTCCCTGGGACATCTTTTATATTTTTCTCAAAAATGGTTCCAAATTTTTTCTTCAAATTTGTTGTAAATTCTTACAACATTGAAATATGTTTCTCAAGCTGGCATAGATCGGATGTTTCCTGTTAAGTTTTATTTTCAGAAGGTTACAAAAGTTTGAATTTTTCTCGGCGTCTCCTCACAACTACAGTATTGAAGATTGAGATTTTTTTCTTCAAATGCAATTTGTTCTCCCTAATTTGTTCTTTCATTGACGTTATGCACATTTCTTTGAAAATTTTAGTAGTTTTTGTGCAATATTGGGTGAAATATGTGCACCACAAAAATATTGAAAATAATAAATTCTCAAAAAATGGCTCTAATTTTTTTCAAACATTTGGTAGGGATGGTACTAATTGTCCAATGTAAGATGACATAAACGCTGTATTGCTCTTGCGGCGTCATGCAGGTTGCAATAATAAACAGACGAGAGAGGTGTAACTTATTGCTTGTTTATTAATAAATAAATCCACCACCGAAATAAACTTTATATTCAATAGTTGAATAAACGAAATAAATCGACCCCTCTACTAGGAGTACTTTTGATTCTACGTCTACCACACCCTCTACTTAATTATTGAATAAATCGGATCGTGTGAAGCACCGCATAATTCCTACACGTCTCGTCACTTGAGTCTCACTACTTCACGACAAAGTACATTGCCGCCCCCTAGCCTACGTGCACGCAGTCGGCACCCAACCCGGCGCGCTGGGTCCGATTTGCTGGATCTGCTCGGCTCGACTCCTGAAGCGAAATGGGACCGGTGGAGAGTCGCAGCCGCCTAGCTTGGCTGGCCGCGCCCTCCACCCCTTTCCGCCCCATACTTAACCCCAGTGGTCTACCATGCGGCGAGCACATGGGCGTCTCTCCTACGTCACGCGGCCGCCCTGTTGTCACATCTATTGTGACGTGTGCACGACGCTACACTCTATTCTTTTGTTGTTGTTTTTTTCAAAACTTACACAACTGTTTGTTTTACATTTCTTTCACATCCTTAATATTTACATTACCGGCGACTTGTATACATTATTGCATTTGTAATGTCTAATAAAGTTCTTCGAAAACTCAAAAATATTCTAAGAAATTGAGCTCGCAGTTCTGCATTTTCAGAAACATTCAAACGTTAGTTTCTTGAAATTTTTAAGGAAAATGTCTACATAGGACGAAGTTTTACATTTCTATAGAATTCTGAAAGTCATGTTTCGGTTCTATCAGTAGGGAAACGAAAAATTAAAAAAATGTGAAAAAATTATCTTTATGAGGCACTGGATGGAAGCTGGGAAGATTGTGGAATAAAACTGAAAATATAGCCCAGAGTAAAAAGAAATTAGGAAACGAACTAGTTCGAGAAAGTCTGTGACTTTTGTACCATCACTAATTTATTTTATTTCACAAATCACACTATTGGTATTATAATTAGTGCAGACGCTCTCGTATCCCCTATAACCGAAGTATACGAAGGTTGCCTTTTATGTTTCGGGATTTGGCAACCCTGGTGTTGCAATCTGGCAACTGACAGCTCTATCGTAAAGTTTGGATGTTTTTGGGCTTATACGTATCGAACGTTTTGACATACGAGCGCTATATGTGTTGTTTACAGTACTTAAAAGATTCATCTTGCCAAAATGGAATTAAATGTGAACATTTTCGTGCGATTATTTTTTACAACTTTCGACGTGGATTAACTCAGCAACAGTGCAATGGATGAACTTAATTCAATTTTTGGCGATGAAGCTCCATCAAGAAAAAATACGATCGCAGTGTTTCGAAACACGTCTTATGACATCGAATCGTGGATTTACGCGAATGAGCCCGAAAGTAACAGCAGTCGACTGTATGGGTGTTTAAGATGAGCAAAATCAAACAAAAGTTGTTCGCGCACGAAGCACTTCAAACAGATGGTCGCCTGTTTTTTTCGGAAAAAAAAAGATAAAAAAAAAGAAAAGATATCGCTACCGTACCACTAGAACAACGCAGAATAGTCAATTGTGAGTAATACGCAACGATTTGTTTGCCAGCTGTCATCCAAGAATCAGGAAAATCAACTGCCGAAGACGGATCACTCTTCACCACGACAATGCGAGCTCTCTCACATCGGCTCAAACAACTGCAGTTTTGAGCACCCAAAACATCGATTTGATGAGTCATCCGCCGTATAGTCCTGACTTGGCACCGACGGATTTCTTTTTATTCCCGTACGTAAAAAACAAACTGAGAGGTCATCGTTTTTCGACACCTGAAGAAGCGGTTGCTGCATTCAGAATGCATGTTTTGGAGATACCTCGATCAGAGTGGCAAAAGTGCTTCGACAATTGGTTCAAACGCATGTAAAAGTGTATAGATCTTCATGGGGAATATTTTGAAAAACAATAAAGTGATTTTCGATGATTAGTATTTGTTTTTGTTCTCTAATCCTGAAATATAAAAGGCAACCCTCATAGAACTGAATTTATCTTGAAAAAGTGTGTGTTTATTCATAAATACGATTTTTACCCTGTCATCCTTCGAACAAGTTCCGTAAACTGAGGTGACTTGGTGCCTAAAGAATGATCAGTAGAAGCGATAACGGAGGTGGAGCAGTAAATGTAAAGCAAAAAAGAGCAGCGAGACAATTAGTATTAGTAAACTTTGAAAGGGTATTCGCAAATTTCGCCGCAATCCGGAAATACTGAATTTGCCCTCTTTGCGGTGGGTGTCGGTGAAGGAACGACTATCGATCGCATGTAGGTACCACGGAACAACAATCTACACCGTGGTTTGGCAACTGAGATGGACAGATTGAATCAGACGCGCAGAATAAATTAAGATTTTCGGCCTCACATAAAAAGATGGAGTTTCACAATTATTGTAATTGTAGGATAATCAGAAGATTCTGAAGTGATGATAACAGTTTCATGAATTATAAAAAGGACGAGTATATACATTTACTTTTGTTTTTCTTCAATGTCGGGCATGTTATTACGACGGAGCCCGTTTTATTGCGTTCCTTTCAAGCATTCAATTTCTCTGCACGTCCAGCCGCTGCGAAGAAATCAATCCGTCCGTCAAATCGTTCATTTTCCATCCGTCCAACCGTTATCTATCCGTCTGTCCAACCGCCCATTCCCCCATCCGTTCTTCCAACCGACTGTCCGTACATCTGTCGAACCGCCCGTCCGTCCATCCGTCAGTTCATCCGTCCATCCATCCACCAATTTATCCGGCCGCCCATTCATCAGTTCCTCTCGGCCGTCCTCCCTTCCCTCCACCCGTCGGTCCAACCGTCCATCCATTCTTCTATGCGTTCGTCCATTACACCGTCCTCGGTACGTGCATGCGTCCGTCCATCCCTCCGTCCCATCCGTCATTCTACCCGTCCGTCAATCCGTCCATTTGTACGTCCGTCCATCCGCTCGTTCGTCAGTCCGTCTACCCGTTTTTTCATCCGTCCGCACAACCATTCGTTCGTCAATCCGTCCATCCGCTCGCCCGCCCGTTTGTCCATAAGTTCATCCGTGCGTCCATTCATCCATCCGTCCATCCATTCTTGTGTACATCCGTCCGTCCAACCGTTCGTCTACCCGCCCGTCTGTACATACGCCCATCCGTCCAACCGTCCGTCTGTCAAACAACCCATCCGTCCGCCCAACAGCCCGTCCATTCGTCCGTCCATCCTTCCGCCCATACGTTCATCCATTACATATCCTCCGTCCGTGCATATGTCCGTCCATCCATCTATCCGTGCGTCCATCCTTTCCACGATCCGTCCGTTCATCCTTTCCACCGTCCGTCCCTTAGTCCTATTGTCCGGGCACTCGTTCATCCGCCTGCCCTTCCGTCCGTCCGCAAAACCATCCGTCCGTTCACCGTCTGCCCATCTGTCCACCTATTCATCCATCCGTCTGCCCAATCGTCCGTCCGTCCGTCTACTCCTCGTTAATCCATCCGTCCGTCTTCCCGACCGTCCTTCCATCTTATCGCCGTCTCTTCATCCGTCCGCCCGACCGTCCATCCGTTTGTCAATCTGTACGTCCCTTCGTCCGTCTGACAATCCGTCTTACAATCCGATCGTCCGTGCATCCTTTTGACCACCGGTCCATCCCTCCGTTCATCCCTGTGCCAGTCCCTCGTTCTTCCGTGCGTCCATCCCTCGTTTCTTTCGTCCGTTCTCCCATCCCTCCATCCGTCGGTCTGGCCGTACATCTATTCGTCCGCCCATCATTCGTCTATACGTTCGTCCATCACACTGTCCTCGGTACGTGCAAGAGTCCGTCCATCCCTCCGTCCCATCCGTCTGTCCGTTTGTCCATCCGTCCGTACATCCGCCCACTCGTCAGTCCGTCTAACCGTTCGTTCACCCGACCGTCCATCCGTCCGCACAACCATCCGTTCGTCCATTCATTAATCCTTCCGTCCATCCAACACCGTCCGTTCATCCCTCCATCCAGTCCATCCGTCCGTCCCTTCATCCTACTGTCCATTCGACCGTCCGTCCGTGCTTCCGTCCGACCATCCGTCCGTCCTCCTGTCGGTTCGCCTATCCGTCCGTCCATTCGTCAATCCAACATTCCGTCCAACCGCTCGTCTGCCGGTCCGTCCATCCGTCCGACCCTTATCCATCGATCCGTCCTTGCAGCCGTCTCTCCATCCAACCGTCCGTCTGTCTATTCGCCCGATGATCCGTCCACTTATCCGCCCGGCCAGCCGTCTGCCTCTCCGTACGTCCATCCTTCCGCCTGTCCGTCCATTTCACCCTCAGTCCATCCGTTCCGTCCGACCGTTCAAAAGTTCGTCAATTTTTCCGACCGTCCGTCCATTCATCCGCCTGTCCGGACCACCATCTGTCCGTCCGCCCATTTGTCCGCCTGTTCATCCGTCAGTCCGTTTCCCGTCCGACCGCCTGCCGTCCATCCATCCTTTTGCCGTCCCCCCGTCCACCCCCACCCATTCGTCCATCCGTCTTCGCAACCAGCCGTCTGTTCCTCGTTCCTCCCGTCCGTCCCTCAGTCCGTATCTCCGCCTGTCCCTCCATCCATCCATCTTTCGTTCCTTCCGTCTGTCATCCCGTCTGTCCGTCTATGCGTCCAGCCGTCCATCCAGCCCTCCGCCCAACCGTCCGCCAATTCGTCCGTCCGTCTTGTTTTCCTTTCGCCCGTCCAATTGTCCGTCTTTAAGTCCGTCCATCCATCTGTACGTCCTTCC
>BOPP01000043.1:4924-24865 GCA_017312745.1 Gryllus bimaculatus
CTCGGATAGGGCAAATTACGCTTATAAAAATGTTCCATTTTTGGCGAACTCTCTGTGTTTTCGAAAATTGCAAAAACTTAACTTTGTAAAACTACGATATTGATGATAGAGATTTTTCCTTCATAAAATCTGTTTTAAAAAATAAATCTTTAAAGAAACAGTTTCTTTTAATGAGTAGTTTTCGCGTGATATTTGCTTGAAGTGAAAGCAATTTGTAATTTTTTCTCAAAAACTGTTTCATATTTTTCTTCTCATAGAGCAAAGAACGTAAGAAAATGGCGCATTATTTATGTTGAACTCTCTGAAATTTCGAAAATTACAACTGTTACAAATATTACGTGAAAGTATATTACAAATAGTACGTGCTGATTGTAGCATAATAAATATAATTTTCTTTTACTTTACCGCTGAACATTGAAAACTGTGGCCCGGCGTTCGCCTTCAGACGTTCTTCTCAGCAAGGCATAACGGTGCTGGCCTGCGAACGAGAGATTTTGCCGATAGGTTGCGTACATACGGTACTTCTGGAACTGTAAGAGCTGAGAGAGCGTATTAGGCTAAGGATTCACACTGAACTCTCAAATTCTTCGATGCAAGAGTAATGTAAGACCATGAGCTCTTAAAATAGGGCATCATCTCATTGCAATTAAGTTACAGTTACTAAATATTCGCATTAAAATATGTTAGCTCAATGTTTTATTGAGATTGGGTCTCATCGTGTAAAATATATCTCGCGTCCTGCAGAGGTCGTATTTTGGAGATCTGAAGTGAGTTTCTGGGACGATTTCCTGATCACCAGGTCGCGCACGAACTTCAACAGCGGGCAGCAACAAATTTGCTCAGGCATCAGGCGACGTCCCATTTGGCGGTTACTTTATTTGTATGAATGCTTCTCACTTACCGATGCTGATATCATTAAAATCAGAATCAGAATTTTCTTTTTCAAAATTTGACAATGTTAGTGATGGAATTCCGTACATTTGCTATTCCGTATTCAGTAGAAATTCATACAGTGCTCACGAATTCCCAATTAGAGTTAATTGTCCTTATATGTATTAATTACAATATGGATTTTATTGAGAATCAAGTTTCTATAGAAATTTCCCTCCGACACTCTTCCCACGTTTGGTCAATACTGCTAAAACCATTACATGTTTCGCCTCGCTTCCACATTTTCAAGAAACGGTTTTGTTCTCGGAAAAGTGTAAAATAAATCCACTGAAGTGGTATATGATTACAACTTGGAATGTTCTCTCTTCTGTACTCATTGTTCTTCCAAGTATAGATGAAATCATAATGAAAATAATTAACAGAATTTTCTGTATACCAATTCTAGCCATGACACGTATTACTAATTCCTCTACAATTTAATTACTGGCTTTCTCTGCGAATATGTTCACGCTATAATTTAACTATGCAATGCATCAATTAAATAATTTTGGAATAAAAATTAATTTGTGTCTCTTGTCATTCGCTTATCGAGCCACCAGCGACGTTTCCGCCTAGAACTACCACGTTTGCCCGCCGCAGCTGTGAATTCGAGTAGCAGTGCCCATCAAGGGCAGGAATACGACTGCCCGAGCTGACGAGACCATGTCCGCCTGTGGTACACGTTTCAAACATCTTACGAAAAAATCATTGAAACGGTCGTTTCAATATTTTTGTTCTAGATTAAGAATGTAACTGTACTCGTATAGTACTGTCAGTACAATGCACACAAAATTATTAGTATGGTAAAGGTTTGGCTCTCCTCTAACAGTTCTACAATTATGATATATTTGATACGATTACGAGTACAAAATGTATCCTTTACGGAACAATTTTATGAGGCGATATTGGCCCTGCATTTTCATGGAAACAAAATAACATAGAATAAACACATTCTTCACAAATTAAAAAAATAGAAAAAATGAAGGAGCGCTGTACAGTTCTACAAGAAAGATTTGGGAGAATCTGCTAAATTTAATTGTTGATTGTTTCCGTACATTTGTGTTGCATCACCGCTAAAGCACTTTTACTCTCGCCACAGCTGTCCCTTTCCCCCGCAAGAACTTTCGAAACAGTGCTATCCCTGACTGTTGCATAATGTAACATTCAAATTATGAATTGGTATGTGAATACTGTGCATAAAGGTTTTTATTTATTATTATTATTATTATTATTATTATTATTATTATTATTATTTTGTATTTATTAACGATACGAGACGGAATATGTACTTTTTGCCTGTAAATGATTGTATCATCTTTATCCCTTTTCAATTTAGCTCTAGCTATTGGGAAATATTTAATACGTGTGTAAGTACTATTACAGTTGAGTTCGTGTAACGTTTATCACTCATTACTGTCATATATGCTTGACGAATAGTAGTGTTACGACACGTAATGTGAACGAAGCGGGGTGTAGCGCGTCGCAACGCGGCTCGGCGGCCGGCACGACTCAACAGCGGTGTCGCTGGCTGGTTTCAGGAGTCCTGGCGAGCAGAGGAGGGGGGAATGAGTTTTGGTGACGTAGTCGTCCCGCTTTCTACTCGCCGCCGCCGCCGCCACTGTTTCCACCACCACCTCCACCGCCGCGGCTGCTTATCCAGGAAATAGAAGGTGCAGTGGGCAAGGTAGTTGTGCACTTGTGCACGGGTTGTTGGCGGGGAAGGTGGGGTGGCGCTCTTGCGTGCTGTTTTCGCGTGTGGATGAGTGTGTGTGGTATTTCGAGTGGTGAAGGATTAAGCACTTGATACTTCAACTACTATATCAAGGCAAGTCTTCGATTTTACGTGCGGAGCGTTTTATTGACTAGTGCAGCTGCAGTTGGAAGGGTTTTTTGTGCGAGTGTGTCTGTGAAATAACGACGATCTGTAGTGAACCGATAGAATTTGTTTCAGTACTTCGCCACTTCAAATTAGTTTTGTAGGCGTGTTCCACACCCAGAAAAGGAGGCATTTGACTCAGAGGGAGGCGTGGTATGGTTTTCTGTTGTTACTTCTTTTGATTGAAGAAAGCCGGTGAAAAAGTATAGTGGCTCACCCTGATTTTCCGAGGAAATGCATTTATTCGGTTTCAACGGTAGGGAAGGCCAAAGTTGTTAGTACCGGATTGGGAATTCCGGTTATAATGATGGGATTTCTCAACTTCAGTTGAAGTATTAAAAATGTCTTAAAATATTAAGTTAATGCTTAAGGTTGCTTAGATTTCTTGTAATTTCTATTTTTTCCCGATTTCAAATGTGATGTGCGTATCGTGTGCTGTTCTTGCCGTGACGTGCGAAGGCACGTAAGTTCATATATGCGTATGCGAAGGGGTGTGGGAAAGTGATACTAACCATTCACATCGATTCTGACGTTCCATGCAGATTTCATAATAGATCAGCTAATCTGCTGAAAAAGAAATGAAATGAGTTCCAATTTAGATGCACGCACCGTCAGTGTGAAGGCCTGAAGTATCATGTGTGACACAGTTCTGAAGAAATTCGATAATGAAGTGGTTCTTGAAAATTAGCACTACTGTAGTTGACATGAACAACTCGTGATTCACATGCATGTTTTTTTAAGTATTTCGCAGCAGAGATGTTGATAAGATTGATATGTACCCTCATTGATTACTTCAGACGTTATCTCTATACCTACTCGGAAAAGACGCGACACTAAAAGTTCTCGCAGCGATCTTGTTGCAGTTTAAGTAAGGGTTCTCGGGGCTACGATCTCGCGATTCCGACTCACCCTTATTCATGTCTCGGTTCGTACTATCGCTCATTCACGTAAGCACGTGTAGTGACGATTTGCCTGTAATCGAAAAACCTCGTGACGATCATTTCAGTAGGAGTGGCCGACAAGTGTGAAACTAACAGTTTTCGGTTCCGCGTTATGCTAATAAACAAACCTTTCTAGAAATCGAAAACGGTGATTGGGAGGTACGATTATAGGTTAAAATGTTTTAAAAAGGATATGTCTAATAATTTTGTCTTGTGTGATAGTGGTGTTCTATTAGCCTTGTTAGTGAAAGTTGGGGATGTCTGGATTATTCCAGCTACTGCAGAAGGTCATTACAGAAGTGAAGTGAAAATTGTGTGTTAAAATTAATCTTTTAAGAAGTGTGCTTTTAGTGATAATTTACTTTAATTCAATCTTTAATATGTGAATTAGTGTTGCTGGTATTCTATATTCTATATAATTCTTAATTTCTATTCGTACAGCACAATGGCACAACTAGTAAGGGATCTTATTCATGGTTATCGAGACATCATGGACAATCAGAGTGGTAAGAAAAAACATTATTTAAAAACTAGAGGAACCATTTATTTAAATCACGTCTAAATCTTTGTTTAACTTTTGTTCATTCAATTTCTGGTTCATTAATTTTTTATGAGATTGTATGTAATGAGATTTTATGTACTTGCATTTTGAAAAATCTTTCTTTTCATGTTAAGTTTTTTCCCTCCTTCTTTCATTTATTACCACTTGTTTCCATGACCTTGTATGCTGTTCTCTTGTCACTTTCCTTTTCTTTAACCTACTTTGTTTATGTATATCATGGCCTGCATTCATTTTTGCTTTTATTCCTCTGGTGTGATGTAGACAAGACTTAGACAATAAAAATTCTTTTTTCAGACCCAAGAGTCAATCATTGGTCTATGATGAGCAGCCCTTTTCCAACTCTCATGATTTGTTTATTTTATGCCTATTTTGCTAAAGTGCTTGGTCCTCGAATAATGGAGAATCGAAAGCCATTCCAGTTGAGGAATATTCTAGTAGTGTACAACTGTATACAAACAGTCTTTAGTGCCTGGATCTTTTATGAGGTTGGTTATTAATCTTGTTAAAACGTAACTTCAGATAATGCACGTGTACTTTATTGACCTGACCCTATGTTCGTTTTTTAAATGCTTTTTTGCAGTACCTGCAAAGTGGATGGTTTGGTCATTACAGTTTCCGTTGTCAGCCTGTTGACTATTCTGACAGCCCTATGGCTCTAAGAGTAAGTAATAAAAGTATTTTACCTTCCTTTAGTGTAATTTTGTATGTTTCTGGAAATTCACTTTTTTCCTGGGATGTTTCAGATGGCTCGAACATGCTGGTGGTATTATTTCTCGAAGTTCACAGAATTTTTTGATACAGTAAGTGCTTCAACAATATTTTGTAACAGTGGTTTTACAGAAAATATAACCACTAGAAAACTTGGTGGTGGGTGAATTGCAGACTATCTAATTATTTCTCACAATGTAGGAAAGCATGTGTTGGTGCAGGGTACATTTTCTTATAAAAATGTTATTATAGACTTTTGGAGTTATCTATACTTTATAAATCAATTTCTGATGCCATGACAAGGAGCCTTAGACTATGTGAAGTGCATTATGCAATCTAAATTGAAATCTATTGCTTCAAGTTTATTTGATATAATTGTGATGTTTAATTTGGAAGTGCAATTTTGAAGAATTTGCTAAGTTGTAATTGTCAGTTTAAAGGAAGAAAGCTTTGTTAATTTATGATTAATTCTTTGCCTGTTAATAGGAATGATTGAGTGACTAGAGTATGTAAATTATTTCAATGCATATGGAAGGCAATAAACATTTATTATGCAGCACAGGGACAATGTTCAGAGTAATGTGGCGTCCATGTATGTTTACCTTGGGAACATGGTGCCTGGTGTTTTATGACTGAACAGTCAAAAGAAATAGAGGAAAGTCAGGAAGGCTTATCAAAATTTTGATTCCTCGTATGCTAAACTGGTTAATTTTTGTGGTTGGACGATTTTCCTGTATTGAACTTCAATAACATTTAATGAGATGAACTAAAAAATTTATTTTCTGGTGTTCAGTTAAGAGCAGTGTTTCTTCTTGAAAAGTGTTTACACAAGAATATTATACTTAGTTTGTGATAATTAGTCTTCCAAAGCAACTAGTGTTATTTGCTAAATTGGTTAATGAATTTTATCTTCTATTAGCAATGCCCTATTCAATGTAATTCCTTTTGTTTGTAGATTTTCTTCATCTTGAGGAAGAAAAATAACCAAGTGTCGAATCTTCATGTGATACATCATGGTTGCATGCCAATGAGTGTTTGGATGGGAATGAAATTTGCTCCTGGTTAGTGCCACTTTCTATATAATTTCTTTGTTTTGAAAAGGTAAATCATGTTACAGTTGAAGTATTTCAAAATTCACTGGCTTTTTAAATTCACATGATGTAAAATACATTTTATACACTCACATAAATCTATATACATAGATGTACAGTAATTTAGTTTTTGCAATTCAAAGCATTTCAAAGAAGTTTTAATTGTGGCATGAAACCTACTAGTGGTGTTGTCTACATCCTTGTCTCTTTGTTATTTCATGTGCAATGTGTCTTAGAAAGTGTTACCGAGCAATCTAGTTTATCCAGAATGACTTGGTACTTGTGGGGTGGTGGAATTGTGATGTGAATTTTTAATTTCAGGTGGACACAGCACCTTTTTCGCACTGCTGAATACATTTGTTCATATTGTAATGTATTTTTATTATATGGTATCAGCAATGGGCCCGCAATTTCAAAAATATTTGTGGTGGAAAAAGTATCTGACATCTATGCAAATGGTATGTCAATAAAAATTGGATTTGGCTTCTTATAACTTATTGAAAGAATAATAAGTTAATTAAACCTTCATTTTATTTATAGGTGCAGTTTGTTCTCATTTTTGGCCATCAATTTCAACTGTTATTCACAGAGTGCAATTATCCCAAGGGATTTATGGTATGGATTGGTCTGCATGGAATATTATTCCTGTTTCTTTTCTCAGACTTCTATAAGACAAGTTATAGTGGAAGAAAGAAGAAGTCTCAGAGCAATGGAGCCTGCATGGTAAGTGGTATTTTGAGAAAGATGATTCACATTAACCTTTGACAGTAATTTATTAGGTTATTACTTGCTCCTTATATTGTATCGTTGTACTGAAGTTGTGGGCAGTCTCACAATTGATTATGTACTTAAATAAATATACAGTTGGCTTAAGATTTTTGTATATCTAGGTTTTAGATGTCACCCTGTTTATTTATTTATTTATTTTTTTTCAGCCTGTGGATGTTACAGACAGTCAAACAAGGAATAGTGAAAATAAACCAGACTATACAAATGAATACTCAGAAGCGTATTCTAACTGTTATTCAAATGGTGTTAATAAGGGTTACATGACAGCTGTTAAACCTGATATAATGCTGCAAACCAAGAAAGAAAAATAACAAAGGTCTTAACCTGTGTGTTGGAAGTGGGGAATGTAAAATATTGAACTTATATCCCCATGAAACAGCGTGAAAATTCTACAGAGAAGTCAGTGATCAGTGAAGGGAAGTGGTTAAAAATGAAGACAAAATACTGCCATTGTGAGAGAAGAAAAGTCATTTGTACTCAGGGTTTCAAATTGAAGTAAAAATTTAAGTCTCACATTTCAGCAAAAAATTTCCAAGCTGAAAAAATTTGCTGTATGAGTGCTGCTGTAATTTTTGGTGAGGTGGGCTTTCATGTTTGTTGCTTGTTTTTTCCTTCATGGCCCCTTTGTTACAAAAGTATCACCTGTTCATTTCTCATCGTTGTTTCAAGTTTGCCAAAACAGTTTTAACTAGACATTAGTGCTTCTTAAAAAAATCATTTTAAGACTTCATTGTACAGTTACTGTGAATTGTGACTTGATGAAGTGAAGATGTCACTGGGCATGGAGGAAAGCAACTTTGATGTGTGTGAATTGTTGATTGCTTTATGCATTTTTAGAAGTGGACCTATTGCTATTTGTAGCACACATCCAGCAAATTCCCTACTGAAAGGAGAGTTGTCAGCAATACAACGAAAGTAGCCTTATCAGTGTGATCTAATATAACCTATAAACTGGATGTTATACGCTGAATTCTTCCTTGAAATGTTTTGGGACCAACATACAATACTGTAAGTAATGACCCACAAAGCAATTTTCGTAATCTATAGTGCATGATCAAAATGTCTTTGTAATTCTGCAGTATGAGAAGTGATACATTGCCTAGGGACTGGGAACCTTTTTACTGCACATTCTCACAAATTGCACTGTTCCTGACAATAAAAACACTTTTCCATTTGTTGGAAATAATCTGGATTTCATTCAAGTTTGCTGGAGTATACTGTTTATGTGAAATTGTTATCGCTCTGTTCTCAAATATATTGTTAAAATATTAATTTACATTTCTAAGAGTTTGGTTTTAATAAATAGTTTATTTACATATTTTCTATCAAATTGTGTGATAAATCTGTACTTATGCGTTTACTTATTTTTTACCTGAATTCCTATTAGGGAAGAGCAAATACAAGGATTCTCTCTTCTGGGTCTCCTTAAAGCATTTGTATTGCTAGTTATTCTAGTTACATACACATTCCGATTCACCCTGTTCCTTGATAGTCCTGCAAGGTTTTCCCTCAAATCCTGTAATGTTTAGTCTTCGTTTTAATAAATTGTGGTTTCTGATAGCCAGGGAATTTATTATCATTAGCACAAAGAAAATCTGTTCGACTTGATACCACATACCA
This sequence comes from Gryllus bimaculatus, assembly GCA_017312745.1. Classification (NCBI taxonomy): domain Eukaryota; kingdom Metazoa; phylum Arthropoda; class Insecta; order Orthoptera; family Gryllidae; genus Gryllus; species Gryllus bimaculatus. The sequence goes on from BOPP01000043.1 coordinate 13,442, forward strand.
TCTTAAATAAAAATAATTAAAAATAAGAGATCGCGAACTATTTCCGTCGGTCCCTTTTTTTTATTGCTTAAGGACACAGGGTCATAGTTGTCCCATCCTGATCGTTCGCGCCGTTCAGCCTGTAACGCACGTCGTAATTACCATTGTACGCGGAATGGCGAGAGCGCTCTTGTGCCATTTGGCGTAAGATAATGTTCCACGATGCGCGTGAACGCAACGCTCGGGTGCAGGGCCACGTACAATGCGTCAAGGAAATGTGGGACGCACAAACCGGAGCGGCCGCAACGGCTTTCGGGATATTATTTATTGCGAGACGCCAAAACTTAGCGCAGCCTCAAGTTAAGAGTTGAGCATGTGCGTCGCTCTGGGGCCCCTTGGGCTCATGTGGGCCCAGCGCGCACGATAATTTTATATTATAACTTGATTTCATTTAATTTACATCGTATCTCGTCTTTTTCCTGTTTGCAAGTTGATATACTTTTAAAACTAACACGCTCAGGTCAGTGTCGTGTTCAGAGACACTGCTAATCTAGGAATGCGGACAGAGCCAGTGTGATAACTTGCGCGCCGAAGGGTAGTATAAAATCATTTATAAGAAATAATCTGCAAATGTCTAGAATTTTGAATACGGGCCTATACATTGTGTACCGAGGCCCGGATCTTCTCTCAGCGGCCCCGCTTAGCCAGACTTCCTGACGTTTTCCCCCGCACGAGCTCCGTCGACCCGGGAAGCTCCAGCGGAGGGCGTTGGGCGGTCGCACAAAAGGAGCCACCCCGCTCCGTTAGCTTTACACCGGCCACGCACCGCGGGTTGTCCCGCTCGTTTGTGACGTGACGTCGCCCGCGTATGACGGTCACCGAAGGTCGCCGCCCGCCAGCGGGAAGTGGGCAAGTGGTCGCGTCGAAGGCCCCACGAGGGCGGAGACGCTGTGCATCTGGCAGGGCCTTCTCGGCCAATGCCGGCGCTGGACAGTTTTAGGTCACGGCCGAAGCTGAAATTCTCACCACCCATAATAAAAAGATGCCTAATTCCCAGGCCCGAGAAGGGGGGGGGGGTCACCGCTCAGATGTCTCAGAATCGCAAGGGGCCAAAGAATTCGAGGATACCAATAAAGCTCAACTCGGTCCATAGTTTTATTATAACGTGAACGTTTCTTTAATTTAGTTTGTATCGTGCCTCATGTTCTTCAATTTTGCGAGTTATTGAGATTTTATTAAAATGAAAGTTTACTGGCGGCTTCGCGTTTCGAGGCGCCGGGAACAGATCAATCGTGAAAAGTGGAGGCCGAAGGATATACTAAAATTGTTTAAATTTATTAGTATAGGCATAGAATAATTGTAAGAAATGATGTACCCTGGGTGACCCCTCGCCTTGCTCGGGCATAGTTCTCAGGTGCACATATGGTATCTCGCAACGCGGTTTAAATGGTTACCTTTCTTGGAGTCTGGAAAACCATGTGATGCTTGCAGATGCCGCAGCTGTCGGCCTCGTGTATCAGGAGCCACAAAAGACGCGCAGACGAGATTTGTTGACCATGAAGTATTGCAGGGTAATTTCAATACACCACTTGCGGCAATTATTATGGCAAGTTGCAAATAATTTATGCAGACACCTTAATGTCTGAAGTAGTGCCTGCTTTCCACTGTGGCACCATTTGTTAAAGAGCGCAGAAAGCCTGTATTGTCATTTTTGCTTCATAAACTGGGAAAGTATTAAAAAAATACACTGCTGCGAAATATGGATTTCATTTAATTCCGAACCAGTGAGTACTAGTGTAAGCGTTTTCAATTGTTCACTAATATACGTGCTGGAGACGAATTTAAATACTTTCGGTTGAAATTGAATATTAAGCATGGGTGCATTAAAAATTGTATTTGTAGTTTATTGCGAGTAATTACTAGATTCAGTATTTCCATTTACTTGGGCAGTGTTCAACAGTCATCACTCTTTGCAATGATTCTTCAACACTCGAATAAACTTGTGGACAATATTCTACATCAGTTGCACTGTTCGCATGCCATGTATGGTAAACTCATCACTCGTGTTTTTCCGATAGGCCTCAGTACAGAACTACTCTTGTCAGTCCAAACGGGAAGGAGTTGAGGCTCTGATGAAATGCACTGCAAGTGCGTGGGGTCAAGCGAGACTCAATGGGACGATAACGATAACGTGCGAACTAAGACCTCCGTAGTAGAACTTTTGAGCCTACGGCTTGGTTGCCGCCTTGCGGCTGTAGCAACCAGGGATAGGTTATCTTATACAAACCAAACCTGAATTAATGCTAGCTGAAATTTAATCGTCTATTTTTGGGCATATTACTGATGCTGATATTCGTTTACTCATGTATGTTAATACTTTAAATGCCATCAATGAGCAACAACATTACTGACCGCGCAATTCAGTGTGTGCTGAATGTCGAACGCTGAAGAATTTCATTTCACATTAAATTAAAGTACAAAAATTTCTAAAGTTGTAACTGACTTGCAAGATAATCTCTTGTACGTCTCGCGCTACGAGTGTTCCTTATTCCTTGTTCAATCCTTTCATTAATTTTTCTGTTCTCACGGGTGTTTCGTGCCAGTTGTAGCATTGTTGTGCTACATTCAACACTTTCGCTATTTAAATATTTTTATTGAGGCACATGGAATAAGAACACTTGAGAAATTGATCATTACTCCTGAATCATATCACAATTTTCTTGCATTCCCTGCAAATTAGACACAAGAAAAAGCCTGAGGGATTCCTCCACGTTTCTTCTACCTGGGAACCCTAATGCGAAACCATACATTATGACAAACGCTTGTCTGCGAGGGGAGGGAGGTGGGGCATTGCAGAACTTGTATCTCACCGAAAGTGACCGCCACGAGGCTGATGGGACGTAGGGACGCAATGCGCGCCACTAAGAGCAGCACGACGTAGTTCTGCCGTGCAGTACGAGGGTTGCCTTCTATATTGAAGGATTAGAGAACAAAAACAAATATTAATAATCTAAAATCACTTTATTGTGTTTCAAAATATTCCCCATGAAGATCTATACACTTTTGCATGCGTGTGAACCAATTGTCGAAGTACTTTTGCCACTCTGATTGAGGTATCTCCAAAACAGTTGGTTTCCTGATTTCTTGGAAGACAGCTGGCAAACAAATCGTTGTGTACCACTCAGAATTGACTGTTCTGCGTTGTTCTAGTGGTACGGTTGCGACATGGCCCGTTTTTTTTTTTTCGAAAAAAAAAAAAAAACAGGCGACCATCTGTATGGAAGTGCTTCGTGCGCAAACAACTTTTGTTGGATCTTGCTCATCTTAAAACACCCATACAGTCGACTGCTGTTTACATTCGGGCTCATACGCGTAAATCCACAATTCATCGCCTGTCACGATGTCATAGACGTGTTTCTAAGCACCACGATCGTATTTTTTTAGCGTTTCTTTCGGCCAATCGACACGAGCCTTTTTTTGAGCGATTGGCAAATTGTGTGGGATCCAACGCGAACAAATGTTTTTGACAGTCAAATGTTCATGCAATTTTGAATGCATGCGTAAAGTTGTCTCAATCTCATGATAGGTCACATGCCGATCTTGCAATATCAGTTCACGCACAGCATCAATGGTTTTCGGAACAACTGATTTTGGACGACCTTCGCGAAATTCGTCTTGGAGTGAACTATGACCACGATTGAATTCACCATACCATCGATGAACACTGGTCCTTGATGGAGCTTCATCGCCCAGAATTGAATTAAGTTCATCCATGCACTGTTGCTGAGTTATTCCATGCCGAAAGTAAAAGGTAACCGCACGAAAATGTTCACGATTTAATTCCATTTTTGGGCCAAGATGAATCTTTTAAGTTATTGTAAACAACACAAATAGTGCTCATATGTCAAAACGTTCCGAGTACGTATAACCTCAAAACATCCAACTTCACGATAGAGCTGTCAGTTGCCAGATTGCAACATCAGGGTTGCCAAATCCCGAATCATAAAAGGCAACCTTCGTAAATACCAGCGTTCTCGGTGTTCTATTAGACAGAAGACAGAAATCGTATTTTCGTGATCTTGTAAGTAGCAACAAATATCATGTGTACGGAACATAATATAAATGAAAATGAGAATGCATGTAATCGAAATGTGGGTAAGATTGGGAAGTGATCTTCACCTCAATCTCAGCTGGCCCTCTGTCGAACGTGTCGAGTGTGGAGTATGGTTCCGAGCCTTGGGTCGAATCCGCGTACTCTTCGAGTGTATGCGGGTGTTTCAGGTGCTTGACGCAGAGCTACCCGTCGCAAACAGCAATTTCGGGGACTGGGTATGTCACGATTTGAGTAAGTGTGATTTGATTAGTAAAGCCGAATGTAACTTAATTTTAGTGAAATTGGATTTATTGTCGAGGGTAAGTGTTTGGTGCTAGCATGAAAAGGCGTGCCGACTTCGTTAATAAGTGAGTACACTTGTTTATTTATAATTTTAAGTAGTGATAACTGATATAGGTATGTGTATAACTCATTGTGATGCTGGTACTTCCCAGCAAACGCAACTTGCGAATATATAAGTACATTGTATTTCTGAAACTTGTGAATTCGTGATATGTTGTTCTGAACGCCATAGAACACGCCAACCCCAAACTTTCCCTATTGTCGGGTTTGTTAGTCAATGGCTATGTGTAGCCAGCGTTTATTGCCAGACACGTCTGGCAACAAATGTGAGCCAGCGGCGTTTCTAGTTCCGAGCCGCCACTGCAGTTAAGAGACAGAAAGTGACAGATGGTGTACTGCGGAGTTTTTTCTGCCTCAGATTTCTAATGAATTCAGAACATGTTCATGTCCATCAAATATTGATGTGAAGCATTTTAATAATACTTATCTTCCACCAACGTTGCCAATCGTTAAATCGATATTTCATTAACTTTGTACGAGATGATATTGGATGAGTGATGAGCCTGTGCAGATTAGACATGTGGGACGGGAAGCCCGACGCCAAAGTGAGGATCTGAACGACTCGTTCGACCAGTTTCACTCGGATCGCTAAATACATGTCTTATATGTTCAGAGGTTCACCCAGGATTTTTCTGTGTGCATGTGTGTGTGTGGTTACAGATATATGGCCAGCTACTTGATGTTTTCATATACAGAATTTTTCTTGTGCGCTGAATATATAAAATATTTTTATTTGTTGACTTGAAATTAAGACAGCTTCTGCCGGAATAGCTCCCTCCCCGACGGGTAATTGGGATAGAGCCGTCCTGTTTTCCTTACGCGGCTGGTCTCAGGTGGTTATGAGTGTTATTTTGCAACTCCAACGATAAGCAATTGTAGTGCTAGCATATTGTCAGTAGATTTCTGAACATTTTCTACACATTTAGATACGTATATATCTACATGCCTAGAAAAATGTTCAGATATCTACGGATGATGTGACAGCTTTAAAAACAGCTTGTCATGTAGATAATTCTACAAAAATGTACATACGTGCTGTATCTGTGCTGTACATGTATACAGAAAAATCAATGTTTGCCGTTTGCTGGTTAACTTCCTTACTCTATCCGCATGAGAAAGTTTTAAGGAAAGTGATTGTGAGTTCCGAACGTTCGCAGTTCTAACACCCTAGACTAGCCTAGACAGGACTCTACAGAGGCTTCGCAGGAATTGAGAACCTGCAATAACGATAGTAATGAGAGTTATAAAATAAAATTTAAAAAAACAGAAAAACCCGTGGTTTGAGAGGTTTGAGGCAACGTTATTCTATCTGTGGCGCATTAAGGTTCAGTTTACAATCTCGCGGTACACATATGATTCTGCACATTTTACTAAAATGGACTCCATTAAACAAGATATTGTAAGTTTAATTTCGAGAAAACACATTAAATTGCTACATGTGTAAAATTTTTTAAATATAATTTGTTACTTAGTGCGATTCTCTGGTAGTTCCCTTTCACTTTTGGCTTTTCATGGTCGATTGCATCGCGGCAGGTGTTTCAGACGGGAGAGGGAGGAAACTATGTACTGATTTCGAGGTTCTCAAATAGATGTCCGTCGTCTGTCTGTGCTTGGTGCGACAGCACGCGAACGCCCCGGGGCCTCGCGGTCGTCAGAAATTGCGACTTACGGGATGCGCGTGGAAGGCCAGTCCTCAGCCCTCGAGTTCACAGCGCTTTCACAGCGTCACAACATGCGCCGGGACATTGCGAGGAAAACGTCCCCTGTAATCTGCCTGTCCGGCTACGAAACCCGGAGTCGCGTCATGGAAAGCGAGCCCGTTGACCCAGGCTCTAAATCGCGAGGTCCAAATATATCTTCTTGCGATAATTAAGGAATTTGTCTTCTCTCCCAGGACGTCAGACTACGGAGAGAATGCACACGTAACATGTACATATAAACATAGCAGAATTATGATAAGGCAATTAATTCAGTATAGTTCTGAAGAAGGCCACAGCAAGATGGCCGAAACGTCAGTCCAATTGACCGAGACGCAGCTCATCCCGGATAGCCAAGAATGAATAGCGGAATTAAGTACGATTATATCAGTTAAACTGAATGAACATTTAATTCAAGTTAATTCGAAAATATCAAGGTTTGGGTACTCATTTTGCCTTATCATTACACTGTAAGAGTTCCCGAACTACAGAAGTGGAAAGAGTGATGTTCGAAGTACTGATGCCTCGGTGTGCTCTTTCTTTTATTCCTTCGCAAGAAAACCAAAACCGAGATTCAATCGGGCGATCTCCTCGCGAATTCTTGCGGCTGGCTGTTCTGATCGAGTTTTCTGTGGTTGGCAAACACTGTAGTATCTTCACAAGCGGGCCAGGAACCTCGCGCCATCTTTCCTTCCTCATTCTGTTCCCCTTCCTCTCCTCTCACATACTCATCCATGCACTGCACAACCGCGCATGCAGAGAGCTTACAGCGTGTCCTGGCTGGGGCGGTGTCCCGCTTAGAGTGATACCGTGAGGAGGGAAAATCCAACAAGCTGTTGTGTAACTCGGTGCCGATCCTCACTGTACAGTAAGGGAGAAACGTGCTATGAAACCGTGGGGGAGAAGCCATGCTACGCACGAAGATATAAAGCGCACTACACTTAAGGGACATAATAGTAGACGCGCCCGAAATCAATACTAGTTCACTCATTTTACTTCTGAAGTAGTACACCAACTTCGAATTCTTAATCTCCTGAACAACGGCATGGAAAGTATCTCTCTTCCGTGTGAGAGTATTTGTATTCACCAGACATGAGGATACGTGGATACGCGTAAACGTGGGCGTTCGGGATGCGACTGCGGAATAGACTGAGTGGGTTGTCACAGAAAGGAGAAAGCGCTCGAGAATGTGCCAGAAAGTAAAAGCGCACTGAAAGAGTGCTTCTGCATCACAGAGATCAGAACCAGCTCGAAGCGTTGTGTCGCGACGGCAGGTGTATTTCTGAATAAAGATATGCTTAGATTTGAATAAAGTCCTGAGTGTATTGTGAGAATTATTTCCTTGAGTGCTGGCAAACGGAACAACCTTCTTATACATTTCATGAGACATGCTTTAAGAATGAACATATCGCGTGGCCACGTTGACTCGACTATTACTCTGGAGTCGTTTGGCTTTAATAATAATGTAAAGTTAGCTTGATTGTTGAAGGATCATCAGAAAACCTTCGAGTAACTAGAACGAACGAAGGAAAATTGTTAGAAATGAAATAATATTATCTACAAATTGACCGATACGCCATGTTCTGTAGGGGTCTTTGATTTGAAGTAGCTGGGAACACCAAAAACCCGATTTACACGCTTCCTTTTAACGAACCCTTTCGGAGATCAGCGAACGCACGCACGTTGAGGCTCGCAATCAGAGTTCCCTTGGCGCGTATCCTTTTTCTTGTAAATTGGGTCTGTAAGAGGTAAAGTGAGTGCAGTAAAAGTTAGTGACGTTTGTATACCATGTAATGAAAGTAAGGTAACCTTGCATCTAGGCAATAGAGCAGAAAGAAACCGACGGTAAATCACAGCTGTCCTTTAAATCACAACGCTCAACGCACTGGGATGGCGGTGAGAAGGGCACAGCGTGTGCGTCGACGCAATGAGCTGCCTGGTGAGAGAAACCGTCCATCGTTTAGACTCGAGATGTCAAGGTCATGAAAATGCCATACTCACAAAGGCAGTTGCAAATTGCTGCCTTGTGCCTGAAGTGTGGCTTTAGAAAAGAGTGTGGGAACCCTATGCAAATCGTGTTCGCTGAATGGCCTGGGTACGTATAGTCATGTAATAATTTGCTCATAGGTGAACGCGTGTCACAAATGATTGAAGACAAAGGTTATTTTAGCACAAACAGAAAATATAAAATCGCAAACTTTGATTTTTTAAGAATTTGTTATCTTGCTGGCGATGCTCTCAATTTGTTACACTCTCAATCCTTTTATATATTTTCCGATGTTTTATAATTGACTTTTACATTTACTTTTTTGTTGTTATTTAAGGTCGCATCAACTTCTAGGTTATTGGCGACCACTATTGCGTGTAACGGTATGGATGTGAGTTATAACTGTGAGGATGACTCGATATGATGATGATGATAGGGGATGAAAGGACGAACACAATACAACCATGCCCAAGGCGGGATTGGAACCTGCGATCCTTCGGTCCGAGATCGGTACGGCCCTACTGCCTTAGCGATCTCGACTATCCGGACCGATTATATTTACTTTTTTCGGAGGGAGACCACTAAACACGAACATCTCAAATGTTTGAGGCGCCGAAACAACCTATTAAACAAAACAGACTATGACTCACGATACAAAAATAATTGTATAACTGAAGAACTCTTGATGCTAAAACAACACGTACTTTCTCGCCCGAATTTTCACGAAAATTACGCGAAGAGTACTAAACCTTTGGAAACATTATACCTGACCTTATTTCAAAATCTATCTCTTTTATGAACAGATTTCATTGAGGAAAACATATCTCTAACTTTAATCTTTTAGTTGTAGGAAGGCTCCGAAAAATTAAACTATTGCAATTCTCCAAAATGTAGGATTTTTGAACGATTATGTGATCTGCACCATTCTTTTAAGTGACTTTCACACTATTCAACAACAAAATTTAATCATTCATGTGAAGTACCCCCCAACTTAAAATATCGGTTTCTAATTCAAGGGGCCGCGACATCAGCCAAATCGATTGGGGAATATCAATTTTGGAGCAAATCATCTGAACGGTTTAGCCGGTAGCGTTGTTTACAGACGTTTTGCTTTCATTCGATTCGGTATCAAGGGCCCGTAAAACATGGATTGTGGCAACACCATTGGCGAAAGAATTTTTTTCTAAAGGCCGTACGGCCGTATTCCGCCGATGCTTAACTCAATTTTGAATAGAGGGCATGTTTAGTATTATTTTGAAGTTAATTTTCTCAAAATCTCAGAAAAGACAGTCTGAGTATTTTGTAAAATATCAGAAAAAATACGAATATTAGGTTTTTGATTTTTTCATATTATTACTCGGTTATAAAATTCTGAGACATTGTTGACATCTTTACTTATCTTGGAGAACTTTTTCCAAAAAAATTTCGGCGGGAACGTCTATTTAAAAGTTTTATTTCTGGGGTGCCAACTCCAAAAAGGATGAAAATCATATCATTTTACCACACTAATATTTTTACATTTTAAATACTACGAATTATTGTAGGTGGCAAATTCAAAATTTCAAAAATAAAAAAAAATTAAACAATAATTTTTATTGTGTTTTTCTTACCTAACAAGATTTTGGATGTTTTTAATATGTAGTTGTGGAGGAGTTAAGATTTTTGCTCTCTGTGGAAATTGTTGGTTACTAATGAACTATGGGGCTTTGGTAATTTTTCTAAGATATTTACTTTGGATTATTTGTAACTTGTTAATATGGCAGTCTGCTACTTTGGCCCATACTAGGCATTCATATGATAGCGATGGTCTCATAATGGATTTCTACACCGTTTTCTCACATTCAATGCTAAGAGACGGTATGTCATTTATTGTGGGATATATTTTAAATATTTTTTCACGAGGAAAATTAATTAAACTCTATCAAATTTTAATCTAAGTATCACTTGAAATAAACATCAAATGAAAGTGGATTGGTTTAGACATGAGGATGATAATCCCGAAAGTGAAGTACTCGCGTATGAACAACCTTGAAAGGCAACAATGCCGTGCAAGAAGCCATATTTCTTAAGTACTATCGCGACACGTTATCTTGGGCTTTAGAATTTCTCCCGTCCCTTTCTTATATCGTAACTAAATAATGAATAAAAAGAGTATACACCAACTGTTATTGACGTATATAGTAATAACTTTTCTGAGCCATGCAAATGAAACAGCAAACTAGCTTCAGGTTTGCTTTGATTGTACTGCCGTCGAAATAAATAACCTCACCATAATTCACTTGCATATAGAAAAATGAGAGCTTAGGAAAATATGCACGGGAAATAGTTCACATATATGTTAATTCTTTACGTTTTCCTCGTTTCTTGTTTAAGTGTATCTTACAAAATGTTCGAATGTTAGGGCCTCACAGCAAGCATGAGCCATCATTTGGGCGAAAAGTTTGAAAAAAGTTGCGCGACCTTACGGGCAGCCGAAACAGCCAATGATCGCGAGAAAGGAAATAACTATTTTCCTCCTGAACAAAATGGTAATGAGAGTTATGTTATTCTGTACTTTTCGTATAATTTCTGTCATGGTTGGTTGGGTCATGTTGTCCTCTGGTCTTTGATGTAGTATTAGTAGTATATGTGTTTGGTATATTGTTTGTATATTTAAGTATTTCTTTGCAGTCTCAAGAATAACAAACATATAATTATTTAATAGCTGGTGTCGTAGGCGAATTACTTAACTAGGCTCCGTGAAGCACGGAAGTTAAGCAACTCGAGACCCCACTGACTCCTGGGCAGGCGACTGCCTAGAAACCCTGGTTATGAACAGTACCTAGCCCCTGGCCTAAGGGAAAAAATGCAATGACATACTGCGACGTACTACAGAAACAAATTGCGAAATTCAACGAAAGGTTAGTCAAGCCCGGTTTGTCCGATGTACACTAGCCCACAGCTACACGGGATTTCGTAATACCGCATACTCCATACGCTTAATGCCCAAACGACGGTTAAGAGCAGTAGTTGCTAATGAGCGCCACAGAATTTTGAAAAATTGGAATGTAATTCGATCCGTTAATATTGCAAAGCGTTATTTTAATACGTTCTTGGCTATCCGGGATGAGCCGCATCTCGGTCAATTGTACTGAGGTTTTGGCCATCTTGCTGTGGCCTTCTTCAGAGCTGTACTGCTGCCAAGATCTTTTTTTCTTTTTCAGTTTTCCCCCCTTCAGTTTCCCTGGAGAGGCAGGAATTTATTTATCTTTGGTGTACATTATGAATAACTGCAGCCGATTTGGCTTGTGCAGTTAGGGAAGGCT
>BOPP01000043.1:35210-53036 GCA_017312745.1 Gryllus bimaculatus
ATTGTTATCATGTTTGCCACCGAGCATTAGCTCAAAGCGAACTTTAATAAATCTATCTATCTATTTATCTAAAATTCATTTTCACACCTCCGGAACTTTTAAATAGCAAATAAATCCTGTTTTCATGGAAACAAATGATTAAATGATCTAAAAATTATATTCAAATGTCTAAATATTACCATTGTGAAAAATATGGATTGATTGATGATTATTTCGTGTGTACGGGTACGCGAACTACTGTGGTCATTAGTTCCGAAAGCGTGCTGCATGGAAGGTGACGGTGCTCTTTCCCCACTAGATGCCGATATCCGGCACCGACGTGCATGTCAGCCAACATCTCCCAACAGGTCTCCGCCCCAGCCGGGTCAAGCTCTGATCTCCCGACATGTGTAGTGAATCTAAGTGAGTGTAAGGAGCAAGGAAAGGATAGATAAGGGAAAATTCGCTTGATCGGAAAACCTCCTCCGGGCATCTGAATTGCATCTAGCCAAATTGAACATCGTGCACATTGGGACTCGAACTCTAGTAGGCGCTGCAACGAAAGTCGTTGCTGCTCTTGGCTGCCTTCCTGTCCTTTGGCTCGTCCTTTGGCCGCCCAGCGGTTAGCCAGCCTCTCGGTCGTGGGATAAGGGGTTCATGTCGTTAGAAGGCAGACATCCCTTCGCCATATATTCTGCTCTTCATAACCTTAGATTGGGCAGCTTCATAGCCTTGTGTTGGGCATCGTCAAACAGCTATAAATATAAGGGATATTTGTAAGGAAAGCACACAGTTATAATTATGTCCCGGCAGGGAATCGAACCCGGGATTGCGCCGTGGAAAGCGAGCACTTTATCCAACGTGTCACCGACGGCTTGCCCTGAGCTGCCACAGCCAGTAAAGAATAGAGAAAGACGGGAAAGAACACTCCAAAACCAGTTGATTCAAGTTTCAAATATCGGTGACCGATCATTTACTTAACATTGAAGTCAAACTAAATAGTTAATATTTAAATAATCAATTAAATTAATGCAAAAACAGAGAGTTTACTGAGCGGCTGCTCTGGTCGGTAGTTTTCCGATCAATAACAAGCGAATGCCGGAGCAAAACCTTAACACACGGGCCACGGACGGCGTGCGATTTCACCTTCCTCTTCCTTGTCTTCTATCTGCTTTCATACACTTCCACTAGCAGCCATGTCGGAAGACCTGGCGGTCCGCCGTGGGAGGCGTGCTGGCCGGCACCATCTCCTCCCGGATGAACCGTGTGCAGAACGTGCGGGAGCGTGGAACGGTGCACATGCGTGGGACATGGAACGTGGAACATGCACGTGGCGCGGCCGGGCGCTTCAATCAATACATTTGATTTCTTCTGGATGTTGTCGGGAGTTCTGAGAACGAGGGGATGTTGTGGAACTGAACACACAGCCCCAACACGTTTCAAAAATACTCTTGTTTTTGAAGCGGTTAAACATGATTTCGTCTTATTCTATCTTTAGAGACGAAAATACTATCAGAGCGAATTGGAGAAAATTTCTCTGATGCAAGTTGATTCCGGCTTTATTAGATTTTGAAAACGAAACGCGTCACTTCCAATACTGCAGGATGTAATTTTGTTTCGTGTAATATTCGAAAATACACATCTCAGATGGAAGGAACGATTCCATAAAATCCAATATTTAAACTTGACACATTTTATAGTATCGTGACTTCTCTGGTTGTTTGTAGCACGTGATAAAACAACTATTCGATGTTCGTTGGCGCATTTCCAATGGCAATTTCATGCCCATTCCAGATGCGATCTGACAGCTGACAGAGGAAAGGAGTCGATATACCCAAGAACTGCACATTGAGGCCATTCAACTTCCATATTATTAATATCCCGAAGACATTGTAATATCGTGGCAAAGTATGTTGAAAATATGTTCCAAATGCTACCATAATGAAATAACATATACTATTGTTACCATAATGAAGAAGAGGAAACTTCCATATAAATTTTTTTAATACGAGAATAATTTATTTTACTCATATTAAAACAAAATTAGAAATTTGCTTTGAACCTTGCAACAAACGCTTCGAACTTTTTTAAGTATACAATAAACAAGGATTTTCTTTTTGGCATCCTGCTCCAACTCCCCAGAGCAGTATTAACTCCACTGCCACAGACCAGCAGAACACAGCGCAGAGTACAAAATATGTAACCAACCATATGTAATACAATACTATAGTTATGCTTGTATTGTGGTATTGTACGCTGGTGCTGGTGTTATACCTTGACAATACGTTGTAGAAAATGTTGTACCCGCTGATGACAACACTGTCTTATTTCGTGAGTATATCGTTCGTATATCGAGTGAACGTAAGCGTAGATGTTAGGTGAGAAAGTTGAAGTTGAATGTCAGTTCTTATTCAACATTGAAATGTTATGATGTCACAGACGAGAATGGGTTGGAAGAAACGTAGTATCCTTCGTACATCACACGTCTAGTTTGCTTTTAGACGCACTACCTCCTTTTCGACATTTCGCCCTTTCTTGTAAAGGTCACGCGAACAGTTTTTCTTACTTCAAAAATATATGTCCGGGGAAAAGCAGACATATGGAAACCTTATCTTTAACTAACCCTAAATAACACATTATCGTCAAGAGAGGAATTATCTTTTGTTATTTCTGTTTATTAAAATATCCACACCTTTATAGTAGTTAATTATGCCACATTCGTGTATTGAGGAGATTATTTTGTTTGATTATAACATACGCAAGTATGATTTACGAGGAAACAAAAATGTTATGTGTGTGTTTACATATTATTTTGACAACATTTGCTTCAATTTACATAACCGATTATCACATTTCAATGGAGATCTCTTATTTTCATGCAGTACATTCATTGAAGGCTATACGTTTTCCCAACGTCTTAGTCAGAAATGAAAAAAAAAGCAGGAAAAATACTGGGCTCAATTAGATTCTTTAATGTATGGCAAAAGAAAAAGAAAATTTTAAGTTATACTCTTGGACCATTGAATATAACTTACAGTTTACCCAGTTATAGAATTCATTAAATTTGGATAATCATGACTGTTTAAAGTTCAATTTATGGGTACATTTTATTGCGCTATGGGCAGCCTCAATAAATAATGATCGTACGTCAGAGAATTGAATCGATTTGCATTGGTAGTGTCATTCATTGATTGGTACGTATGACTAATTGTGTATATCTACATAATTAAACTTTTAAAATAAACAAATATGATAAAGATGCTTCAAATTAAATGTGAATATTTGGTAATCCGTATACTTTAGAATTATTTTTTCAGTAGTTTTAATAAATAAATTTTGTTTTTCTTCCTGTGTGAAGAAAATATTTTTTTTCGTGTATTACTATGGATTAATTTGTAGCATGGTAGACACAAACCCATAAAAGAGGATCTCATCAAATTCAGAAGCACAATTCTCAGCAATGTGGAATAGATCATTCAGTGTTGCGTTTCACTGAATTGAATTTATTTGACAATATGTGTTGTTGGCAACTTAAGTATTAACGTTAATAAAATGTACACACTACTCTATTTAAAAATATTTTAAATCTCATGTTTTAATAATTAAAGGGAAATTATGATTATGATGTTCACAGTAACAGACTCACAATGCTTTCAAAAGTGTTTTTTTTCTCTCTTTAAAGTTTTAAGGGCCTCGAGTTTATTATACATTCTTTTCGCCATTGTCGTTTTGGGTTATACACACTAAGACATTAAACTCCCTGAACAACATGTCTGTCAATCCGCATGTATTATTTACCATAAAACGAAAGTGTCATGTGTGTGTTCAGATTGATTTTATCCATATCGATTTTAAACTTGTGTGACATCCTTCTAGAGTTAGCTTTTATATTGACTACATGTTTTGCTTCTTGTTCCAGTTCCAACGAACCAAATCACAATTGACATTCTGGATTGTCTGGTCAAGTTCAAGTTTATTGTGTTCTGGGTTTCGAATCTTATCTCATGTTATTCAATACTGCGAACTTCGGAACTTCGATAATGTCTCGGAACCCTAAATAATCAATTTGAATCATGGAAAGTAATCATGAAATCAATGAAAGGGAAAATACCGGACCAGAAGAACGGTGAATGTATTATTTTCCTTTCAAAGAAATATTCTCCTTTTGGCCATAAGTGAAGAAAACACATCATTGACATTTCTTAAAAATCGCTTTAAGTGATTTTTTATCCAACAAAGAATAAACGTGTAACAAATTTCATATTTTTTGCATTATATTCTAAAGTCACGCGTGAGCACAAGGCGGCTTTCAAATTACCACTATATTTTTTAAATTTTATACTACTAAGAACTTTTTTTATAGAATCAGACGTATATTTATACTTTCCTGCCTTTCTACGTTTACGTGGTAAAGAGAAAGTATTGTAATACTGCTGAGGAAATTTTCCATTTTTTTTACAGAACAACTCGTATTATGGGTCCCGGTAACGAAAAAGTGGAAAAATCTGGTTCCTTACCTCCACTTCACATTGCGAAATCAGAATCCACGTCTTGTGGGTCATTGATATCAAAAAAATCGTTTGCCGACTGTCTTGCTGTTCGTTTCTTTGCCTGTCTGCCTGTCTGTTTCTCTCTCGGTTTGTCTCAAGTTTGTTTGGCCGAATTTCTAGCCACCTGTGTCAACGGCAGGGCCGAAACCGTTCAGACGATGTTCTCCAGAATGTATATTCCGCGATGGATCTGGACGAACTCGAGGCCCTGTGAGTTTAAAACGGATATTTTCATTGTTGGGGGTAGGTTACATTTTCCCTTAATTTTTGGCCTTTGTATTTTCAAAATTTTCTCAAAAATGGCCCTAATTTGAGGAAACTCTCTCCTGGGATAGCTTAAAAAACGGCGCAGTTCCCGGTTTCATTTTAATATATGAATGTTCGAACATTTCAAATGTGCAAAATTTTTCCGATATCTTCCTATAACTACAACATTGGACTCAGAGATTTTTTTGCTTAATTAAATCTGTTGTGTAGCGGTAACGTTCTAGGTGTGTTGAGTCAAATGACCTGAGTTTGAATCTTTGGGGGGGGGGGGGTAGAAAACAATGTTGCTTGTTGGGAAAAAAAATTGCTGCTACTTTTAGTAATGTGTAGTATATAAAATAGCGTAGCCGTTACAAATAATGCGAGCTAGAATGTGTGTTCTTTAAAGTATTCTTCACGTTTAACTCTTTATTTTTGAAATGAACTTACTACATCTTGGAGATAAAATATCCCCGAAGGTTATTGAACTTTGGTGATGGCTAATATGTTTTGATGATTCTTCGATTTACGTACTCCGAATACAAATGCAGCCCATTCTGAGCGTGTATCCTAACGGCAGTTCTTATCCTATTGTCCCATTCAGTCAACGTTTATGTTGCCATAATATTGTTTATCTGTGCAAGTAGTATTTGGTAGTCTCGCTCTGATAAGCTTATCTGCTGCTTAACTCAGTGTTCCACTGTTAGAAATATTCCGAAGCAGAAATGATACCGAATAGAGATTAAAAGATTCTGTCGTTACCAGTAGTAATCTGAAACCTATCGCATCCACTTTTCATTTTCGATATATATTGCATATAAATGTGTTACAATGTCTCGTGTGTTACCATAGCACGCACGAATTTTATTTTACGAGACATCTTAACTCCTTACTAAACCTTTCAAACGTTAATATCTCCTCACTAAAATATCTTATTGTTTGTCAACAAACTGGACCTGTCAATAGGACCTGAAGGTTTATGACAAGGGGATGATTTTAATAAAAGGCCTTTTTTTCACTTTAGTACAACGCCTTTTAGTATAGATGTTAACTTTATGTTGTAACAAAAGGATATGACCCATTTTTATGACTTTTGTTTCATTCGTCGATTGTGTCTAGTAAGTCTATTTTTACCTTTTCCCTTCCTTTTCAAAGCATTTTTTCGCCGATTTCATAGATTTTATTGTGATTTTAATGACACTTTCTTTAAATAATATCTACGCGATGCAACAAATGTTTTCCACAGATGTCCTGATTAGTCTCTTCGATTTCTTCCCCCAGAAATTGCAATGTTAACCGATGTGAGTAAGTAATCTAATGTTCCTGTGGCGTCTAACAGCGTCATTGTCGGTTCGGTCGGTATGGCGATAAAGACTGAGATTTCCTGGTGAACTGTCCTAACCCCAAGTTTGCAAGCTGAGTTCACTTGAACGAAAGCAAGAAGCCTAGATTACATCAGTAACATATCCAACAGACTGAGTTGTTCATCTGAACTAATTTGATAAACTTTTTACGTTTTTTCTTTCCTTTTAGGACATTTTAAATCATTTTAAAAGCACTTTATTGATCATTTTTGGCGATGTTTTAGATGGTCAAAATCCACCCCTAATTATGACATGTCTTATTCTTTTCTTTGTGTTATCCCCGTGGAAAATATAAGTTAAACATGCATTTATATACAATCTCTAAAATTGTGCAGTTTCAACATGTCATATACTGTCATTTTTTTCTTTTTCAATAATTATGTCATATTCCGTTAATATTTCATACTACAATCATATTTTTTCATGAATATTTGTATTTCTGACGTATGTTTATCTTTATGGTTCTATTTTCGCTTACTTGCTAGCAAAAGTTTAGAGATATTTGTTCACATTTAAGTATTACCTGTAATTTCTTACAATTTTTGTATCTCTCTGTTGTCTGTCTTTCCTATAAATATACAACATTTATATGAATTAGGAAGGCAAGCTATATAGAAAGAGACGGCTGTGTAGGATGCACCAGGTGCGAAGCGAGCACTAATTTAGTTATGTCAGGTTTTGGGCCAAGGTCAATCACTTCTATAACTTTAGGAGGAAGAATTGTCTTCACAGAAAGCCAAAGGGGACGGGGTGATAGAAAGGAACAGCGGGCTGCGCCACTGGACACTTTCGCGGTGTTCGTGTTTGGTCGGGAATACTCTCAGTTCATTATGCCAAAATCTTAACGGTTCATTAAGTGTAAAATTCCAAATATTTTGCGGGAGTTTGGAGATAACCATTTCTGTACAGATGGCACTATTCTGTTCAGTAAACTATGGGAAATTAAAATTAAAGTCAAAAAGCTGTTTAAAGTTGAATTACACTGCAATACAACAAAACATAAAAACCCTTGGACACGAAATGTTACGTCACAGAACGTCAACTGCTCCTGTTCCAGAGAATTTCATCACAGTTTATGACAAGCAAGGATGTCTGCTGATATACCCTCTGGGGAAAGTTAATAACGCCAGCAATTTTTTTAAAAGGTATACTAAACATCACATTCTGAATGCAACAACACTTTACAAAAACTACTGATTACCTGTTACGAAGATGTTTTAAACTGAATACGATCCTGCGTCGCTGATACCAAGATCTGAGTTTCTGTGGATCAAACCGCTGACGCTCGAGGAAAAGACGTGGCAAACGTTGTTGGTGTTTTAGAGGGAGATCTAACAGGAGATAAATTTCTCATTTCTAGTGACGCAGTGGACAGAACTAACCACTCAACAATTTCCGTTACCTGCGGGAATGCAATAAAACTGTATAATAAGAAATGGCTTAAATCATAGAATTTAAAATGTTCAAATGTAGGCGATTTTATAATTTTTATAAAAGCAAGAATAAATTTCATTCAAGAGTAATTTTTATTTCTTTTAATTCCCACAAGCTTATTTTCATTACTATATAAATTCAAATTTATCACTACACTTTGCAGTATGGGGTAAACTATATTACGACACATTGACTTCTTCAAAAACTTCATAAATTTGTTGCAACTCCATCTTTCTCTTAGGTGCTGCAACAGGTGAGTACTTCTGTGTGCTGGTGTCACATTCGGATGTGTAATCTACTGAACGAATCACCATTTGTGTATCGGTCGCTTGTGACTAGTCAGTGTCGTGACTTACTTGGTGTCACCTCGGGCAAAATTAATGGTATCCGCCCCATAAATTAAATAAAGAAATATATATTACTGAATAGTTTTTACATTAGTTTAATGAAAATAATTACACATTAAAATAACATTTACAAAATAATTACATATTTGCACATGCCATTTATTTATAACATTAAATACTGTTTGTAATTCAGGATAATTGAAATATAATTTTTAAATAAATAATCTAAAACGAAATATAACTAATTATCAAATTCATGTTTTTATACAATTCATTAAAATTATATAATTTCAACAATAACATTTTCTGAAGGGAGTCACCCCTAAAATGGTGTCACCCGGGGAGAACCGCCCTCCCGGCCCCTCCCTAACTTCGCCCCTGGCTGAAGTATTGTTTATGATGTAATGAGGTGATTGATTTGGCATGGTTGCTCGCTCCCGTTCTTCGCTCATCAGCACAGCAGCAGAGGCTGCCATTCAATTTTCAATGCAGTTCAGATGCTACGCCTGCATTAACTAATATATATATTATATATATATATATATATTTATTATATATCACACACTTCTAACATACCCACCTACCTCGCACAATTACACCTTCACGGATAGCAGGCATGAACCCGTTTAATGCAGGTTGTCACGATTTGCTTCGTGAAGGGCGAGCTTTAAAAAATCAGGGAGCAGGATCTTCAGGGTGGCGAGACAGGTTGAACTCTTGACACAATAAATCAACAGATTGCAACAAACGAGCGTATAATTTACATAACTTTTAGTGGCATAAGTTAATGACAAACCAAGAATATAAGAATCACTTTTACAAAGAATAATCAAAACACAAATAGAACCTTTAATAAACAACTCATGTGAATGAACATAATTTACTTCAAGATTGATACCTGACGTAAATTACCCTAACTAGCATGGAATTCCTTGGAAAATTAATTATATCTAAATTTGTGCTATCCTAATAACATTTCACATGAATCAAAAATTCAATTTTACATCTCTCGCTCAGATTTAATGTAAGCACAAATGTGTACAAGTGCACTACTCTAATTTACATTTAACTGTGTTGAACTAGCGAAATAATAAATGTCTAAGTAGAATGTTTTTTAGGCAGGCAAATAGCGCATAAAAAGTCTCCTACTAGAATACTGTGATTTGTTACACCAGTGTCCTCAATTCTTAACAGTTTCTATATAGTTTCCCTGCGACGTGAACTTGGCTTTTTCTGAGGATCCTAACTGGTTACCCTCGTGACTTTTGGTTTGATGGTCGTGCGCATGGTCGTGCGGTGACGCATTCGGTCGCGCTCTGCGGTCGTAAGAGAGACGGGATCGCCTTCTGCCGTCTGCATTGCCTCTTGCGTCCTCTTTTCCCGTTCTTCTCAAACGTTCCGTCTTTTCCGTGCGCCTGGATCGCTCGCCTCTTTCTTCCTGCGTCTGCTACCTCGGCGCTGCTGACTAAGCGAGTTTGGCGAAAACGTCCCTTGCCTTTACGCGAATACTCGGGTAGCAGTTCCTCGCTCGTAAAGCTAACTTTAGGTTTTAAAGCTCAGAAACTTTTAATGTTTCTCACAACGGGTAATTTTTTACTTGCCCGTGTTGTTAATTGAAGAAACACGACTTAATTGCACTATCTCGGCGGACGACTAACTAGAAGTCTGTTCGACGCCGGAATATCTAGTAGTAGTCGTGGCAACGGCAAACATATCTATGTTTAACGAAAATGTTGACTCGTCGAACGGTTATCAAAAGAGAGCTGCTTACTCGACGCGTGGGTGGACCAGAAAAAGAGAGTTCCGCTTGCGGGTTCGCGTATTTATGGCGAGGCGCTGGGGAAATCTTCGTGAAGGGGGTTGCTTCCCCTCTCTCAACCCTTCATCAAAGAAAACAGTCTCTAGTTTGAATTCGTTTTAGTAGCGGGCACGGATACAGGCCGCGCGTTTAAGTACTCTGCTTACACGCCGGTTATCCTCGCTGCTTCCGTAGTGTTCAACATGAGACGGTGGTGTTTATGGGTTTGCACAATCCATAACGCACAATATATATATATTTATATATATATATATATATATAATATATATATATATTATATATATTATTATATATATATATTTATATTATTAATTGGCGGGACCAACTTTTGTTCGTTTGACAACGATTTCGGTGGTAAGCGAGTTTCTTGTAGAGGGTTTCCTGTAATTTGTATTTTATGAATTTTCAAAGAAAAAGCGTCATATATGCCAGGTAGATCGACCAGTTACCTTTGAATCATTAAGTGAATGCGGAATGGCCGCTTGTTTTACGTCTGGACTCTAAATGTAGCTTGACTATGCACGCGCTTTTTGAGATCTCTTTTTGCTTGTTGCGGGAGAAATAGGGATGGATGGTATTTAACCAATATTATTATATAATCCAATCTGAATTTGTTTTGTCAGTGCAAATACGTTTTGTATCACTCAGGAGTACTGTAAATTCATAGTATAAATGTTAACAGCGACATTTTTAAAACTTTAATTACAATTGATCTACTATTGTAAAACAGTGAGGTAAGCATTTTAGAACTCACGAAATTATATTATAAAATTCGTCTACACACGTTCCTTCAAACATTTCTTAAATTTCTCGATGACACAAAAGAAAGTAGTTGAAGTTTTAAAGTGGGAAAAAAGTATTGAATAAAATCTCTTCAACTCTCCTAAAATATTTCAATTACTAAAAAGCCCGCCTGCAATCTTTACGAGAGGCTTCTTTCTCTCGCAGAAGTTGCATGTTGCTGCGAATCTCCTGGCCGAGTCCCTCCAAAGAAGCACATGCACGCATCAATAGGGGACTATTTTCTTGTGAAGTTGGGTATTGACGTCACGTCTGCCTCGGTTTTCCTCAGCCCGTTTCCGCCGTGGATCATGTTATGAGGCGAGCCAATAGCAGTTGCGATGGAGGGGTTCTCGCAGAGCAGCACTGAGTAAGCCCTGCGCGTTTCAGATCGATTCGAATGCGAGGAGAGTTGTCGTTGCTCTACGGAGGGAGGGAGGGAGACAGGGTCTTTCTTAACGCTACGTCCCTGCTGAATGGTGTTGAGCGCTTCAGCGCTTGCGAGGAGAGAAGGAAGCCGCTCTTCTGACTTCTCGCAAACCGCCTAGACGATGTGCAGCAACATCCACTGACATCTTGCTGAGTCCGTGCCGTACACGCGCTCGGACCGTTCTCAAATGTAAAGTTTGTCACATCGTGAACAATTGTATACCGGAAATATCAGAGACAATAGCTACCAAACGTATGCTTTCAAAGAATAACAAAAATGTTTTACAACGCTTACTCTTTACTTTTCCGTCTACTACGTACTTCTCTTAGTATTCCTTTAACACGTTGTGAAGTGAAAATCCCAATTGTGTGGGACAAAACATCGCTTGGCGGCGAAACGTCCGCCCCTTCGTCTGCCTGCGTGGCTGCGTAATGCCAGCGCCTACTCCATTCACGCGCTTTTCTCTAGAATTGATATTCATATACGGAAGCTTCCGCGGCTCGAATCCATGAATTCTCGGCTATCCGGGAGACCGGCTATCCGGGAATGGGTTTGCAAACTAAAGAAGGGCTTTTATGTAATTTAAAATCTTTTTACCTTCTCGCCAGAGTTCTTTACACTATCCGAGGTCAAAATTTTAAAAAAAATAAAGAAGCTGTTTTTGAGAAACGTTTGAAAATGTTGTTGAGTACTAAGAGAAAGTACGTTCAAAAATGAAAATATACGTTTTAAAAATTTAAAACTCAGGACCTCGATTTCGTTTAGGTTGATTGACTCAACTCTTTGGGCGCTACAGTAGACGAGAAATAGCGAGCAGAGGTTTTTGCCGACAATATATTTTTCGGTATCAAGAAGCCACAAAACAGGGATTCTAACTACACACAATGTTTTAGAGGAAGTAATTTACGACATAAAGGAAAATGTCCACTTTTTCTTTACTAGGGACCGGCAGTAAGGGTTTTTGTGTGTAAAAATCGCTGATATCCGGCGAACAATTTCAATACAGTATCTTTTTACTAAATATGGTTAGGAAGTAAAATTAAAATCTATCATCTAGAAAATTATAACGAATCTATCATGTCGGAAACGGAATGAAAAAGGTACTACTCTTGACCCGTATAATTTTCACTCCATGGAATCAAATGTTTTTATGGAAGACATCAGCATTTATAACTCGACGAAAAGAAGTTTTCACCTCTTTACCTCCATGCCCGCTGACACATTAAGGCACGATAAGTACCTGATAAATGTATTGCGACGAATTACGCTTTCTCTATACTTCATCGTTACAGCGTCCAGGCAATCCCAATTTATTATGCCGTGCCGCTCCGCACTTTGCGAAGGGTCTCCAAAAGGCCACAATACCATCAACTTTACAAACAGAACAGCCGCTCGAGCTCGCTGCCGACGCTATTCGAACACCACGCCCCCCCCCCCACGTCGCTCACATTCGCCTTGCGACTCGATAGACTTCAGAAGCGCACTTATCACGACACTAGGCTTCTAGAATATTCCAAAGCGTCACCAATGCGCGGAAGTTTAGCCAATCAGCAGAGTGAATTTCGGCGACGTGCCCTCGCACTCTTGGCTAGCACATCACAGCCAGCGGCAGACAGGTCGTAAGGGGAGGGACCCAGGGTGACGGGCGTGTGGGAGGTGGATGTAGTAGCGGAGCGTGATGTTGCTGATGGACAGCAAGCATCTCTTACAACGACTGATCGGACAGCAGGAGTTCGTGCCCTAGGGCAACACAAGAGATTACCTGAATTGATTCAGGGCCGCGCTCTTTTATAAGTGAACTATGACGTGCAGTCGTCTTCATAAGCGAAGCACGCGCGTGCACCGCGATCGCCGTAAAGTTATCTCACCCACTAATCACAAAATTTTGTTCTAATTAAGGACTAATTTATATCCAAATTTAAAAATTTTCTACCGGTGCACAACATCAAAATATTCAACACTAAAGGTGGATACCTTAACTTAACGTTAAGTTAGCGTACCTACTCAAGAAAAACGCATGACACTAAAAAACTGAATATACCAGAATTAAGTTCGAATTTTGAACTAATTTATATCCAAATTTGAAAATTTTGAAACGATGCTCAACATCAAAATATTCAACACTAAATAGTGGGTACGCTAACTTAACGTTCAGTTAGCGTACCAACACAAGAAAAACGCATGTAACACAAATCTATATACACCAAAATCGTATTCAAATTAAGAACTTTTGATATTGAAATTTAAACATTTTGAGCTGATGCCGAATATCTAAATATAATTCAATATTTCAAATTCAACATAATATTCAACATTTTTGATATGTGTTTAAACGACTTTTTGTTGTGATAAACGCCTCTAGTGGGCAACGTCCAAATATGGCAAATAATGGCATTTTCTGAAACTATATGAAATTCTGAACGAGTATAAAGCACAAAAAATTAAAATATTGTGCATAGCTTTTGAGAAATGGTCAGTTATTTTTTTCTAAAAAGATGTAAAGATTTAACGACCCGTGACCTGTCAAATTTTGCGAATTTTTCGCGTAATACGCCGGATTTTTCCCGAAACTAAAGTCCTACAACGAAATATAATGGAGAATACACTGGTGATAATAATTTTCTCATCAGATGTTCAGTTTTTACGGAATTCACGAAATCGTTCGAAACGAAGGTGATTTGTATGAAATATATTTTGTAAGGGAGCCTTCCCACTGTGCCGCCGGTCGCTGCGGTTTACCTGCTCCGATCCCTTTGTAGACCCCACCCCCTTCCACGGCGGGCGGCGGTGCGGCCGTGGCTGCGGCGGTGGCGGCGTCGGAAGGGCTCTGCTGCATGAAGGAAGCGCGGCGCCGTGGCGACGTGGGAAGGCGCCCTTGGTACTTGGAGATTTGGTATCATGTTCAAATCGAAGAATATTGTACATATAATTTCGTGTGCAAATCTCACGGCTGTATGTGTAATCGTTTAGGATCTACGGCGCGTCAAATTTGACCATTTTTTCAACCTTTTTATATCTCTTAAATGAGGTGTTTATGATCAACACCTCTGAGGGCACTGGTTGCGACCGAGGGTTTCGTGGCAGGCGGCGGTTGTTGACAGGGACGGTTTGCCAGCTGCCGTGATCTCCCGGTCAGCGACCTGGGGGTGGGAGAGAGTTCGCCACCCTGGCCTCGATATCCTCAGGCGGCGGCTCAGTCGGGCGAGGGAATGGCAAGGGGCATCTGGGATATACACCACAACGCCCCAAGTCTTTCTGTGAACTGCGTGGGTGGCATTTGGCGTGTGGGTGGCTTTCGCATCGGAAAATCGTTCAATGCAGAATATCAACAGCGAGAAATTATAAGAAAAAAGATGGAGCCATTTTTTTGGAAAATTTTGAAACTGTCCCAAGGACTTGATGTAAATTACTTCCCGAAATCACAATACCAGTTTCAAATTCAAGAGACCGAGACAGAAGCTACATGGATTGGGGAATATGAATTTTGGAGAAAATCGGCTGAAGGATTTAACCGCTAGAGCTGTTCACAGACAGACGGACAGACGCACGATTTGCCGTCAATCGATTTTTCGCTATCAATGACCCACAAAACATGGATTCTGGCTACACTACGTGTTAAGAGGATTTCCTCCTCCCTCCCTAAATTTAGCAACTGGATTTTTCAATTTTTTTTGTTACCAGGGTTCTCTATTAAGAGATTTCTGCCGAAAATTCTACGTTTTTTCGCATAACTTGTGTTGCCACCGAATGGCACAGACTTTCCCGTATTAGCTTTATATTTCCTTTGCTCTCGGCTAGCTACACGGACTTATCACATAATCTTGTCAGATGCCGTGCTAATTTTTCAAAAAAACGAAGGAATATACCAATATGGCGTTTATGTCGTCTGATAGAGTACATTTAGCACTCTCCCTACCAAAAGTTTAATGAAAAAATTTGGAGCCGGTTGTTGAAAACTAAGGCATTTCAACGTACATGAGACCTGTACTATTTTCTTAAGCGTTTTTACGCCATCCTAGGCCCATATTGAATCAAAACATTTTGTGCAGTTTTTAAAAAACAATTATTTATAGAACGTATATTTATATGAGTATATTTCGCAAAACATACTCATATTTTCGTAAAATACATGATATTATTTCAAGCTTTATTTTTGATAAACAAATTTCATTAAAAATGTTTACCTTACAATTATAACTGTAGGACAGGCTGAAAAAATTAAATGTTTGCAATTTTCATAAACCAGAATTTTTAATTAACGTGAGCTCTACAACATTCTTTTAAGCATTATATACTTTATTGGAGATTTGCACCACTCTCTTAATCATTACATACTATATCAGAGGTCTAAATTTAAACAAAATTGTTAGCGCCGTCTTTCACAATCAGTAAAACTTTATACATAAAACTTTACCATAAAAAACAATAATGTTTGCAAATTAATTTCAGATTTCCCCCAGAGGGCCGGTTTCTTCCATACAGTCAGTTAAGCAATAAATTGGTAATTAAACACTGCCACCTTTGCCCCAAAAGTCAAAGAGGTGCAGCGTATGTATACCTCACGACAATAAACGACCGCCTCAAAAGGGCTACTACCGAATGTAAGTTAAAAATTATGTTTAGATGTTTTCCATTGGTTCAAAATGTTTAAATTTAGGTATCAAATAGTTCTTAATTAGAACACGATTTTGGTGTATATAGATTTTAGTTTCATGCGTATTTCTTGTGTGGATATGCTAACTTAGGGCCCCTTCCCACGGCGCGGCCGCGGCGCACTTTGCAGCAGTGCGGCGCGTAGCAGAGCATTGGTTTAAATGGAGGCCTTCCCACGTGCAGCGGGTAGCGGCTGCTGCGGCAGCCGACGCCGAACTCCAGCTACGCGAAGCGGAGGAGGGGCCACGCGCCACCGCTAGCAGAACACAGCTTTTCATGGGAGCCTTCCCACTGCGCGGCGGCCGCAGCGTTCTACCTGCTCCGGTCCCTTTGTTCGTCGTCGCCGGAGGGTCGGTGAAACCTACCCCTCCAGACCCCACCCCCTTCCACGGCGGGCGGCGGTGCGGCCGTGGCTCCGGCGGTGGCTGCGTCGGATGGGCTCTGCTGCTTGAAGGAAATGCGCCGGGGTCGCGCCGTGGGAAGGGGCCCTTAACGTTAAGTTAGCGTACACACTCTTTAGTGTCAAATATTTGAATGTTGCACATCGTTTCAAAATTTTTAAATTTGGATATAAATTAGTTCAAAATTCGAACAAAATTATGGTATATTCATTTCTTTAGTTTCATGTGTTTTTCTTTTGTGGGTATGCTAGCTTATCGTTAAGTTAGCGTACCCACTCTTTAGTGTTAATGTTGCGCATCGTTTCGAAATTTTTAAATTTGGGTATAAACTTTACGGTCATCACGAGGAGCCGTTCTTGCCAAGCTGCACCAACAGGTTTTTTTAACATATTTATTAGTGAACGAATGTACATAGTTCAGAATTATTTATACTACATCATATGTATTTTATGGCTTATATTTAACTTAAATGCTAATCTTACAACTAAATCTAACTACACATGAATAGGAAACTCACAGAGCACCTATGTGATTAATTGAGTTCTAAAAATATTCTGAGGAAGGAATCTAATGGATATCTATTTTTTATTCTTGTTGGGAGCTGGTAGGTGATGGCTAGGTCGTAATGGGTGGCTTGGGTTATTGTGCTTATTTTGGAGAAGAAATTGTTAGATAGGAGCGCGATATGGTAAAGTATAGGAGGTAAATTAAATTTTTTATACAGTTGAATGTTTGAGATGAACCAGGGTGCATGAGTGGCAAGTCTGAGGAAATTATTTTGGATGATCTGTAATTTATTGATATTAGTTTTTGAGGCATTGATCCAGGTAGGGCATGCATAAAGCATTAGAGATCTAATTATTGATTTATAGATGGTGATGGCATTTAATGAGAGCTTACTATTGCGATTTAAGAGTGGCTTTAGTTGAATTAGTTTTATTTTGGCTTCCTGTGCTTTTACTGTTATGTGATTTTTCCAGTTTAGTCTGGTATCAAGATTTAGCCCTAGGTATTTGACAGATTCATTGTGTGAGGTCCATGAAATTGGGTTATTGTTTATTCGAAATGGGGTTGGGGTTGAAAATGTTCTTAATGAGAATATTTTGGCGCATGATTTTGTAGAATTTAGTTTAATTTTCCATTTGACAGACCATTCATCAATTTTATTTAAATGTGTTTGAATTTGTTTAGAGATTAGATAAGTTGAATGATTGGACATGAAAATTGCGGTGTCATCGGCGAATTGGGCGATGTGCGTGTGTGATGTTATGGGAATGTCGGCTGTGTATATGTTGAAAAGCGTGGGGGACAGTGGTGAGCCTTGAGGTAATCCAGCTGTAATTCTGCGGGGATTGGATGTGTGATTATTAACTGTGACTGAAAATGTTCTATCTTGGAGAAAGCTATTAATGGTATTAATTAAATGCTTAGGGGTACCTATTTCTTTAAGTTTGAATATTAATCCAGGATACCACACTTTGCCAAAAGCTTTCGAAATGTCTAAAAAGGTAACTATTGTATGGTGTTTTTTTTTAAAATGCCGTGTGTATGTGCTCCGTGATTCTTAATAATTAATGAGAAGTTGAAACATTATTAGTGAAGCCAAATTGGTGCATTGAGATTGTTTGAGTTTTATTCAGATGGGAATTTAGTCTTTTAAGGATTAATTTTTCTAGGATTTTTGTTAAAGTGGGAAGATGGCTAATGGGTCTGTAGTTGTCAGTTCTGGATAGATTTTTGAATGGCTTGGGGATAGGTATTACATTTGAATTTTTCCAAATAACGGGGAAGTAGCCAGTTCTAATTATTGAATTGTAAATATT
>BOPP01000043.1:69946-80266 GCA_017312745.1 Gryllus bimaculatus
TCAATCGCTCAAAAAAAGACTCGTGTCGATTGGTCAAAAGAAATGCTCAAAAAATACGATCGCGGTGTTTCGAAACACGTCTATGACATCGTGACAGGTAATGAATCGTGTATTTCCGCTTATGAGCTCGAAAGTAAACAGCAGTCGACTGTATGGGTGTTTCAAGATGAGCAAAATCCAACATATGGTCGCCTGTTTTTTTTCGAAAAAAACGGGACATGTCGCAACCGTACCACTAGAACAACGCAGAACAGTCAATTCTGAGTGGTACACAACGATTTGTTTGTCAGCTGTCTTCCAAGAAATCAGGAAAACCAACCGCCGAAGACGGATCACTCTTCACCACGACAATGCGAACTCTCACACATCGGCTCAAACAACTGCATTTTTTAGCACCCAAAACATCGATTTGATGAGTTATCCGCCGTATAGTCCTGACATGGCACCGAATGACTTCTTTTTATTCCCGTACGTAAAAAACAAACTGAGAGTGAAACTGTTTTTCGACATCTGAAGAAGCGGTTGCTGCATTCAGAATGCATGTTTTGGAGATACCTCAATCAGAGTGGCAAAAGTGCTTCGACAATTGGTTCAAACGCATGCAAAAGTGTATAGATCTTCATGGGGAATATTTTGAAAAACAATAAAGTGATTTTCGATGATGAATATATGTTTTTTCTTTCTAATCCTGAAATATAAAAGGCAACCCTCGTAGACTGTTTAATAATCAGGGAAAAGTGTGGACTGTGAACAGAGGTATGACGAACGTACAATATATAGAATTTAGTGTCCGTTCCAGGAAAAATCCGTCATAGACAAGGGGAATCATGCAAAAACGTGTCCTTCAGAGTGTTCTTACTGTATGTGAACGTTTACAGGACAAATCTTCATTCCATCCTTTATGAGTATATCACTACATGATACAGTAATCTACCCTCTGCTAGCTATCTTGCATTGTAGATATTAAACTATTATTTAGTGTGATAGAAAGGTGTATTCGGACCACTAGAGGTCAGCTGCGTCACGATACGATAAGTTGAATGTCAAAACTCTCGACCAAATAGGGAATCCATTGCCATGGCGGAGCCATGCTCCAGGGGAAACGGCGAATGTGACCCGCGATGCGTTTTGTCACATTTCCCGCTTTCATAACACGCGGTTTAAGCACGCCGTAATGAACTGCAATCGACCGCACTTTGAGCCTCTGTGCGTGTCCCGACTCGAAATCGATCTCGTTGGGACAGCGGAGCCGCCAAACCGCAGCATTCAGCGGGCAACTTCGCTCGCGTGCTGAACGAACACTCGGTCATGCTACATCGAATTCGTTCCTAACACTGGGGACGGAGTGTGCTGTGAACTGCAAATTCCCATGATGCAACATGACGTTGGTGGCATTACTCAGTATATATAATTATCTTAATGTGGTATTAGTTATATTTATTTAATAATATAATATTATGTTTATTTATACATATCACTGGTTGCTGGGTAGCTCCAGTCGAACAAACATGAATGAAGGTGAGACATAATGAGTATATAGCGCACACTCTTTCGTGAGAATTCGGAACTACTTCAATTTTTACTTCAATGTATATGCTAAACCCCATAGTCGACTTCACCCGCTTTTTATCTTGATTTTAGTAAATTTCTATACGCTATGCGATGCCGTGCCACTTCTATTTATTTATAATGGCACTTAAAGTTTCATCAGCTGTCGCAGGGCCATCCGAGCGGGAGCTTGTACGTGGCCATAGCGACGCAATGGTGTCATTCAAGCTCTCGATTGGATGACACCATTACGGTTGACGTATGTCAAGTGCCATTACAAATACATCGAAGTATAAACTTCTTAATTTTGTACACATTATCGTGCGCTCAAGTATGACACGTGCTTAGATGGTCGTTTATTCATCATTTTTTGTTGGTACAGAAAAGTGAAGAACCTGACGGGATGTAATTTGTACGCAAAAATGACGTATGCTTCATTTTTCGGCGCATATTTTATCCTGTTTGACTACCGCGTTCCTGGCGGTTTTTTGGTACTTTCTCGTGTTTGCTATTTCGAGACGCGATTTTTTTCCTTTAGTACAGATACGTGGGCATTCTAATGTGTTGAATGTTGTAAGTTGAAGTGATTATGTACTGAGAAATAAAACATGTACTGTGTTCTAATGTGCTCAGTCGCGCTCCGTGCTCAGTCCTAATAACCTTACTTAGTTTGTTACAATACATTCCATTGACTGATCTTCAACGCTCATTGCGGAGTTCGGAGGAATTCTTTGCCTCGTAATTGCACGCAGACTGTGTGGGACGCTCGTTCTCGTCCATTCAGTTTCGATGCAGCGGCGCTAAGAAAGGAACGTGCCTTTCGCATCCGATTTCTATGACCCTGTGAAACGGGCTTCATTCTTGCTTTATCGTGCGACATTACAATTTTAGCATATTAATATGGACAATGTATTTTACCGTAAGGCAATCACGAGCTTCTGACTCTGTTACTAACTTAGCCGTTCTTCAATGGGATTAGCGCAGATAACAAATCCCATCTTCCGGACCCTATTACATTTTTGAGTCTCGCTGTGGATGATAAAGGGCTCTGAAGTGTAATTCGGGACGGATTGTGGATAGTGTGAAACTGTAAAAATGGTATTAAAAGAATATTATTCTTATTTTAATTACTGTCAATCACGCCGATTGCCTATACTTAATAACTATTAATATTGGTTTCATTTCCCTATTGAAGATAATAATTACTTCGAGAACTATTTTTAATTCAACGAATATCAGAGCGTTTCGTCTCCATTTGCGACCACTTCCTAGGGTGACAACCTAAACATAACTGGATTTAAAAAGTTCAATTAATGTAAGAAAAATTAACTTTCGTAGACAATAAACTGTGGACTTATTTTCTACTTTGTACTACATTGTATCTTTTAAAATTATTCACAGTGTGTTTTTTCCACGAAAGTTACTTTTTTATTATATTAATTGAACTATTTTTCTTTCTCTCCTTA
This sequence comes from Gryllus bimaculatus, assembly GCA_017312745.1. Taxonomy (NCBI): domain Eukaryota; kingdom Metazoa; phylum Arthropoda; class Insecta; order Orthoptera; family Gryllidae; genus Gryllus; species Gryllus bimaculatus. The sequence goes on from BOPP01000043.1 coordinate 72,961, forward strand.
CTTCGTAAAAAAAGTATTGTAATTGTGCGCCGGAAAACGGCGAATTTTCGACCAGTTCCGACTCTAATTGCAGGGCCCGGGTAACGAAAAAACTGATAAATCTTGTTCCTATTGTTGCATCATAAGGTGGGCTTCCTGTATAGAGCAGAGAAGTATTTGCAAGGTATGGGGATGAGGGTAGCTAAACATAGCTCCAAGAGCAATAAACGCAACTGCTGTAGTCCAGCGGGATTTCCAGTAGGGGCTGTGAATCTGTCGCCGAGATGTAGTCAGGTGAGCCGACGCCGCAGAGCTGCCATGGGAGCCAGGTGTAGCAAGTCCGACTTGAGACCCCCCCGCTCTGCTAACTGGCGGCTTCCGATTGGCCAATAGTGCTCGGTCCAGGCATGCACATACACACGAGCGCTGACCTTCATGGCGTATACCAGCCCTGAGGAAGACCACGACAAGATTGTCGAAACGTCGGCAACACAGCCTTCGACGCGGCGTCACCCGGACAGCCCATATCACGCGCATGATTCTGGCCGCGGAAGCCTACGACTTCATTTAGCAAAAAATGTTGCAACAATACAAACCAACCGCTCAAGAACGCACTTCCTCAAGGCATTCAGCGCCTAATACTTTTTAAACTAGGCAGCACAACCCAGTTATTTTTAACATATTAAGCGTATGAATAGGTATTATTTGTTGATATAGCTCTTTTATTAAGTGATCGTCAACTTTAGCAGTGATTGTAACAATACAAAGCAACCGCTGAAGTACGCACATCCTCACGGCTTTCAGTGCCTAATAATGTTTAAACAAGACGACAAAACATAGTTTTGTTTTAGCATATTATTCATATGGTTACGTATAATTTGCTGATATAGCACTTATTGATACATCCCGAAAGCAATCTGTGTTCTGTACGTTAGTTTAAAAATTAATTCGAGTTCAATAGTCTGCTGCATAGCGGTCTTGAACGGTTGGGTGTTATTGTTGAAACAGTTGCGGATAATGTTCATGAGCAACTAATACAAGAGCTATATAAGCAAATAGTACATATTCATATGCATAATATTTTAAACAGAATCTGTGTTCTTCTGTCTAGTTAAAAAAATATTAACCGTGCCGTGCTAAATGCCGTGAGGAAGTGCATACTTGATCGATTGGGTTATATTTTTGCAACATTTTTTGCAAACGTAAACGAGTACTTAATTGAAGAGATATATCGACATGTCGTTAATAATTATATGTTTAATGTGTTGCAAGGAAACTGAGATTTGCTCGGTAGTTTAAAAGTTATAATGATTTGAAAAATTTGTCGCAGGACATACTTCAGTGAATGGATTGTATTGTTGCAACATATTTTGCGACAGTTCATGAGCACTCAACTCAAGGGATGTATAAGAAAAAGTACATAATCGTATGCATAATATGTTGCTGGGAAACTGTGTTCTGCTTGCCTGTTGAAATGTTATTACAATCTGTCCCAGAGCGTACTTGAGCGGTTAGGTTGTATGTTTGCAACATTGACGAGCGCTGCTAACGTTGCACTTTGTTAATATTGACGAGCACTTAATTCAAGGAATATAACAACAAATACATGAGCATATGTATAATATGTTGAAAGGAAATTGTGTTCTGCTGGCTCGTTGAAAGGTTACTACGATTTGAGTTGAGGTGGGGCAGTGGCGCAAACTCAACAGAGGAAGCCCTTGAACCGACGGCCCCCCATTTCAAGACAAGTCATTCATTTAATTTTGTTATTATAAACTGAATTGTAGGACCGAAACCAACTATTACAATAAAATATTAGAGAAAATACATTATCATTATCATTTTTTGCATTTTCATGATATAATTTAAAATTCAAATGTTGCATTTACAAATTCATCAATAACAGTTGAAATATTATTTTTCAACATTTTGTTTTTTTCGTGCTCAACTGATAAAATGCTGAAATTATTCAGTCTTGTGCTATTGTACTTCGAAAATAATTTTTTATCAGCTTTAATTGAATACGTTCTTTCGTCTCTGACGAGTAGTGGCAGGAACAATGTCAATACTGTACGCACATCGGGAAAACGTTTTAATAACGACAGCGTTAATACTTTTGCGAGAAATTTAACAAATCTGAGTTTTGAAATTTGACTCTTTAAACAAATGCGGAAAGACAGTATCCGAGACGACAAGTTTCAATTCATGTTACGTCTGCAGGGTGTTTTGATTGACATTTTTGTGATTCTTCGTAAATTTCATCGTTCGAAAGAGCTATCGAAACTTGTGGCTGGATCACTTTTAAAATTCCCTTCTTCAATCCAAATTCCAAATAATCAATAATCCAAATAATGTTAGTAGTTTTCTTCAATCCAACAAATCGTCTCTCCAACTGGTTAATAGCAATATCTATGTAGTCATAGTAAATATGATGTGTGTATTTTTGTTGGCCAGCAATGGGTCCATCTTGGGTCCTGGGAAAGTTCGCCAAAATATCGAGTAGTTTTCTCCACTCATTATCGTTAAATTTCACTTCTACTTTTCAGAGTGGATATTTCTATTGCACAATATTCAAATTATCATAGTGATTCCAAATTCTTCGGAAGCTTTATGGAGTATTCGGTGCCGTTTGCAAATCCAAATCAGGGCTTTGGAGATATTCCGAAACAGTCTTCGTTAAAGTTAGTAGTTTTGGCATGCAGTCCTGGATGAAAGACAAATTCAAAATTTTCCATTCCTTTTTTCAAGTAACGGGCTTCATTTGTTTCAGACATATTATTAGAAAGTGTAATTTTTGTTAAAGCTTGCAAAATATTAAAATATCATATAGCTATTAAAGAATCGTTCTGTGATGATCATCTTATAAGTCAAAGTTGTTAGTAGTACACTAGTAAGATTATTTCGCTTTTTATCTGAATCCATCAAGACATTTGGTAATATGTTCCCCCGATTAATGTTACAACCAAAGAAAACAATTTTCTTCTAGAAAACAGTAAAATGTCTGAACTTCTAATATCCCATTAAGAATTATATTTAAATTATGTGCAGAAGAGTGCAAAAACAATGCATAGTCAACTTCAACTATTTTTTTTGAACACCTTGTAAATTCAACTCGTAACTGCTGCGCCATTATCTCCTTTATATTTCCATAAATCAATCTTGTTCTTTTATGTTCTCGTTAATATCCAAATGCACCCATCCCCTCCTCGGGCTGATTGATCTTCGACTTTCTTAAATCCTACGTCAATTCTAATTCATTAATTTTTATTTAATTGGTTTGCCGGATGCGTTTTCCTTGGTGGTTACATATAGTAACATTTGACTAATTGGTCCACTTGATACGTCTTGCGTTGTGTCAATTATCATTAACTGGTGGCGCTACAACATCACATACATTCTCGCGTTATTTCTAAATTTGCAATTATCGAAAAATCAGTGAGTTCTACGAAAATATGCTGAAACTCCCAAAACCTTAAGTTCGTTCAGATCGATCAGGAATATCAATTTCGGAGAAAATCGGCTGAACTTTTTACGCGCTAGCATTGGCACAGACGGACGGAAGGAAAGACAGACTGGCGTTTTGACGTAACTGATTTTTCGATATCAAGAACCCACAAAAATGAATTCTGGCTGCACCACGAGTTTGAGGACGTAATTTGCTATATACAGCAACAGAAGTTATCCACTTTTTCGTTACCAGGGCCCGGCAATAAGTTTTACTGCCGAAAATTCACCCGTTTTCCAACGCACGCTTACATAACTTTCTCTTCTTACGAAGTAACTGTGACACTCAAATAAGCGCTTCATTTATTCCTTCTAAGATTTTATCAGACACTGTGACTTATTATTTTGTCTTGAATTTGGGGTCTAGCCCGGACCGGACATTGACCTTTCAGTCCCTATGGAACTGGATGGGGGCCGAAAAGAATTAGCTCCGACAAACGCTTCAGAGTGAAAACTTGTGTGTTGTACATATGTATGTAAATAAACTGTATATAGCTCACCCGTGTCTGTTTCCTTGTGAGATACATGCCTACCTACGACGTCACACTATATATAGTAACTTCCTTCCTCAGAATTCATGTTTTATGTGTATTTGCTACCGAAAAATCGATTGATGGCAAAACGTCTCTCTCCGTCCGTCTGTGGTTAACGCTAGCACTTAAAAGGTTCTGCCCATTTTCTCCATAATTGATAATCTCCCATCGATTTAAATGAACTGAATGAACCTCGGAGTTTGAAACGGATATTTTGATTTTTGGGAGTACTGTATGTGAAATCAAAAAATGTTCTAAATTTTCTCAAAGATGGCTCCAAATATTTTATTAAACTTTGTCCTCCGATATGATTCAGGGAATGGTACAATTCCCAGTATTGTTAAAATCACTGATTTTTCGAAAATTGCAAGAGTTCAAACCTTATTCAGCGTTTTTTAACAACAGTATTGAAGATGGAGATTTTTTCTTCATGAATTATGTTCTGGGGAGCCGGATGGGTTGCTCATCTCAAAAATATCGCCTTTTGTTTTGTTTTTTTGCCTTAAAAATAATTTAATTCTTTGGTTTACGCGTTCCGTAGTGTCTTGTAGAATTTGAGATATCATTGTGTTTAAAACCGCGCGCAACCGGTACTGTCGCAAAGAGTAATTTTCAATATCTGTTGTTCGATAAGTGTATTTTCTGGATGATGGTGTCTCCGAAGAGATCAAGTATGTGGCAGAATTGAAACTACGTGTCACAGATGTTACTGTACAAAAATTTAAACGCATAATCAACATTCAACAGCGAATGGGGTGAGACAGAAAATTGAAGCAAACACTTGGTAGTACAAGACTGAGTGATGGGAAAACTATCGGGGAAGAGATGGATTGACTGATGAAACAATTGAAGGTTGCAAAAATATTATGATTGTCATAAGACATACTGAAGGCATGAAGCGAGCTGTATGGGCACTGTTCTCTCACGTGGCGTATAAAAATCCAGCCATACCTCTCCCGCATTATTGTCGCGTTCATGCGCTGTAATTCTTGTAGCTCCCTGTTTACATTTTTTTTCAACTTTTAGTGCTAATCCATTGTTTTGTTGCTAATTGAAAGTACTAGAGCGCTACAAAGCGCCAACAGCTGGTGGTACGAACATTTATTTTGGTTATGAAACTTTAGAAGCCATTTCCCGTAAGTTACATATTTTCATATTCAAGGAACATTTCCTCCAAAACTATGGATGGTTGGCGTATCAAACTTTCACAGCTTATTTCCAGTGATTCAGTATTAAGTTTAACACAGGTATTTAACACTAGTATTTTACAGGAATGAAAATATTTTTTTAAAAAATTAATTAGTGTAAAATAAAAGAAAGTATTACTTAAAATGTATTCTAAATAATCAATTTCCCCTGTTTTAAAGTGATAATAAAGACTCAATGTACATAGTGTGAAAATTTCAAAGCTCTGCCTTTAATAGTTTCTGAATAAACGTGTATCAAAAATCCTCATTTTAACGTGGAGACCTCCGGCTCCCCTTACAGACAGATCCTGAAAAGATCATGTACATTTTTTTGAAAATATGAGTAGTTTTCGCGTTGTTTTGCGTGAAATAAGAAATATTAAACATTTTTCTCATAAACGGTTCCAAAATTGTATTTAAATTTTCCCCTTGTATGTATTAAAGAACGGTATAAACCTTATGCTGGTCACATTTCCGGCGAACTTTATATTTTCGAACGTTGCAAAAAATTAATATTGTGGACGAACTATATTTAAGAAAGGATTTTTGCCATAAATGAAACGTATTTTTAAAAAATCAGATCTTCCAAAAAAGCCGTATACAATTTAAAAAACGATTTGTTTCCCCGAATTTCTGCTTGAATTTAACGTAAATTGTAAAAAAATCTCAAAAATCGATCCAATTTTTTATCGCGTTTTTTTCAAGGGATATAATGAGGTACGCTTAAAAAGAAGGACTCATTTTCGTTAAACTCTTCCAATTTCCGAAAATTGAAAATTTAGTAACAATGCCATGCTGTTGACCGGCACTAATTTTTTAAATGTTTCCATAAGATAGAGCATTGGACTCATAAATAATTGGCGCAAGTCCCCTTTTACGCGAAATCTCTGTATTTTGGAAAAAAAAGTACAATATTGATGGGGTGAGACTTTTTTTATAACTGTTTAAAAATCTCAAATCTGTCTTAAAAGCGAGTTCAAATTTTTTCTTTGGTGTTTTCCTCGTATAGATTAAGGGACTCCTACAGAAATGGAACTGCTCTCATTTTAGTCGAATGTACCGTATTTTCGAGAATTGCAAATGTAGAAATAATACGAGAAATTGTGCTGTTGTAGCACCACTAGTTTTCTGAGTTTTTTATTTTTATTATGAAGGATTGCTAACATATACTCAAAACATTTGGTGACGTTATTTCAATAATTGTGATTGTTGTAATTGAATACATACTTTCCTCCCTGCACAGTTGGTTTTATAACAAAAAAGCTTTCATTCCCTCTGGGTAATTTATGGATTTATAAACATGTATTTAGCCCCACGGGTGGCTCGTGGACAGCGTACTAGCTTTCCGTGATGCGATCCCGGTTTCGATTCCCAGTCGAAGCTAAAATAGAACTGTAGCTTTCCATTACAATCGTATCACAATAGCTGTGTGACGAAGGAAAATCTCTGGCAGGATGTCAGATGCGGTGAAGGGAATGCGTCATGTTCGCCACACGTGAAGAATAAATAAAGACTGGGCCCAGGAATAGGAACTCCTCCAGCTGACGAAAGTTCGATTAATTCCAACTTAGAATGCCAAATATATACATACATAAACATTAATTGAATTAGTCAAACTATATGAGCAGTGGTTCATTCATGTTTCATGGTTTTCGTAAGAGAGCGAAAATACCACGAATAAATACGTTTAAAACATAGAAGTTACACATACATGCACACTTCTCAATTTCACAGATGTTCCACAATGAAGAAAGTATGTCACGAAAAAACTAAACTAATACGACTTTTAGAGCGATGTGAAATCTATTTCCGAGTAAATTTGTTTAAACCTATGATTATAAATAAAATATTTACAATGTTCGAGGTTCTTTGCTCTAATTCTACATAATTAAAAATTGCTTCTTGCAAACGGCCTTCATTAAGTATTGATGACCCAGACGCGTGCGCACGCGCGCGTACACACACACACACACATCTCATCAAAGTCAGATCGGATGGAACTGACCATACGCTTTATCTCCCCGTGGACATTATTTCTTGGCAGGACAAAATGCAGGAGATCCCCGATCTTCTTCCCCAACTCCAGAAACTTCACTCTCCTAT
>BOPP01000043.1:99422-114952 GCA_017312745.1 Gryllus bimaculatus
CAAGAGGATTCTTTTGGTAAATTTTTTTTTAAAAAAGGTTTTTTTTTTTTTTCCAAATACTTCCACCCCAGGCTTGAAAAGTGGCCAATCCGGGATACTTAGTTGGTGTTTTTTTAAACGCCTAAGTGATTATGAAAAACCCACTGGCAAAATTTGAAAGGAAAGTTTTGAAAAGTATGTGCGGATGATTTAACTCTTGTAGTGAAGGTCCACAATGTAGAAGATAGGTAAGTTTTATTTGAAATATTATCTTGCAGTTTCTCTCAAAAAAATATAAATCATCATTATAACGCTCTTGCTTTAATTGGTTGTACGGAAGTAATCAAAGCTTCTAGTTTAAATAACCTACCAGGCCACAAAGTATGGAGTTTTTACATTTGTTCCACAACAAGAAATAGAGGTGCTTGTGGAAATGTTCATAATTTATCTTTTTACATTTTCTTTTGCTTTTTCAAATTTTCATTTTTTAAAAATTTAGATCAGTAATACACTGGCACTGCATTTGGTACAGTTTTATTGGTTGGTCCTAGATTTTAATGCATTTTTACTACCATTGAATTAATTTGCTAAATAATGACACAAATCCTCTGCGTGCATTCCTAATTTTTGTGCTCTTCATGGGCATGATCCTATCTCTTTACTGTGAACTTGAGTGAAGTGAGCAATGTTTTAAAATTGTATTTTAATTCCCGTGTAAATGCCTCACGTAATTTCCTCCCCTGCAATAATAACCACTTTCACCGCATTCCGAGTCTCGTACTCACGTGCCATTCATCACTGACGTCAAACCGGCAAAAATCACATAAAGCTTCTGCCTTACCTATGACTCGTCTCATCCTTCTCTTAACCACCCAATAGTACCAGTACTACCGTTATACACACTTAGTGTGGATGTTTGTCGGCTCATAGCTACCTCTGGGGAAGTTCAAGTAACCTATTTTTGATTTTAAACTTCACCAGGCAATGATTTTTCTTTGAAGATCGTACTCCTGCCTATTCGGTCCCAACGACAACACTATACCTCTCGCAACTCTATATTACCACAACGCTACTTGAGAATTCTAATTTACTATCTGTCAACTATCGGTCATATCCCACTCACCCTACTCTTCATTCATCACGCGAACTAAGATCTGATTCTTGACTGTCATTCTATGGCTGCCTGGTAGCTTTATGCTTCATGGGCCTATACGAGCTTTCTCTTCTGCCAGAATTCGTCTTCTTCTGCTTAAATCTAATCGCTAATATTTTGATGACTACATCCCACCAACCATAACACCTACATCGTGATAAATTGCGCTATTTATCGCTGATCCGGGAACTATTTGTATTTTTGGATCTCGTCTCGGGACAGGTTTTTTGCTACGAATATGGTTTTTCGCGGCGAGTACGCGTACAGTTTCGCGCTCTCGATCTGCCCATGTTCCATTTCGCCAGTAGATCGCACTCAAAAAATCACGGATGGTGGCGTAATCGCACACGTTTGACACGTACTTACTAAATCCCGTCATTACAAGCGTTAGTTTGTTTCGCACCAACTACTTGGTGCGTCTGTCATCATGCCGTATATTGACCGTACGATATTCCTTGCTTGCGTTTATTATAGCGCGTGCACATAATCTATCACTACTCGTTTAGCACAAACCTTACTCGTGAGAACGACCGTAGGAACACGCCATATACGGTATTACCCTGTATTGCTCCGCATCTGATCGCATCTACGCTGATACCGTGCGTTTTTAATATCCCATAGCAACTGACGACAATTATAAGTCGCTCAGTAGCATTTCGATAGTGCTTCTAACAGTTTGAGGTTGTGAATCCCTCCACCAATCTCTCATATTAAGCACGCACCGCACACGATTCATAACTGCTCAGCTCATGACTAGCAGAATCGAATTCCTATTCAACGCATGTTATATCTCGTCCATGCAAAAATCTCTATACTTGGATTTAAAATCTTCAGAGTTCAGTATCAACGCTGCTAAATTCACAGCCACTTTACGGCTGCCATACTACTATCGCGGAACAGTTGACGTTATCTGTCACATGTCCTAATTTTTTATGCTCATCAGCATCTTATAGCTCTTCTGTTTCCCGGTACGATTGAAAAATCCTCAGTCTTACTAGTATGAAGATATGACTATGATAGTCAATTTAAAAAGACAACTATTCTCGTGAACGTGTGGAACTATTCAGAAGAACAGGAATAATTCTAGAATACTACTGGTTGCTACGCACACGTACTTTTTGCGGTCGGCATATATCTGTTATGACTGTATAGTTATTTATAACCTGTCTCACCAGTGTAGTCTCGTATTCATTGAACCTGTGAAATTATAGCTCTCAGATTAGACTCAGATCCAAAATTGTCCGTCTCGTGGAAAATATGCATACGCACTTCTTCCGTATGCCGCTGCGTACATGCTACATTCTGTTACTTCACATATTACTAAATCACAATTCTACACTCGTTAATGAATCTTTGTCACTTATCGCATACATGTCTTTCTTTATGAATTAAAAAACTGTTGGAATGACAACATCTTTAATTATTTTTAAAAATGCAAAGATTATCCTACCGAAAACACCTTAATCCGCCATATACTCTCAGCTTCAAATACACTAACTGCTCATGGATTTAGCCGACATCGCTAAGACCAATCTAGTTGATTGTAGCCGAATGCTCGATCCGAAGGATTTATTCAGACTGCAACCACTGTTTTCACGAAATCTAGATATTCTACGAGAAAACTATTTATTTTTCGCTTAAACACTGTAGCACTACATCCGTCGCAGCCAAAATTTGCCCCGTTTATCACTCTCGCGAAGTTCATACGTTTGTTGAAGTGTCTCTATCGGAAAGCTAGTTTTCACGACAGTTATTATTGATCATTAATAACATCTTGCTCATTCATAAATATTATACACCTTTTTATGATTTTTTATAGAGAATTCCTGGTATCGCTTTAGATTGGTTATAACTATTTGTACCTTATGTTATTTATTATTATTCAAAAATGTACAAATACCTACTCTATTTGTGACATTAGAGGAGGACATACTTTTGTTTTTTTAATCTATTAACGCACATTCTTGTGATCTATAATATGAGTATCGCGGTCTTCCGTAAGGGCTCCGGATATACCTGCTCTCAGGTCGCATTACTTCTCTTTTCTCTTATACTTTCACCGATTAAAACAGCGATACATCACACTCACGTCCCTTATCGTTTTTATCTAAAAAAGAAGAAGCAAGTTCTGTTTGCCGATGTACCCGCAAGTGTTTCTTTGCAAAAAAAGAAACTATTTCAAAAGTTTCAAATTTGTTTTGTAATAATAGTTATTGCGGGAAAAAAGTTTTTCAATGCATTTTTTGCATTGCAAATTAGCACTCGTATGCTTCAATTGAAAATGAACAATACCCAATTAGCTGATATAAGGTAACCTAAAAATTTTTGTAGGTCTCTCAATTCAAACATCAAATGGAATGTGGCAATAAAACAAAATTAAACACTAGAATGCCTGCGAGGTAATTCCTGAATTTAGCGATCACAACAGTCCTAAAATGCACAGAGAGGGTAAAAACGAAATGATCTTGTAAAAGAAAGATAAATTTTTCAGTTTTCTTTCTCGAACAACATGCAATTATACTTGAAAAGCAATTTTTTCCGGCTTGGGCTTCTAGCGGATGTACATAGAACAGATATGGTCAAATTTTAAGGAAACATTTCTGAATGCTTAGCAAAATTTTGTGCCTTACGCAGGAAACAACGGTGGCCATTCGGATCCTGTGTACTATAAAAAGAAGTGAGGCGACGACAAAGGCAGGTTAGGAAAGCGTATAGTAAACGTAATATGAATAAGGAAGAAAAAATTATTTTCTGGCAGTTATCTAAATAGACTTATTAGCATTAAAGTTACGTACCCAAGAAAATTACCTGAAATCAATTCTGAACGACCGATTGACGTTGGCAAATTTCTTCAAGATGTGAAGAAATAAGAAAGGGAACAAAGAAAGTATTCCATGAGTCTTGCGGAGCAGATGGTTCGTTAATTACCAGATGAACAGTGAAAGGCGGCTTGTTTAAACAGACATTACTCATCGTTTTCAGCCCGAAGGATCAACCTAGTAAGTGAAACAATACCGTAATAGAAACGCTTTCGAATAAGATGGAGGAATTAATTTTAGAAAACGAATTGCAAATTTAGGAGAAATAAATCAGTAGGTCCTGATAGAAATACCAGAGAGAATACTGAAAACTGGGAGGGAAAGCCATGATTCCGTAGCTTGCGGGCGGTTAAGTGGAAGACTACTGTCAATAATAGCACGATTCCTCAAAATTGGAAAGACAGTCGTAGTGCCGATTCACAAGGGCAGAAGCAGGAGAGAGGACAGACGGATTATTAAACAATTACAAGGCCCTATAAGTTTGGACATCAGTCCGTAATGCAAACAGATAGAACACATACTCGCGGAGTATATTCGACGAGGTTTTTGGAATAAACTTTGATTGGCTATTTTAAAATCAACACTGTTTTTCGTCCCTGGGCTATACGTGCGACAGCCAGACAATTGCTTTTCGGGCAGGACAATGCAGATTCGTTAGAACGACAGGGAGTAAGGGTCGACACAATAATGATTAGATTTTCTTAAAGGCTTTGATCTTGGGTTCCACCATGGTTGACTTTAATTGCCAAATTTGTTAGAAACGAGAGGTAAATTAATCATAAAATAACACTCTGGAATAAAAGGAATTTCTTACGGGGCGCACTCAAGACTGTTCAGAATAGGAGAAATATCCCCCCCCACCCCCCATCGAAAGGCCGATGAAAACTCGGGGGTCCCCCAGGGGGAGTGTGATAGGCCTTTTGTATTCTTAGCGTTTATTAATGACATTGCAACTGGATTAAAATCAAAAGTTTTAGAGCTTTCGCCGGACGATTGGCAATATAGTTATAGGAGTATTGGGTCGTGAGGACGAAAAGTTTTACACGAGCGATCTTTAACTGTTTATGGAACTGGGCGTGCAGAAATAAGATGGAATTAATCCGGAAAGAGTAAAATTCCATTTGCTTTACCAAGTCTCGATACGAACGTACGCTCCAGTTTTATGAATTAGGAATTCAACATTATACCAGGTGTAAAACTGTAAGTATTTGGGTTTTGGTCTGCGAAGCAACTTAGGTTAGGTCGGATCATATTATCAATACGGTTACAAAATCCTGGAGAGCGGCTGCACTTTGTAATGGCGTATTCTTAAAAAATCAGTTCAAATGCCCCGATCCTAGGCACATACTAACACTTGTTCGGTCCATTTTAGAATTACGGAGCGGCATGCTGGGACCCGGTACAGAAAAGGGCAAATCGAGCGTAGATAAAATTCAAAACGGGCCTCAAAGTTTGTAAATCACGGGTGCGTTGGTGACGAACGAGACAACATGGGAGTCTTATCTAAGAGGAAGGGAACGGGCGCGTTTATGCGTAATGTATAAGACATACAGAGGGGACACAGCATGGTGGCACAGATATCGGTAAACAGATTACAGAAATCAGATTATAAAAGCAGAAGGAGACCATCCTTAGGAAAATGCGTTGTAGAAAGCAAAATGATGGTAGGCAAGTTCTCGGTTTGTGAATCCCACTAAATAGTAGATTGGAATAAACTACCGCAAAAGCATAGAGCTCTTCCTTCTATGTAAGCCAATTTAAAAATATGCTTCATTCCATCTAGATTAGGTCTAATAGTAACTGACTGTGACATTTATCTTTATTATTATTATTAATTATTATTATTATTATTATTAATTTTCATTATTATTATTACTTTTATTAATTATTATTTATTTTATATTACTTTTATTATTAATATTACTATTACTTTTATTATTATATTATTACTGGACAAATTTTATCATCATTATTAACACTGTCCATATAGCTTTGCGGAATTTTTAAGTTATTATTTATTATTCTTATATTGTTATTGTTTAATATTATTATCGTCATGTCCCTTATACAGTGAAATGTAGTGGTAGTGGAGGGGAAGGGAGTGGTAGGGCGGTAGTGAAGGGGAGTGCAGTGTAGTGTAGTGAAGTGTTAATGTAAACTAGAAGTGACATTTAGAGTTTAGATAGACAATAAATTGGAACTATGATATCGGGCCCTAATTCTAATAGTAAACCTACTTGTAAAATGTTGAAAATATTTTGTAATCTAATTCTAATTGTTTATCATGTTTGGCCAACCGACGCATTAGCTCAGAAGCGAACTTTAATAAATCTATCTATCTAGATAAAGTTTATTTGGTTACGTCATTCAGAATTCTTTAAAATTCTGTCAGCCTTACGGTGCAGCTCATTGATGGTGTATTTTGGCAGATGTGCATTCCCCCCTGACATATGCTATACATATTCACTGGGGATGGTAGTATTCCCAAACCTTTGATTGCAAAAGAAACTTATTCGATAATGGGAAAAAATGCCCCATCCGCGTGATCCCTGGGCAAGTCTCTCTTCATTGAGGCTGGGAATCGTGAATCATTGCCTGAATATTTATTTACGAACTGTTAATCTTTGTCAAAACTGGACTTACTAAACGGTGGGTACATATTTTTCAATGCAATACTGATATTAATGACTTACAGACACACGTCGTAGAAATCAAATTCATCACATGTAGTATCAACAGCTCACTACCAGAAATCCACATACATGTAAGTTTAATTTTACCAGCGCTTTCCCTAATGAAAGTAAACAATTGAAGCTCGGTTCACAAATTTAAGTTAAAAGGTAAAATCTTTTTTCTGCTGCATAAATTTTCTATACTATTAAGAAAACTATACTAATTCAACAAAAGAAAAATAATGTTTGTTTTAACAAATTTTAGTATTATTAGTGAATTAGTTTACATTTAATTGTATAATTTTTTTTAAAAAGACTGTGAATATCGCTTGTAAAATTATGTACTACAGCTTCCGGGCGCGAATGACCCCCATCTCACATCAAGTGTGACTCATGAATACTTACATGGCGACGCACAGACACGGAGCCTTCATATAACAAATATATTTATTTTAACAGGAAACACAAAACAATATATAACACTTAATAATCATTACACACCCTAGCTCTGATAGACCTAGTATCTCCCCTGATCGCGGGAGCGATCCAAACCCGATGATGATGGTTTTGATTGTGGCACTCGGCCCACCCTACTTTCTGAAAGCGCGCACAAAGCTAGCTTCCGTGGACGCGGGATGTCACGCTGGGAGCACAAAGTCCGTTCTGGCGCACCAAGGCTGGTTTGCTGATCGCAGGAGCGATTTATCCGATTGAGAATCGGCGTGAATCGTGGGCAACTCCAACACGCTTCACCTCGGAGCACGCCCCACAGCAATCGCTCGCCGCGTGACCGCAGTCACCCAAGGACTAAAGTCCACTGGCTTTCGTCCAACTAAGTGACTTCGAGCCTCGCGAGCCTGGCTCGCATATGCACCGTCGTGGCGCCAAGTTTTGTGGCACGAAGGTTCTCCCACTTGTCTCCAGAATCCACCCACTTGGCTCTGTACACTCTGTTATCAATAGGCGAGGCCCACGTGACCTACTACGGTTCACGCCGCACCGCCTCGCTTGTTATAACAGTGAAAAAGCTTCTATAAGCCGGAAGGCGCCAAAACGCTTGTGTCTCGCGCGTTTTCCGGCGTTCATGCAATTTAACGAAACCCTAAAACCCTTCTTCCTGTGGCGAGGCTAATCCTCTGCCAAGCGTCCCCAAATAGATGCCACGAGGCACACTGGCTAATACGTTACACAAGTTTCTGCCCAAATACAATTTTCAGCAAATGCTGAGATGGCCCCTTGTTTTGCTCCTGGACGTAAATGTGGCTTCACTTTGCGTACGTTTTCTTGGAGTCTCCTTTTGCTTGTAGTTTTAGGAGTAGAGGTAAGGGCGAGTTAATATTTTGTTAGCAATGCATAAAAATCAAATCTGCAACTCTTTTACCGTTGCAAATAATTTTTCTATAATTCGGGAAAATGTCTAGTTTTTCAAATGACGCTGATCTCGCGCTTTTTTTAATTTTATTTTTTTATTTTGTTGGGAAGGGATTCTGGAACTCAATGAAACGAGCGCAGATTATCTTCTCCCCCATGCGTCACATACAGCTTTTTGACTAAATAAATCTAGAAAGGATCGCGAGTTCGAGTCCGGCCTCGGTCATGGTTGTATTGTGTTCGTCCTTTCACCCCTACCATCATCCATCCCCTACCTGTGTCATCCTAACAGGTACCTTACCGTTACACGCAATAGTGGTCGCTAATGACTTAGAAGTTGATGCGACCTTAAAGAACAACAACAACAAAAAAGAAGTTAACTCAACATTCTCGACATAAAAGAAAGTTGTTTGCAATTTTCAAAAATGCAGATATTCATTAAAATTTTCCCCAGATCTTCCTTTAAAGAACACTTTTGCTTAAGGGGAAAAACCCTCTTAATATTGTAGATTTGCAATTTTCGAAAATGTTCGCTGAAAATGGGTTTTACTTCGTAAGAAGAAGGTAATTGTGCGTGTGTTGTATCACTAGTTACTTTTTGCTTCACTACAGACTTATGTACCGAGGCGGATTAACAATTGTCGCCAGTAGGCAAGCGAAAAATTGCCACCTAATTTTTTTCTTATAACCCAGGAAAAAAGTTATTTATAAAAAGTACCAATAATTTATGATTTAATATTGGACACATATGTGACTAAAATTCAATGATTCAATTAATAATTTAAGCCTGTTCAATTTTGTCTATGGAAAAATCAATTTTTAAATCATATTATATTTTGATGGGTAGAATTTGCATAAATTCAGGTTTTTATTTTTTTCTAGTTGTGCATTTTTATTATTCTACCATTGTTCTACCATTAATTCTTAACGTAACGTAGATGTCTACATTTAACACTAGGAAATGTGAACGAAATAAGACTATCTTTAAACATGATAAAATTTAGTGTCGAAGACGTATTTCTAAAATTTGTATTGGAATAACGTATTATATATACGAATAATATAAATAATTAAAATAGAATTTATTAAATTTCGCGCTAAAACTAGTTTTCTCCCGCTGTCTGGATTGCAAAAACCAAAATCTGGCAGTAATTCCGCTGATCTAACAACTACAGAGAATTATAAGTTCTAAGAATTCCGATCAAGGTAACGAGAACTGGAATGGAGTAAACATGACTCCTTTCCGATAATAATTATTAAGTCGCAGTGGTATAACGCTTGGCTTATTAATCTACTCATACTTACTATAAATTAACAAATTTTCTCTTATCATAAGTCATATAGCAGAATGTATCAGCCTGTTAGATATAATAATATAATAAACTAATTTGCATGTATTTAATCATTCTGTTCAAAATTTCATAGACTACAAAAGGAAGTAAATTGTCCGCGACGAAGAGTAGACACACTTTTAGTCCGCAATTGTTGTCGCCGTGGGCACGTGCCTGTTGCCTCAATCCGTCGCTGTTGGCTTAGCAGAAGAGAAAGTGGTGGAAGGCTACGCCGGAAATTACAGATTTTTTGACAAAAAACAAAAAACAAAACAAAAACAAAAAAACAACAACCTCGCATTGTCGAGCCTTGGTAACGAAATTTGTTCTTATAATATAAGATTTATAATAATATTTATATAATACAATATAATATCGGATTTACGCATAGACACAGGAGGCACGTGCTTACGGCGGCAAAAATTGTGTACTGAAAGTATGTATTATGTAGTAAATTACTTCTCGCATGTGTAGTCCGAGTCCACATGCTACAGGTCCTTGATACTCAACATTGATTGAGCCGAAACGTCTCCGTCCGTCCGACTAGTAAATGCAAGTACCTCAATCGCACATATTTGTCTCAAACATTATTTGCCGATCGATGTGGACGAACTCGAAACCTTGCGAGTTTGAAGTGGATATTTCGATTTTTTGGTGTGTGTGTGGGGGAGGGGGTACTTTGCACGGCGCTCCAACCTTTTCAAATTTTCTAAAACACGACTACAAATTTTGTAAATTAAACTTTCCCCTTGGTTAGCATCAAATACGCTTAATAATGCCATTGTCGTTGAACTCTATGAAATTTTGGAAATTGCATAAGTTCGGACCGTGAGGACGTCCGTGACGTGTTTAATGTGCCAGTTCGTCCTGCGTATTTTGTTCAGTGCGAACAGGCCTCTTTAAGTTTCAATCTTTCAATTTTGTTATGAAACAATATGTATGCTAATATTGTACTTTCGCAATGTTAATTTTTTGTAGTTTTAGAAAATGTTTGGGTTCTGAATATGGAACTAGCACATATTTTAGCGTCCTTTACTATATCCGAGAAAAAAATAGGGCCATTTTTAAGCATTGCTCTGGTAAACGGAAGCAGAAATTGCGCAAAATGTACGCGATCCCCCCTCCCCCAATATACATCGCCTTATTCAACGTATTTTGTGGCTTCTTGCTTCACTACGTAAATAGTAAAGATAACGTATTTTAATGTTGAAACAAAAGATGGCAATGTTTTATCAGAAAAAAACCTATTGCGGGGCCCAGGTAAAGAAAAAGTGGACAAATATTGCTTCGAAGGCTAGTAAATTACTTTCTTGAAGTCAGGACCTACGATTTGGGGGACTTTTGGTATGGTCTGTGGTAAACGTTAACGCCTAAACTGTTTATTTAAACATATAACTTCTTGACTAGACTTCTTCCTCGGATAACGTAAAGAACGCTTAGAAAATATAGCGGCGTAGGTCCTATCGCAATTGAGGACAATACTAGTGGTGCTACAAATGGCACAGACTTTCCCATATTATTTTTCTATTTCCTTGGGTCCTATTTGGACATACCACATAGTCCTTCCAGTTGTGACCTATCGCCACTCAAAGTACATTGTTTAAAAAAAATTCTTAATTTTTCGACTTCCTGATAGTAGACGCCAATTATTACTTTAAAAATATTAAAGAACTGTAAAAAGTTGTCCTAAATAGCAAATTTTCGTTGAAAAATTTAGACCGTTTTTAAGATAATTGCATTTATGCGGTACTGTAAATTAGAAATTTGAACCTCTTTTCACAGAAAACTATTGAGTTTTCGAAAAACGTCAATAGGGCGTCAATTCAAGATTTTCTGGTCACAAATGCAATAGTGTTTACATATTGCTGGAAATATGCATATTAAAGACGTGAGAGGCCTTGGAAAAAAAATTACATTTGTGTAATTTTTGATAACATGTATTGTGAGTGAATTTTTTGTGGTGAGCTGTTGATACTGTCACCTGATGAATATGATTACTACGTCGAGTGTTGTAGTTATATTGAAATTATATTGGCAAGATTTTCAAGGCGAGGAATGTAGTACACATAAATCTTAAAATACATTTTTATAATAATCAGGCCACTGTCCCTGTAACTCAGTGTCCCACTTCATTGCTATATTTTCCGTCAGTAAGTATTTTATTGAATATCTGCTTGTCGTTTTCGGATTTCGTCGTTGAATTCCCCTATTTTTCGAAAATTGCGAAAGTACATATTTGCTTTGACGTCTTTCCACGACTATAATATTAAAGATATATAGATTTTTTCCGTAATGAAATCTGTACTACAAAGACAGATCTTAAATTAGGGGAAGTACAATTTTTCGAAAATATGAGTTGTTTTCGGGTAATTTTGAAATGTAGATAATTTTTAAACCGTTTATTCTACAAAATGGCTCCAGATATTAAAAAAAAACTCTTCATATGTATAATAGGATGGTATAAAAATTGGTCCTACTGTCATTCCCAACGAACTCGGTGTATTTTCGAAAATTGTCTTACGTTAATATTGCAAAAGTAGAATACGGAAGGCAGAGATTTTTGTCCCGAATAACGTCTCTTCTAAAAAATCAAATCTTATAAAAAGGATAAGTACAATGTTTTGAAGAAACTAATAGTCTATTGGTATTGTGGTGAGTTTTCGTTGGCATTTACAATGAAATAATTATATGAGTCGTCATTGCCAACAATATTATTTAATACAATAGCAGCTTTCAATGGCTTAGCCATCATCATCAGTTTTCTGTTGTATGGAAGACACAAGAACGAGGTAGTCTTTGTGTTGGTTTTTGTGGCTTTCATACAGCAGGAAACTAATGATGATGACTAAGCCATCGAAAGCTGCTTTTTTTAAAAATAATATTGTTGGCAATCCCGACTCATATGATTGTTTCAAACGAATAGTCTTCTTTATGTTACAGAAATTTATAAAATTTTGTTTTCAAAAACCGCTTCATATCTTTTTTTATTTTTTTTCAGCAGATGGAAGAAAGAAAGGCTAAAAAATAGCATATGTATCATTTTCGCTGAATTGTCGAAAATTTCTAAAGTTAAAAATACTGCCAAAACGTAAGTTCTGTTGTAGCACTACTAGTGAAACTCTAGCAGTGCCAAAGGTAGGTAATTTGTGTTAGTCTTTTTATTTTCTGACCTTAGTATGTACTTACGCAGTGATAGAAATTATATTGTGCTGCTGCAGAAAACGAGTTTTCCGACAGAAAATCCTTATTGTGTACCTCCTATTCGAAAAAGGGAATTCTTCCTCTAACACGTGGCTTAGTCAGAATTTACGTTTTTTGGGTCCTTGATAGCGAAAAATCAACTAAGGACAAATGTCTGTCAATTCCTCTGAGTGGGCACAACGCTATCGACTAAATCGATCATGATCAGATGATTTTCTTCCAAATTAATATTTCTTAATTGATCTCGGTGAACTCGAGGCTCTGAGAGTTTGAAACTGTAATTTTGGATTTTGGGGGTACTTTTCGTGAAGCCGCATCAAGACTTTCAACAATTATTTTCTAAAACTCATCTCCAGAAATTGTCTTTAAATTTTTCACTGGGATAGAATATTAGACGCTTAAAAAAAGTGTGCAAGACTTATTTTCGGCGAACTTGGAAAAAGGAAGTTCTTCCTAAACCAAACAAAATAACTTTTTTACAAAATAAGATTTTTAAATAGGGTCATGCACCTTTTTTTTAAAAAAACGAGTAGTTTTTGCGTAATACCTGATTGAAATTAATAGAACTTATAAAAAATACAAAACATATCCAATTTTTTTGTTTCAATTTTTTTCCACTCAAAGAATGCCAAAATTGCTACAGATCCCGTTTTCGTTGAACTCTTTGTATTTTAAGCGTTATTTGCTTTATTCGAACAAAACAATTTGGAGCCGGTTTTGAAAAAATGTTTAAAAATTGCATATATTATGTAATGTAAAATTACGTGAAAACTACTGATACTTTCGAAAAATTATACATGATAATTTTGTATCTGTCTTTGAAAAACAAAGTATATTACAGAAAATCATTATCTTCAATATTGTAGGTGTAGAAAGACGCCTAAAAAAATTGAACTCGTGAAATTTTTGAAAATTCAGAATTTAACGAAAATTGGTTCTTCGCCATTGTTAAGCGTCCTTGGCTCAACTACGAGGAAAGCGTTTCATCAGAAAGTTTGGGGCCTTTTTTGAAAAACTTTTGAAAATGTTGAGGCTTCATACAAAGGAAATCGTAATAAATATAATTTCTAGAAAATATTTTATTTTAATTTTGACTAATGAGCACTCTTAATAGTATATTTATCTCTGTTTACCTTAATGCAGCACATTAATTATGATGTGTATCAATTAAATCGATTTGGAATATGAATTGATTTTCTTGTGAGTTTTGTCATTAACGTATAGAGCTTTAGAGATCCAGTTTCAAGTCTCTCTGGTTTATCTGCTACAGGTGAGATCTTGAAAGGCCGTGCTCGCTGGAGCAAGGGTAGGATTTATCTGAGTGAGTAAATTTGCCAGTCAGTTAGAGTGTCGAGTTCCATTCAGATTCAGCCATAAACGAAAGATAATATTGAAACTAATCTGCTTCTTTAGTAAGAAAACGGAAAATGTGTGTAGCTTAACTAAGCGAATAACAATCTTAATTTGGAATAATTGACAGGCTCGTGATATTTATTTTCCACTTTTCTTTTCACAAATCAAACCAAGTTCAACCGGGAATTGGTTAATATTCTCAATATGGAATTGCTTTAGTCGAAGGCACTCCCGTATCTGCTACGTCGGTCTTTCTAGACCCACTTGGAATAATCTTTCAGGGGGTGTGACGCAGACACATCCTTTTTTATTTATTAATCATTTACAAAATGTCGGCTTTAAGATTTCTTAAATGATCCTTATTGCCTTTCCTACATACAATAAAATTCAGTTTCCATTTTAGGATCTTTACCCGAAAGGCGAACGTATGATTGGAGAGATGGTATTCAGTGGTTTGGTTGAAACATTGGTAAATAATTGAATATGAAGGGTAGAACAACTCGTCATCAGGAACTGTTCAGCGGGAGGTTACCCTTTAGATTTTGATTGACTCCATTGATTGCAGTGTCTTCTTCCTGTCGCCGGTTTGACCATCAATGGAATTTTTAAAAACCAATATTTTCTCAAGAATGTGGGAATACTTTAGTTAGGTGTGCCCATTTTTTCGACATTCGTGACTAATCCACAATTGTAGTCATTGTCGGATTCCGAAGATTATTCAATGATCATGAAAATTTCTTGCAGATTGAAGTGAAAATTACTAATTTCTCTCTTACAATTTAATGACTCCATGTGTATGTCTGTGAAACAATAGTTGTGCTGCTACAACAACATTGTTTCCAAAGTTCGTTATTTGAAAGGCAGTTTAACGAAAATAAGTCCAGTGCCAATCTTTCGAACCTTGTTCTACCCATGAAAAAAAAAGTACAGTCGTTTTTGAGAAAAGGTTTTTTTAAAAATTGCATTAGCTTTAAACAGAAATTCGACATAAATTCGCTTTAAACAGAGTTCGTCGAACATTTTTTTACTGTCCTTTGATACACATGAATAGAGAATTAAAAGAAAAGAAGCCGTTTTTGAGAAAAGAACAGTTACAAAATTGCCCTTATTGAACGCAAAATTATTGGAAAACTACTTGCAATTTTTCGAAAATGCCAGTAGTTTACCGATAACTGTACATGGTCTTATTTGAAGACTGATATGACGAATAAATTTCATTAAGGAAAAAATGTTTCTTTTCACATTGCAGCTGTAGGAATACACCGTAGCATTTAAACTTTTGCAATTTTCAAATAATCAGAGATTTCAACGAAAATACTTGTATGATCAGCGTCATTCTTTTAGGCATTCATTACGCTCTTGGAGGTCAATGTTTAATAAAAAAAATTGGAGACATTTTTGAGAGAATTTCCAAAATGCTCTTGAGACTTCATGTTAAGTTCTCACCAAAATCAAAATATTCGTTTCTAACTGGTGCCCCGACTTTTCTCAAATTGATTGGGGAATAATAATTCAAGAGAAAAATGTCTAAATGGTTTAGGCGTTAGCGATGATCACAGACGGATTCACGAGAGAGAGAAAGAGAGAGAGATGGAGAGAGAGAGACGGAGAGAGAGAGACGGAGAGAGAGAGACGGAGAGAGAGAGACGGA
>BOPP01000043.1:137426-150080 GCA_017312745.1 Gryllus bimaculatus
GCGTTCGCCTCGGCGGCTCGGAACGCACTGACCAGCTGGATCTCTTCTACCTTAAAGCATATACATAAGCATCTGCTTTGGAATGCGAGTCTCATCCATTCTTTCCACATGTTGTAATCATTCCTGTCTGTAACATTGTACCTTG
The DNA here is from genome assembly GCA_017312745.1 of Gryllus bimaculatus. Taxonomy (NCBI): domain Eukaryota; kingdom Metazoa; phylum Arthropoda; class Insecta; order Orthoptera; family Gryllidae; genus Gryllus; species Gryllus bimaculatus. Next base: position 137,572 of record BOPP01000043.1, read on the forward strand.
TCATTAATTGCTTGAACGTTTAATTCTTCTCGAATTTCCTCATTCTGAGTTTATGTAGACTAGTACATTTTTTTACAGATCTGAAGAATTTCATTTCAGCAGACTTTAACGCCTGTTTATCTTTCTCCTTCAGTGCACAGCATTCACTACCGAACAACGGTGACGGGACAGCCATTATTTATATAGCCTTATTAGAGTATCTCTGAGTATTTTACCTTTAAGAGTTCGCCTAATTTTCCGCATATATTCTGGTGTTTATGAATTTTTCATCAATAATAATTTCTGTGAAAAACGTAATGTTTTAGCCCAAATATTTAAAATAGCTAATTTGTCCCAGTAGCGTATTTTTCCAAATTATTTTGGTGCGTACAGGATGTTTTCTCTCAAATGCCAAAGATTTGGACTTCGTTTTTAAATCTTAAATTGTATCATTTGCGCGTTTGGTTTAATTGATGAACAGACCTCTGTACGTCATCCTGACTTTCTTGGATGACAATTTGATCATCAGCAAATAGGAGTGTATTTAAGTACACTCCATTTTTAAGCTTAATTCGAAATTACTTTAGCCAGGCTGATTTCGTTCTTCCATTCTCGAATGACATCATCGAAGTGAATGTTAAACAATGTTGGGAAAAGGCTGCATCCTTGGCGTACTCCTTGTTTTGTTTTTCTTTCTTTTGTATATTTTTCTTCTAGTTCTAAAGTAACAGGGGTATTCTGATACAGAGATTTAATGTTATTGATTTAGTGGTATGGGTAGCCTCTTCTTTCCATAATCTCCCATGAAGTACAGCGTTTAAGTTTATCGAAAACTTTTTCACAATCATCAATAGCCAAATGGGTCTCTAGATTAAATTCTCTTTTCTATTACTTGTCGGATGGTAAAAATATTATCTGCACAGGAGCGTCCTTTTCTAAACCATTTTGTTCTTCTAGAAGTAAAATTTCTGAACTATTAACAAGCCTTATATTTAATTTTTTCATATATTGTATAGCATGTGGGTAATAAACTAATACATCTGTAGTTGCCACAGTTGTTTTTTTCTCTTTTTTAAATAATGAAATTACTTTTGCTTTTTGTCATTTTTCAGGATTTCAACATAAATTCAATAGGTGGATGAGTCTTAATATTAACAGCAAACCTCCGTATTTAATTAGTTGAGCATTTGTTTCGTCAAGTCACATAACTTTTCGATTTTTAGTCCCGCATTTAGACTTTTCACATTGGATATTATCATCTTTATAAAGTTTGATAATGTTCAACCCAATGACTATCTTTTATAACTTTCAAATTAACTCGGTCTTTTAATTCACAATTGATATGCCTAAAAAATTAACAAGCTAATTGTTGTCTGCCATGAATATCGTTGTCTTTGTCGCTTAGAAATCTTACTCATATTGATTGGTGAGCTTTTTTAACTATTTCTTTGGCGGTATTTCTTTTGGCAAAAAAAATATTTCTTATTAAATTTTTTGTTGTTTTAACAATACAGAAACTATTATGCGCACGGAAACCCACAAAGCTACTGTTTGGAATTGTAATATTTACGTTTCTGTACAATAATAGTTTTCTAAGGATCATAAACGCTTAAAAATATCTTGAAACAATATTTAAATATTTAAATTCATATCATAATACAGAAAATTATATAAAAATCAGTGTGCTAAAAGCAAAGATTCAAGACTTGTGTGTTGTTTACTATAAAAACAATGTAATGATATAACTTCCAGACCCTTGCTACATTCAGTAATATTTTTATGTACGTTAACTTTCTTGTTACTGTATTTCAGTACATGAGCAATTTTTTAATAATTTACTATATTAAAAAGAAACAATGAAACAATGCATTTTAAAACTTTATTTTAAATCTTCCTTTTTGAATTTTAAGTCTGATTGGAAACAATGTCATATAACTTAGTCATAACAAAAGATAAATTTTAAAAAAATGAAAAAAATACTGACGGTCCGACAGACGGTCCGATAGACGGTCCGACAGACTGGCCGACAGACGGGCCGACAGACGGACGTTTTGAAAATAACCATTTTTTTGGTGTCAGGGGACCTCCAATCGTACAATTCCGTTGAAATCTCCTAATTTTCCGCATTATTACATAACTTTCTCTAAACTTCGTATATTACTCCTTATATACGTACGTATACGGGAAAGCAAAACTAATATAAACATGTATGAAATAATGTAATAAGTACTGGAGTACATTATAAACAATAAAATAAATGTATAATGTACAATATATGTACATTACTTTACAAGCATTGTCAGATGATATTGAATAATTGAAGTGGGTTTACAAATTTAAGTTAAAAGTAAAATTCTTTCCTGCTGCTTACTGTTTGTGTACAATTAGAGACTATACTGATTATCAAAAAGAGAAATAATATTTATTTTAACAAAACATTGATATATATTGAATTAGTTTACATTAGTATTGTATATTTTTTTTAAAAAGACTTAGTGTTTGTAACAAATAATGAACTTCAGCTTCCGGGTCAATGACCCCCATCTCGATTTGTTTTTTCCAGTTGCCCTGCTCCATTGAGCGAATGCTGAGATGGACCCTTGTTTTGCATTTGAACGTAAATGTAGCTTCACTATGCGCACGTTTTGTTGAACTCTCCTTTTGCTTGTTTTGGTAAAAGAAAGGCCAGTTACTATTTTGTTAGCAATCCAGAAAAATGATACTTGCAATTCTTTTACCGATGCAAATAAGTTTTCTATAACTCAAGAACGAAAATGTCTATTTTTTCAAAAATTGCTAGTCTCGCGCTTTTTTAAAATTTATTTTTATGAATTAATTTTAAACTTTTAACTATTTTTAATTAAAATGACGGGAAGGGATTTTGGAACTCAAGAAAACGTGCGCAGATAATCTTTTCCCCTTACGTCACATATAGTTTTTACTGCTTTTGACTAAATAAATCTAAATAAACCTAATTCTAAAATCGGTTGTTTGGTTATCTTCCGGCAAACAGATTTCCGGATGAAGCAACCGTCCGTCGACATATTTTGTACGCGCTCTATGCTTCAGCTTGCTAGGGTCCACCCCTTTCTGGATTTGGAGGAGAAACGTGGCGAAGTCAGGGGAAGTGGCCCCTGGTCGCAGGTGCACCGGCATTCCCAGGCGGCAACTAGTTTGTGGGGTCCCAGCTGGAAACGCCTAATTTACACAACAAATTCTTAATTTGCCGTTTCCTTAGATCATGTTGTTCTCTGTAATTTTGTCGTAAACTTCATCTTAATATGATTATCTTTTTCTCCATTGTTTTTATTTTAAAATATTTCATTTTGTGGATTGCCAATGTATCTTAGACGAGTAAACTGTTTCCAGTGGTTGATTAGTTTTGAATTAAATTTCTATTACATTTGCATATTAGATGTCCGAGTATTTACATTTGAATAAAAAAAGTAATTCCAGAAGCATAACATCCTGCGCAATGCCTAATGAGAAGATCGTTTCGAAATCAAATAAATCAGGCAAAGAGTATGATTAGATATCGGGAAGCCACATTTACAAATGACAAAAGAGGCTAGCAGAATCTATGATGCAAAATTAAGCACTAAAATTTGTATGAACCAACTTTTAACAAAAAGTTACTAAAAACTTTTAAAATGCAGAAAACTGAAATTAAATTTAAGTTGCACGTAGGAAAGAAAATTCGTAGTGATTAAATCGGATGGCTACATACGCTCATAAATTTGAATACTCGTACAGAATTTATCGTTGTTTCATTAAGTTGCACAAATTGACAATGGAAAGAATGACCTTCGTAGTGTGGGAAATGCTGCACTCCCTATCGCAGGGAACAAACAAGGCAAGGAGAGACAGCGATAGGGGTCACACATCAAGGAATTGGGACGTTACATAATCATAAAGATATTGGCTGCCGCTCGCCTTCCTGGGGCTTTTTCTTCTGTTTCGAGTCATCTTCCTCGCTTCATTGCAATGCGACATCTGGGATTTCCCTCGCAAGGGCGCGGGAGGAATTCTTCGTTGTGGAGAAGTCTCTCTTGAAGGTGAATAGAAAATGTGAGAACATTTCAGTTTACTTTTAAAACCTAGCGAAAGGCTTAACAAAAATTTTTTTACCGATATGTTATCCTCTCAACTTGTATCTGCGATACGTATTACAAAAAATAATATTGATGACATATTCTTTTATGTAAATTTTATTAACCTTCAAGCAGTTTACGTAAGTTACGAGTTTATAAATAATTTTCGTAATGTCTTAATCAAAGTGTACGGATTTTTGTTTTTGCACGATATCAGTTTCTTGCCAACATTTCCTATTGTGTATTTGACATGTTTATGAATTCAAATGAGCTCGGCCACGACTTTGGTCTGATAATTTCAACTCTCCATAGGAAGAAAATTCTCCGTAGCGCAGTTAGAAGTCCACGAGAATACCAACAACCAGCATTTCTTACGAAACACACCAAGGCCGACGAACGGAGACAGAGACATCCCAAGGACATGGATTTAACAAAAATGACCCTTAAGTGTGTAGAATTTTTTGATTTAATTTATAAACGCACTCATGGTCGCTATAAATGAACCAAGATGTTATGTCTTTTAAGAAGAATTACGATTTGAGTTTGCATTTCATAACAAGTTATCAAATATCACTCTTTGATTTTTAGACTATTGTTTGAAGTCATCTCAATGTCAACTCCATTTATCGTCGGGGTTGCCCAATTACCTTTCCTAGGAAGATAAAAACAAGATTTAAAATTGAAAATAATATATAGACACTAAATATAAAATATTATGGTACATGAAAAATTTCGAATGATGTTTAAGACATTCCCAAAAATAATATAATTTTAAAGAAGAATTGAAGCTTTAAAGAATTTAGTTTATGTCTTTAACATTCCATTACAATCGTTTATATCCCATTTTTCAACGAATGTTGTTCTGCACCGTTGGCGGTTTTCATTCTTTCAGTATTCTCAGGGTTTAAATGGTCTGATCTCTGTAACCCCGATTTCGATTGGTCGTTTGGTGTAGCATCTCTTGATCTCAAAAGCAAATACTGAGAGAATTTCTTTCTTCTTGCCGATACTTTTTAGCAATTGGCACCGCTTAGACATCCAATTTGTCGTAAAATGGATTACGATGCGAGTAGATACAGTAGTACGTAGTGGGATTCTGACATAATACAATTTGAATTAAATTCCACGTAAAAATAGGGAAGATTAGAATCTGACTAGGTGATGTCAAAAATAATAATTTACATTGTATATTGTACAAGTAATATTTCCATGGCGTTAAATTCGAAAGTAGATAGGAAAATAGGTACCAATTTTCTCCATTTTTTACCAAAATAGAAACAAATGATGTCAAACGGTCGCAGAAATTATAATTTAAAGTAATTCTTTATATTTGAAGTTTAATTTTCAAACTTGAAATTAGTTTAAAGTAATTATTTCCATTATCCAGTGATGTAAAGTGAAGAAGTACTTCTATATAGCATTCAGTGCTGTTCCGGTCTAGATGGCCGAGATCGTCAGGGCAGTAGTGATCTGGGACCAGAAGACCGCGTGTTCATGTTTCGCCTCTGGTAGGGGTGTATTTGTAAATGTCTATATGTGTGTGCGCTGTCCTTTCATCCCTCACTATCATCATCAGCAGCAGCAGCATCTTATCATTCATACTCCCAGGGCTAACAACCTGGGGGGATAAAAATCGGGATTCAGCTAAAATGCATGTGTGGTCCGAGCTGGCCTATAAAGGGAAAAATCTGTACTGTAAATTTCGGGTGTTTTCTTTAAACCAGAGGGCTGAAAATGACTAGGTGATAGCCGAAACGTTTTCAACGCCAACTTATAATGTGATGAAATAGTAAATCACAGATATGTACAGAATAAGCTGAAAGTCTTCAATTAACTATTGGTGCTACAGGATGTCATAGACTTTTTCGATGTAATGATTTATTATTTCCTTTGTAGGGACTGACTTTGCGGTCCTCCACCATCCTCTTGCCAGCTTCCATCCATCCCCACTCAAAGTACATTTTTTTACGTTTTCTCAATTTTTCCGTTTCTTAATTGTAGAACCGAATTAAACAAGAGAAAACCTGGTCCTACATGTCAATTTTCATTGCAAAATTTTGAGTCGTTTAAAACAATGGCGTTTACGTGTTACTGTAAACGCAAAATTTGAAGCTCTTTTTCACAGAAAATTTTTGAGTTTTCGAAAAACATCGTTGGAAGTCATTTTTAACAGCACTTTTAGTCAGCACTTTTACTCGCAACTGCAATAGTGATTACAAATCGCTAAAAATATGCCTATTAATGGCGGGAGAAATATTTAAAAAATATATATTTGTGTAATTTTTGAAAAAACAAAACAATACAGCAAAATTAGTTTTTTCTCGTCTTAAACAATGCAATTATTACTAACAGCACGAAAAGTTTGAAAAAATAATTTGGAGCCGTTTTTGAGGAAATAGCATTTACGCGTTTCTGAAAGTGTGGATTTTTGAGCACATTTAAACAGAAAACTTCTGAGTTTTTGAGAAACTTTATGACATTTAAAGCGCAAGCACTCATAAATATAATAATCTGAACAAATTGCTGCTAGTGTAGGTTAAATATTTGCTAAATATTAGCGACGTGAGAGTCATGTAAAAAATTATATTTTTTTAAAGTTTGAAAAAAGCAAAAGAATGAAGCAAACTGATGTTTATGTCATCTCATAGTGTACATTTAGAACTTTCTCTACCAAAACTTTGAAGAAAAACATGTAGCTGTATTTGAGAAAATATTGTTTTTGTTATTTTTTAAAATTGCACATATTGCACGGAATATTGCGCGAAAACTACTAACAATTTGTTTAAAAAAATGTACATGATCGTAATAAAGAAACTCACTATTGAGAACAACTTTTATTTGAAGGAATACTCTTTATCTTCATTTTTGTAGTTGTTGGTAGACGCCCGAAAATTGGGAGTTAAGCCTGAAAATAAGATCTATTTACTCTATTCTTACATCAAATTTTATAGAAAAAAATTGGGGCCGTTTTTGAGAAAATTTCGAAAATGATCGTTCATGTAAAGTTCATCCAAATTTTAAAGATTTCAAAATATCTAAGCTTTGGCTCCAGCGAGATTGACTGGGGTTTCCACAATTCGGAAAACATCGCACGTATGGTTTAGGCGTTAGTGGTGTTCAGAGACGGACGGATAGACGAACGTGTAAAAAAACCGGTGTCGGGATCCCAAAACGTGTATTTCCTTCGAAATATCGAAATCGATTTTCCGCAGCATTACATGACTTTCCCTACACAACGTATAATACTCGTATATACGCTCCTATACGCAAAAGTGTAAAGCAACTGTTCTTACTTTCTCGCCTTATTATTACTTCGTAAGAAGAGAAAGTGTTGTCGTGCGCCAGAAAACTGTAAATGTTCGCAAGGAAAGTTTATTGGCGGGCTCTGATAACGAAAAAGTGGATAAATCATGTTGCTAAATTTAGAACAAGAATTCTGCAACTCGTGGTGTATCCATGTTTTTTTTGGTTTTTGATACCGAAAAAATCGATTGACGGCAAAACATCCGTCTGTCCGTCCGTCTGGGATCAATGCTAAACCGTTCAGCCATTTTTCTTCGAAATTGAATTGAAAAAATTGATTGCCAACCGATCTTAATGAACTCGTGGGTTAGAGATTTTATATCGTATATTTTGATTTTTGATAGTACATTATTAAAATTTTCAAAAAAATGCAACATTTTCTCAAAAACGGCTCCAGATTGTTTGGTCAAACTTTGTCTAAGGATAGCGTAAGGAACGCTTAAGAGTGTGATGGTAATCACATGTTCGTTGAAATCAGAGAGTTTTTGAAAATTGAAAAAGTGCAATTTTTGGTGGTGCCTTTCTGCAACTATAAAATCGAAGATCGATATTGTTTTTCTTAAGGAAATCTGTTTCTTAAAGACGGATCATTAAATAAGATCATGTTCAATATTTCGAAAATATGAGTTGTTTCCGTGTAATTTTTCGCGAAACGTTGGCAATTTTTTCTCAAAAACCTCTCAAGTTTTTCAGGAAACTGCTGTAAAAACTGCAGACAACAATTAATATATTATATAGTTAATTATTATATAATTTTGCGGGCTGTCATAAGTAATAGAAACATTATTTGGATTGGGACACAAAATTGAATATGAATGTGCTTATTCCATGTTGAAGAAAAGGAAACAGGATCTCCTGATTGTTTTCAAAAGTCTGGTCTCGGGCGTATGTGCATTGAAGTTGAAATGTGTGTAAGGGGTAGGATAATAATACTAATAATAATATTTATTTGGCTACAATTGGCTGATTGCCAGGTGGTTGGCATAACCCTACAGTTTTACAATATATGAACACTTATAATTCAAAAATAATTTACCATATAAAAACAATTTACAATACACTCCTTTCGATCATACACTCAATATTTAAATATACACAGACCTGTATACATCTATGGCTCACATATACACACATACATACACACCCACTCACACACATAATGCACATTCTTATACAAGAATGCTCACTCTCACGTTCACAGAACACGAACACACACTTGCCCTACATAGTATACATGCCCACATTTATATGAAGAACAGATATTTAGTTACACCTAGTAAACATGCACAGATATACATAAAATTAACCAGTTATACAATTTATTTTTTTAAATAGAAACATAATATTGATTTTTAAAGTTAGCTCTTTAAGCATTTAGATTTACTCCCCACCCACTCTCACACTTCACTACATTACACTACACTACACTTTCACCACATCTTTCTTTGGATATGCCATATAACTAATTAAAGTATCTTTCCACTGCACTGCACTACACTACACTACACTTTATCTATAATAATCTACAAATCACTTAAAGTATGTATTCTGAGCTGTGCGTTAAAATACATCCTCTACAAGTACTTATTAAGTCGTCTAAAAACACCAACAGAGCCAGGAAAAGGCTCTACGACCGCTGCAAGTATTTCATTCCAATTTTTAACCGTACGATTTACAAATAAATATTTCGCTACGTCGGATCTCTGACATCTACTTTTTATTTTGCATTTGTGATTATTTCTCCCAACTCTTGGAGGGGAGTCTAGTCTTTTCGTTATTTCTGCCCATGCAGGTGACTTACTGTACGCCTTGAAGAGGCAGCACAATCTGGCTTTTTTTCTTCGCACTCTGAGGGCCTCTAAAGGTTTTGGTGGATTTGAACTACTCGAAGATCCCTCATTTATGAATTTGATTGCTTTCTTTTGATTTTTTTCTAACTCTTCAATCAGACCTAATCTGTATGGGTCCCATTCAGCTGATGCGTATTCAAGAAAGCTGGTACGTATTCAAGAAATAGGTATAGGATAGGACAAGGAAGGGGAAGGAAAGATCGTTCGCGCTCCGTGACTCGTTTGCTAGGATACTGCGTTCGTATTTGCTTATTATTGCTCAGATAAACCACGGAAAACTACCTATCAGAGTAGTCAGCAGCTGAAATGCTCGACGGGACATCGGCTGAATACAATTATCTATCCAGCTAGTGTCGAAGATCCTTCCACCTTTGAGGCTTGAAAACTAGCACATCCAGTTTAGACGCACTGCAGTTCTATTAGATGAGGACCTCAGCCACCTCAGCTGTTGTCTCTGGTCGAGAGGTCATAGCGTCGTGTTGCGGTGGCGGATTTTAGCTATGTACTAATGAGGTCTAATTTAGCCGCTGTCTGGAGAACTATTCTATTGGCCGACTGCCCTGCAGTTTTTCGAGATTCCTCCGAGCAGTGCCTTAAAATACTGGTGGCTGAATACGCGAGATATTTTCTTCTTGAACCTATTTTCTCCTTTTCCTTCTCTCTCTTTCTCACACACACACACGCACGCGCGCGCGCGTATATGAGTCAGTCCACGTCAAATCGCACACTCACAAAACATCACTATTTTTTAGGGACTTGAAACGTTTTTGCGAGTTCTAGGATACATAAACCATATGATACATCATAAAACATATGATACATATTTTTTATTTGTTTTTTTTCAAACCTCACGCCTTTCAGAAATATGTATATTTAAAGTGGGACGTACATATATAACTTTTGAAAATAGTTTATTCCCCGGCGCTGGTAGGCAGCCCGCTGTCCGCCTGTCTCGCTACTCCAGGCGTCAAGGACACGACGCATCGTCACGGCCAAACGTAATGCAACCGTGCGACTTATGTCATGCTATGAGTCGCAAAAACGCACGTACGGTTTCCATTGCAAGTCTTTTGAAGAAATGCGACTACGTAGTTTATTTATAAACAACTGACACTGCTAAGGTCTGCCTGAAACAGAGCAGCCTTCTTTTTAAGATATACTGAATCAATTGTGTAAACAGAACAATCCACGAAACATGTGCGTTGATCTGTGAAGTTAAACACCTCAGTACTATTGTTATACAATAATATCAGTACTATTGTTATTTGCATTTTCTTAATACGAAAATCTATCATTGCAGAAGAAGTGTACGTTTAGGTTATTACAACCAGCATTCTTGAGACGTTGAAATTTGACTGCCGTAAAAAAGTTATATTATTGGAAACACTAGTTTTTAAAATACCTTCTCATGACGAGTCAAGTGACGGTTTTTAAGAATCGTCCATGCTTATTGATGTCGCAAATATGTTGGGCATGAAAATGATGAGTAACGTGCACTGCTGCTCTAGGTCACACTAACGTATCACCCGATGCGACTAATACAGAAACTGACCGAAGACGTTCGTCTTAAGTTTCTTCTGCTGTTTTCGCCCATCGTTTACCGTATTCTCTCGTCACGAAAAAAATTGATCCAGTGATAAAACTATCCAGTGGGATGGTTTTAGAAAATCATTCTTTTTTACCTGAAGATGTAATTCAGTGACTGCTGTGAATTAATGTCTTGGCTACTCTGCATCCTTTTGTGCTGTACTTCAGGGAAAGCAGAGAATTTAAAAAAAAATCTGGATGCCTGAATGACGACACGAATTCAATTCACCATTACCAGTGTAAACTCATAACACTTCTCAAGTAAGTTTATGACACTAGCAGGGATGTGACATCGATGTTTTATTATAACATGTTTTTGTAGAAACATCGATGTTTTATGAACTACAATGTTTTGTGATCGCTGTTGTTTCTTTTCCGATGTTTTGTTTCAGTATGAAAAAACCCATGATCACAATACAGTAAAAGTTAAAATATAAAATAACTGGTAGTAACACTGTTGCACTATCTACAACAACCAAAATCTCTAGCCCGATATGACTTCTATGCCATTATATTTACTCTTCGTATTCATTTTGCACATTCAGATCTGGCCAACAAGTACGCTGTCGGCATCTTCTTACCATACCTTTATTCGGAGATTTCATAAACACTAACACTGGCAAATTAAATTGTATTGCATACGAATTTAATGTTAGAGTCTAATAACATGCTGAAAAACATCGCATCATCGTATTACAAAACAATGCGAATTTATTCTTCCAAACAAATGTCTTCAATGTGAGTGCTGAACGGCTTTTCTCCGTTTCGTAACGTTTGTGGAAAGGGACCTTGCGAAGCAGTGAGAGGGGGAGCACAACAATAATATTCTTAATAAAAGCTAGCCTTCAATTCTGACAGAAACCTATTAATTTACCCAGGAAGTTATTGAAGTGGGTGGTCGATAATGTGAAGAATATTAACTTTCTATTTTTAGCAACACTGAATATTTAGAATGAGGAGTATTGCAACAATGATGTAATAAAAAAAAACATTAATGGGCACAAAGAAAATACATAGTTTCAGTTATTTATGAAAAGTCAATTAACTATATTCTCTATAAAGTGAAGTAAAAGAAGTATCGATTTATTTAGTTGTATCACATACTTTTATTCTTATAAATATTCGGTCCGTTTAATACTAAACTGAACCAGATTGACATTTTTTAAGTTGAATGCAATCGGCTATGAAGATCATATGTACGTATCTGACACATAATATAATGTGAAGGGATTATTATTATTATTATTATTATTATTATTATTAACAACTTTATTTTCTATCAGTTCAATCCACTGATTTTACAGAGATTAATATATAACTTAACTTCATACTGGAAGTGGGCGAGGGCAGAGGAAGGCGGGGAGCTCATTTAGTCGAAGTTCCCTCTCACTTTGCTACGCTTCTCTTAATTTAGTGTTTGGATTTTAAAAAAATGTTTTGAATTTGTGACATTTTATTGATTGATGTTTGTATGTTTAATATTTTTTGTTTCCAATTTGCATATATTTAATATTTTTTGCGTATTTTAATTTTTTGTATTCAATCAAGCGTTTATGGCGCGCGTAATTTATCCTTGGAATACCATGAAATAATTTTAATGTTCTCTGCTGAACGTCCCAGTTTAAAGTTTTTAACACATTCCAATCTTGGTAGTTACTCAAACAATTTTACTGGTAGTCATCTGAAGCAAGAATTCAAG
>BOPP01000043.1:167754-204125 GCA_017312745.1 Gryllus bimaculatus
GCACTAATTGGTTATGGTGAAAGAAACATATTAAACTATTGAACGAAAATCTATTAGAGGCAAATGTACAAGATTATTCAAAAATTAGAAAAAATATTTCCCCAGTAGACCTCAACCTCAGAATTCAGTTAACAAGTACCTAAAATACTGTATTGTACTCTCGATCACTCCATATATTTTAATTAACTGACACATCCGAAAGTTAGAATATAAACAAAAAGAAGTTATGTAGTTTTGCAATGAAATCTAAAATCTTCTATAGCAGGGAGAAAACTTACAATATTTAATGCACACTACAAGACGTGATATAAATCTGCATGCAAGATTTTATCAACAAACTTTAAAGGATAAAAACCCATCAGGAACTGGCGGGGCGGAACGGGGCGGGGCGGAGCGGGCGGCGTGTCCGGCGGTTTTCTCCGCTCTTCCGGCTTACGCCACTCGCAGGCGGCGGGCGCTATGTGCACACCGCCGACGCACATTGGGCCACCCCACCAATCCCACTGGCCAACATTTCCGCCACGACGATGGGAGCTCAATATGTGACTTTTTTCTAGAACCACTATTTTATAGAATATATCAATATCTCTTCGTTTCTTGAAACGTTTGCCAACTGATAAATTATAGAACTCGGCATAATTTGAATATTTTGGAATTGTTCAATCGACCAAAAACAGTAAGAAACGTTTGAATGCAACAAATAACCCCAAATAAAAGAATCGTAATAGTAAGGAAGGAATAATACTGGAATTAACACCCTCGAATGAATTGGTAAAAATGACAAATATTGTCGAAATAAAATCCATTATATAATCCATTTATATTACGATATGCTATACCCTTGCAATTATTATTTTTCATGGTTAGGTCACATAGATGTTTTTTGTGTTACAGCACATTGGTTGTTTCCTAATGATCTAAATAATATTGGTTCTATTTTGTTGTCAGATTTCACTTTATATGCAGTTAAAAAGGTTTTTGAAATAACAGTCGTACGTCTTGCTACGCTCTATGCTATCTGACTTTGCATCTACAGACCTCTAACAAAGCAAACTTTAGATAATTTCATATCCTTAGAAAATCTAGAGATAACTCTGAACAAAATTAGTAACCTATCTTTTAAATACGTTGTTATATGTGCAGATTTCAATATTGATTTTCTGAACGAATTCCACGAAAAAGAGCAGTTTCTCAATTTATGGCAATCTTTTAATTTATATATTACAGAAAATGAACCTAGACGGAACACATTTAAATCACAAAAAGCAATGGACCAAATTATAATTAACAAAACCACAACTAGATATGAAATAAAAACTACTAATCTTGTTACAGTGACCATGATGCCCAACTTAATACAATTATTACTAACACTGATACAATACATAATACACGCGTGTGCAGAACATTCTAACAGCTAACAGAACAACTTAAGTTAACATAAAATTATTTACGGACTACTTGCTGAAGGAATCATGGGACATAGTTAACAACGCTATTGACAAAAATGAAAATAATAATCTATTATTTCTCAAGACTTTCATTTCACTTTAACGCATGCTTTCCTCTCAAAAAGAGAAAATTAAATATTTCACGGAAAAATAATACTTGTATCACACAAGGAATTAGAATATCATGTAAAATATGTTCGCTTTACTTTATTTTTAACAATCATAAAGTATCACCCAGTTTCGATGTCTATTTCCGAGAATACAAAAGAATTTTAAAGAAAGTAATAGATCAGGAAAAAATAATGAAAGATAATCAGGATATTTTGAACGCTAGTAATAAAACTAAATCATGTGGAATATTGTAAAAAATTCGACCACATCATCTTGATGTTTAGTATAGAATGTTATTTTAAAGGCCAATGAAAGAAAAGCAAGTAATCCGGAAAAAGTGACATATCTCTTCAAGAAACACTTTTCTAGAATTGCGGCTGAACTCACGAAGGCACTAAAACAGCAAAATTCAACATTATCTTCCAAAACATTTTCGACACGATATTTATTTACGAAACGTCTTTAACGAAATCTTACGAATATTCAGTAAACTAAAAAAATATATATTCATCTGGTTTAGATAAATTTCCTGATTGTTTATTGAAAACGTGTGTACCTGCCTATATACACCAGTTGACTCAAATTTTCAATGCTTCTTTATGCACAGGAATATTTCCAGATATTTTCAAAACAACAATTAAGCCACTTTTTAAAAAAAGGAGCAAAAATGAAATTGAAAATTACCGACCAATTTCTCTTTTGTCAGGTTTCTCAAAAATAATAGAATGAATGAAATGAACGAAATGAACGAAATGAACGAAATGAACGAAATGAACGAAATGAACGAAATGGACGCAATGGGCGCAATGGACGCAATGGACGCAATGGACGCAATAGACGCAATGGACGCAATGGACGCAATGGACGCAATGGACGCAATGGACGCAATGGATGCAATGGATGCAATGGATGAAATGAATGAAATGATGGAGGAAATAATGACGGAATGGAGGAAATGACGGAGGAAACGACGGAGGAAACGACGGAGGAAATGACGGACGAAATGATGGACGAAATGATGGATGAAGGGAATGAATGAAGGGAATGAAAGGAATGAAACGTATGAACGAACGTATGAACGAACGAATAAACGAATGAATAAACGAATGAATAAACGAATGAATAAACGAATGAATAAACTAATGAATAAACGAATGAATAAACTAATAAATAAACGAATGAGTGAACGAATGAACGAACGAACGAACGAACTAATGAATGAATACGCACAAGTATGTCATATACCAGACACTAGAGTAAGACAAATTTTATTTGCAAGACATATCTTCTCTGATGAATTATTTAAATGCGCAGGATGCAGAAGCAAAAGGATTTTGTAATTGAAATACAGTCCATTATAAATATTGCAGATTAAAGTCAAAAGCGCTTATTAAAGGAGAAAATTAATTTTGATAATGAATTCGAAAATGTATTATATTACTTTCCTGCATTGAGAAACAGACGATGATACTTTTTGTATCTATTAAAACTAAGCAAAGCAAATTTGACGTTGTATAAATTGAACATAGCATAAGGTTCTACTCCATGGTCTTGTGTAGGTATCTAAATGTGACATTCCTAGTATTTAGGTATACGTAAACATCAGACGCACCTCAAGTATTAAAAATCACACGGTAAGAGTCGGAAACGTGTTATCGCTTGTGTTACAACCAAAAGTGCGACAACTAATAAGCCACTCAGGAAAGAAGTAGGCACACTATTACTAAAGGAGGGAGATTAGAAAAATATTTTTTCAACTTATTTTTGAATGACTATATTTATAAAAATGTCATATCTCATTGGAACAACGAGCTTTCGGGCAGCAGGATCCTGATGTACTTAAGCCTGTGAAGTTAACCCTGTTATAGCTTACAAATTACAGCCTTTCATCATAATTCTCACAAAATATAATATTAAGAGGTGTAATTGTAAACAATAAAAATTATAATTTTCATTATTTTTATTATTATTATTATTATTATTATTATTACTATTATTATTATTATAAAATGTATATCTATTGTGAGTTCAGAGTTAACTTTCCAATAATAATTTTCGTTATCTTAAAATGCTCAAAAAACTCAAGACTATAGAAGTAGTAGTAACTTGGATATCTCCCAATCCACTGCTAGGGGAGTTCCAGTTAGATCACGTGGCTATTTCTCAAAGAAATATTAAAGAAATCATGAATGTAAAAGTAACAAGAAACAGGGAATTTGACTCTGATCATTACCTTACAAAAATTAAGTTGAAACTTCTCCCCCGCAAAAAACAAGAGCACCAGCGAAAACTGATCACGTATAACATAGATAGGCTCAACATCACAAAAGAAGCAATAAAGAATTTTCAAGAAGAAATTAAATTAACTAATTCAGGGAAGTGGGAAGAATTATCCACAGAAGTCAACAGGACAGCAAAGAGCATATTTGGGGTAACAAAAATGAAGAAAAAAATCTGGTGGAATGAGACTTGTGAAGAAGCAGTATGCAGAAAGAACGAAACGAATAAACATGAAATGCTCTGGGAAGGACCTAACATCCTTGATCAATTTAACTGCAAATGAGACGAACAGCAAAGGAATAATAAGGTGCTAAACGATCTTTCAAAGAATCAACAACTTCTGAATGAAAACATTTTGTTAAGAATAACTCTCGAAATTTTCTATCAGGCGTTTAAAAACCACTTAAAGCGGCTAAGCTTCCGGACAGTATTGCTTCAGAATGAAAATGGTAAAATAGTCTAATAATACCAGAACTGTGAAATGCTAAGAAAAGGTACTTTGAACAATCTTGGAAACTTGACGAACTGAATGTAAGCTAGAATTCCAAACTTCATGAAAACTCAGAAGCAGTCACCACCTACGGCTGAAAATTAAAAAAGCAAATAAAATTCCCTAAAAACAACAAGCTAGTGAGAAGACTCATATTACAGCGGAGCTCTTAAAATGGCCTCAACCAAAAATTAGGCTAACCTTCAGCTTATGTTCATGGAATGCTGGGGACTGAAAAGATTCAGAAGCTGGAAAGTGGCTTACTTAATCCATCCTTGCATAAGAAAGGTGACAAGCAAGATATAATATATACAAGGGTATATCTCTGTTGCCAGTGGGTTACAAAATATTTCAACAATAGTACTCTAAAACAAGCTGGAGATGAACACTTGATAACTGTTTAGGAAGAATATCAGAGGTGGATTTAGAAAGGGCAGCATCGTGCTCAGAACAGATTTTCTACTAAAGAGATTCCATATCTCGGGCCAAGATTTACAAACTCTAAAGACATAGTTGCTAACCATTGTGTCAGATTAGTAAAACGGCTTTGAACAGCTTTGAAAAAGCCTTAAAAAGGCTTAAAAGGATTAAAGAGGCCTTAATTGAAGCTTTCGGATAACATTAACAAGAGTATCCGCAGAATTTGCATTAACATCTAAGCCTAACGCAAAACCTTATCCGTGAATCGCTCACAATACCAAGATCGAAACGTTAAGTTTCGGGTGAAATATCGAAGCCATTCCAAAATAAACAAGTGTGTAGAGAACAAAGGTGATGGTTTGTCTCCACTCCTCTTAACTGTTTCCTGAGAAAGTAGTGAAGTAGTAAGAGTAAAATCAATAAGATTAAAAAAAATAGATATCGTCAATCAGTAGATGGGGAGGCAAAACAAGGGAGATTGATCGAATTTATGTCCGCTATCGCAAATATTTGCAGATTGACTTTCATTCTTTCCGAAATGTAAAGACATGCATAAATACAATCAATCTCCTAGAGAAATAGCCACAATTTAAGTTACGAATTTCCGCTTAGAAAAAACAAATTTATGACAAATATAAAAATGCCCGAATCTAGTAACAGTATTGGACAGTAAAGAGAGTAAATAAATTCAAATATTTGGGAGAAATAATTCAAGAAAATGGACTAGAAAAATTTTCTGTAGAAGAAAGGGCACACAAAATGGAGAGAGCATATGGCATAACCAGAAACATTTACAACAAAAAGTCTCTATCTAAGAGAGATTTTTAAGAAGAAAGTGTTAGAAATGGAAGGATTCCAGGGCAGGAAGGAAAAGAAGACAAGATCAAAATGGTCCGAGGAGACAAAAGTGATACACAGCGAGAAGATGAAAGAGTACTGGAGGAGGAAGAGGGAAGGACAAAGGAAGAAGCAATGAAATTGGTGCGTGGTCCCTAGATGACGCAAACGAAAGAAGAAGAAGCAGAAGAAGAAGTATGAATTTCTTTTGAGTATTTTTTTTATTGGGAATAATACTATATAATATTTTCGGAGAAATGGTTATATATATGTTAAAAGGGCGAATACATGGAACGACAGTCATGATCTCAGGCTTATGATAAAGACATAAATATTAATTATAATGTATTTACCGTGTTCTCCAATGTTTCAGTGATTTCTAAGTTACTTGCACAAAGTAAACAGCGAACAATATATACGCTAATGTATTGTTAGGATTCAATGAATTCTTCGCAAATACGCGCTTATTCATAACTTAAATTTCTTATAATTAATGTCTGGCAAACGGAGAGAATTGTGTTCAGCCACTTCGGTTCATTATATTTGATATTCGCGAATTGCCCACACTAACTATGAGGAATTTAAAATGCAGTTCATTTCTCGAAAAAAGGATTCAAAGATTTAATATGTTTTGGGTGTGAATTTTTGTGGTTTTACAGATTACACAATAAAATATTTATTGTTAATTGTACTCCATTTACACTTATTTTCTTAAAGAATCTGGTTTAATCTAATTATGTTGCATATTTATTTGTATAAATTATGTTATTGTTATCAATTTAATATTAAATATTTCTCTTTGATTTTATTTTCCATTCTGTAACATTATTTAAATAAATACTCTTGACAGTGGTGTTTCTTGCAGACGATTTCGAATTAACATTGCGTGACTGATTTTGTGTTTCCCAACTATCTAAATTTTTTTTCAAATTTCCACATTAAGCCTCATAACATTATCTACAATTGGGTTTTTTAAAATATTCCATCATTTGTGACTTATTCAATAGTAAAATATAACAATTTCGAATTTGAACAAGACTTCGATTTGACTGAATTAGAATTACATTAAAGTCTTCGCATATGAGAGATTGTTCTTCATATTTAGTTTAGTGTAGTAATCTCCTAAACAATCCAACTCGATAAAGAAAGAATTTTAGGGAATGAAGCGCTTTTAAATGCCTCCAGCGTTGTTCACTCCGAGATCAAAAAATAGACAGACAGTTTGTTTGTTTATTTAAATTATGGAATTTTAAAATTTGTATTTCTAGCTAAATTTAATTAATACTTAATTGTATTTAAAAATAATTTCTTGAGTAATTAAATTACATAAAAGTAGAAGCGCTTCTAAGTACGTCCAGTGTTGTGTAGGAAGCTGTGTTCCAGTAGTTTCTGCCGGTCATGCCAGTATCTAAGTACCGTTATTACTGCTCTTCACATGATTTTGCAGAAGTTCGTTACTGTTTCTAGAGCGTGAGTTCCTTATTAATTTTTTCCTGCTTAACGGTTTCCCCGGCACAGTAATTATTAGTGGAAAGATTTGCTAAGATAAATCTTTAATTTGATAATGACTATTTTCTCCACTTTCAGAGTTCTTTAGTATATATATACCGATTGCGCCCTCTTCTAATGGAGGTTTGTAAGTGCCTCAGACAAGGGCGTACTTCTTGGAGTCTGGTTATTGTTTGCATTTACCGACTCGTTTTACGTCTTTTCATCCTTTCATTAAAACATCAGCTCCTTCTTGAATGAGACATTCATAGCCGCGGGGAAATTATAATTTCAGTAGACTTGTATTAATAGTAACAATAATAATAATAATAATAATAATAATAATAATAATAATAATAATAATTATTATTATTATTATTATTATTATTATAAGTCACTGTGAACAATGATTTTAAATGGTTGATCGTTTTTGTCTTCCCAATATTTTTGCATCCTTTCCCAGTGTTTCGCCTTCCTTTCTCAAGTCCATATTGTTCCAGTGAACATATTATTGTATTACAGTAGACATCAACAGTTTGTGTTTTTTTATTATTTCGTTATTTTATTATTTTCTACGTTCTTAATTCTTCATGGACTAGCTGAGTTATATATTTCATTTTTAACTTTATTCCAATATGTTGTATTTTGTAATGTATGATACATCCTTCACGACAAATTGTTCATGGACTTGTAAATATAATTGTGGTGATTATAATACTTTCTTTCTAATACCTGTGTACCACTTTTGTAAAATGGACACATCAATGTACGTTAAGTGTAATTAAAAAATAAAAAAATATGAAATTATTATTCATATAAATTACTAGTTTTACCCTTATGGCTGGCCTAACGCAATTATGATGAAATGAAAACAACTGTAAATGAATGAATGATGATATGGGATATGTCATCATCTTTCATGTCACGGTCACTACTAGGACAAGTTTCCACGATGTAAATTTCGAAACCAAACCCTTTTGTTATGCGTAGAGCACCGCAGCCTGCTGCGCTACGTCTGTCGCAAGTAGTTAATTAGGCCTATCCTACGTAAATGGGTAACCTGCGTGTGTGCGCCAGGTAGTATGTGAGACCTCTTCCAGTCTACCATCCGGGCACGAAGGGCACCGTTCTCCAAGGGACGTTGTTCGTGTACTCGTGGGGAAATGACCACTTTCGAGAACATTGTAAGAGACTTTTCGAAAACTTTTTTATGTATGTTTATGTGTGTGTGTGTGTGTGTGTGTGTGTGTGTGTGTGTGTGTGTGAGTACGTGTATATATTTGGAGGGGCGAAAGGCACTTAAATAGGCTCATTGGATTTCTCTTGACAAGAAAATTGAATGTCACGATTTTTTGCGGAATTCTTCTCTAATATTGAGAAAGGATTCCAGAGAAAACGTCTTTTGAGGGATTTTAAAGCGCCTAAAGTGGTAAAATGCAGTGAATACCTACACTGTCTTTTTGTGGCAATATATGCATCGTTACTCTTTATTCGTCAGATTGACGATAACTAAATAAAATTTTATAAACAAGCAAGGCGTTCGATATATTGCTATCGATACATTTTTATGCAACTTTCTTCACTGGAGGTTGAACGAATTAAGTAACTGTTAAAACTTATTTTTATTATGATCTCGCACAAATATGTATAGGACAATTAACAATGCCGCCAGGGGCGCCTCGATAATCTAGTCATTGATATATCACATTAACTAAATTTTGAAACTTTGAATGTGCTACAATCAAAACTGTCGATCAACCTGTTGCCATATCGCGCAGGCCAATCGAATTTCAAAAAGCGTCGTAAAATGTCTCGCTTCAGGTCCATTTTTTTCAGAGTATGACCTTGTCGACTTTTCGCTTGTTCCTCAAAATCTAGCTTTCTATTACAATGTTTGTTCCATTTCTTCGCTCATTGATCTTCCGGCGAATGTGTAAACTCCGTTGTAGTCCCAGAAACGTCGACGTAGAACGTTCCACAGAGCACACGTGTGTGCATGAGCAAACAACGAACGCACAAACACACTTAATCTCATCTGCCGTTGTGTACTCTTATGGCTAACTGGTATGAGAACCGGATTGTGTAGTTCCGGACTCGGTGTGCAAGGCAGCCAGGCACTGGGGATCATAAGGCAAGACTTTGAATTCTGAGAAACAGGAATTTATTTTTTCAATTATCAGTTGGTGAGTGTGAGCAAGCTCCGAGACAACATGTGAAGTTAATAGGAATGAACCCCCCTCCCCAAACAAATTGTTCCGAATCACAAGTAGTTAAATTACAAAAGTCTTCCAATAAAACTATATATGGATATCATCGAATTACTTGGATGTAGCCTGATTAGGTTGCAGCAAGGCCTACTTAGAACAAAAAGTAATGCAAAATTCTTTATAACGATAATCAATGGACCCAGAATTTTTTTTATATATAGAGCGCGTGCATTATATGCAGTGTTCACTGTAGGTGATATAAATTAGTCATGAGAAATTCCAATGATGTCCCGGTTATAGAGTTTTTCCTTATATAGAAGTACATTGTAGATAGTTAAGATTGTATTTGTAAAAGAAGAGGCAATTTTTTAATGTTTGCTGGTAAGATAATATACAGGTTAGCCATGGACAATCAACAATAACAAACATATTTTAACACGTGTTTACCTAAACTGTTGTCATGTCCTCCACAACCACCACCATCAGAATTACCACATCCTCTTCTCCGCAGCTGGGGATAGGAAATATGTAACGGGACTGGTGTGGGCGTTCTTTCACAATACTCACCTCTACATTTGCAATGTGGGTACGCTAATGTCACCACTGCCCACTGTACGCTCGTCGAGTCGCTAGCTTGCCTTCCTGCCGCCGCAACCACTCTCCAAAACGATCCACGCGAACTCGCTTTCTGTCGCGCAACCTTCAGAGGATTAATCTGTTCCTGGCCCTCCTTAGTCGCCGACCTCGTCCTCTCCCCTCATCGCACAACCCACAGCGCCCACCACTCCAATAATACCCTCACCATTGCCACCTCATCCTCCACCATCACCACCACTTCACCACCTCGACCTCCACCACCGCCCACCACATCCTGCACCTACACCTCTAACCCTCCCACCACAACCATCATCACCAGTGCAATGTCGGTAATCTTCACTACCATTGTACCCGTCATCACCTCCAGCAGCACATCGCGGGCCACGAATAGCGCTCCCCCCCATTCAATCCCGTGGGTCCTCACACTCGTCACGATCCCCACAGTCACCTCCAATTACTCTCACCGGCGGCAGTACCATCATCTCTAGTCTATTGTCTTTTGCAACCCAGCTGGCCTCCTTTCACCGCCTGTTACCGCGACCGCCCATTGCATTACGTCACCGCTCCCGCTCTTAAACTTCCCACAGTCTGCTGAGCAGCAGCCGCCGCCCGCGCCCTCGGTGTCTTGCCTTGCGTTGCCTTGCGTTGCCTTCCGCCCGCTTCTCCGCCACTTTCTCCGCTCAGACGCCGCTCGCCACTTTCTTTTAAACACCGAAACCTCTTCCTCGCTTCCTGCTGGCGACGGCGCAGTGGCACGGGGCCCGGCGCCCGAGGAGTAACGCTCGGGAAGGGGGCCGGATCACGTGGCTTCGCGATCCCCCCAGCGCACCCTGCCCTCCTCAGCCTAGTGTTTCTACTAGTGTTTCTCAGACTACGCGTTCACACAACACTTCTTGGTGATTCGTGGTTCGTTCGTTCTTTCGTTCTTTCGTTCTTTCTTTCGTTCTTTCGTTCTTTCGTTCTTTCGTTCTTTCGTTCTTTCGTTCTTTCGTTCTTTCGTTCTCTTTCTTTCGTTTTCTTTCTTTCGTTTTCTTTCTTTCGTTTTCTTTCTTTCGTTTTCTTTCTTTCGTTTTCTTTCTTTCTTTCTTTCTTTCTTTCTTTCTTTCTTTCTTTCTTTCTTTCTTCCTTTGTTTTTCTTTCTTTATTATTAATATTATTATTGTTGTTATTATTATTATTCCTCTAACTCACGACATAAGATTTCAGACGGATAGCATACACCACATGATCCAATGTATTATTCTCTATTCGTACAAAAGTATAAACAAACTGGTAAGCCGTTTTTTAAACCATCTTGTGTAAGTAATTTTGGATAATAGGCACGAATTCATTAAAAATTAAGCAAAGATTGCTAATACTAAAAAATGTATACGTAATTATTTAAATAGATTTGTTTTTTGGTAGTCGTAATGTGTGCGTGTTCCGTCGACAGCTAATTCATGCTAATGAAATGCTGCCCTGATCGGGTTCAGACAACGGGGAACAGTGTGAGCTATGCAGGATTTGATAAAGCGAAGGCTCATCACCTTAGCACATTATCTATTTTGTAATGGCGTTGAGCATATTATCTACTTCTCCCCATTTTTATGATATTGGTGTTTGCCGACTAGAATCGATTTTGGTCCATGCTTGCGTGAAAGGATACGTTTCTATATGTAAAAAGTAAATATGAGGAATATCTAACTTTATAACAATACTTTTGAGAAAATCTCCATATACTTATTTTTTTTAAATTAACAATTAATTTAGCAAATGTTCTAAAAAGTTAAATGTTTTCTCTTTTCGAAAATTAAGTCTTTTTAGTGAAAACTAGACGTTTACCATAAATAAATGCCTTGTCCTCTGAACAACAAATTTAAAGATAAAGTATGGAGTCGTTTTCGTAAAAAATGTTTGGGAATACATACAAAGTATCCGTTCAATTAAAACATCCTATCAAATTCGAAGGGTCTTATGTTGAGCCATTTCAATTATACAATTTTCATTTTTGAGAAATTGTGTGAATAGTGTAGAAGCAGATATTGTTTGCACGACTAAATGGTTAGCAGGCGAAATCCTGCGCCGACCTACCTCGGTGGGCAGGGATTTTCCCCAACCGGTTATCTTCAAACATCGTGGCACCGCCGTGGCCAGGGCGAGCTCTAAGCTCCCGACAGGCCACCCGACACGTATCGCAGTGTAGTACATGTGAGTAAAAGTGTGTAAATGGTGAGGATAGGACAAAGAAGAGAAAGGAAAGATAGCGCGCGGTCCGTAGCCCGTTTCTTAGGATTCTGTTCCGGCATTCGCCTTGTGTTGTTTAGATAAATCGGCTGAATTCGACCTAGCTGTTTAGCTTGTGTCGAACGTCCTGCCGCCACCGTCGGGAAGTCAAATCCAATGCCTCGCGTTCAGAAGAACGGCAGTGCCATCAGCAAGACATGAACTAAGTCATCTTTGCAGGTGTACAACTTATGTATTGCAAAATTTATTTCTTGTTTGTTATATCTTCGAACCCAATTCTCAAAATTTACTAGTGTGTAAGTACCTCCTTATGAAACGGTTACAAATTGGTCGGCAACGCTAAGAGTACCACAATTGTTAAATTCCCAGCAATACAGCCGGTTTTTGAAGTAAGCCAATTGATCTGCTATCAGAGATCAGATATTAGGTACAGAACTTAGATTCAGACACTTCGGTTAACATAATGAGTTTGCAATATTGCTTTAACGATTATTTTGTATTGTGTGAGCAAATACATACCAAAGAAACTATTAACAATGGATTTATACAATTTTGTCGTATTTTACAAATGCTTTTACTTTCTCGCTCGCATAGTACTTACGTATTAAAAATAAAGCAATGTGGTTCTGAATTGTAAAGACATTATTTTTCGTCAGAAAAATTCGTTTTGTGGGACCCCGATATAAAAAAAGTGGATACAACTTTTTATGAACTTTTATACGAAATAAATTACTTTCTCTATCATCTTATATAGTCTGAATCCTCATTTGGTGGGTCCCTGACAACGATAAGTTACTTCACGGCTGCGTTTTCCCACAGCCAACGCTAGCGGCAAACGCTTCAGACAATTTTATCCGAAGGAATGTTCATCTGGCCGACATCGAGGCCCTCCAACTTGACACAGATATTTTCGTTTTGGAGAAAAGTTTACATAAAGCTCTAGCACTATTTTCACAATTTCTCAAAAATGGCTCGTAAGTTTTTGATTAATTTTTTCCCGCAGATATAGAGAGCAAAGAAGGTTTAAAAAATGGCGCAGGTCTAATTTTTGTTCATTTCTTTGAATTTTCGCACATCGCAAAAGTTACATATAATGCGGAATAGTATGTAGCATCACTGGTTCTAGTGTGCTTGTACGTAGTATATTGAAAGTCTGGTAATACTACGAAAATGTTTATATTTCCGTGTCCATATTTTTACTCTACCACTGAAATAAGTGAAGTCGAAAACAAATTTCAAATACTATTTTTATTCGGGAGTTAACATTCACAAGCCACTTCGTCAACAAAACTCTCGTGTGATTTGGTCGTCCAGTAGTCAAAATAACAGCCCAGAAAAGAGAGCAGCGTCGACAAATAAACCTGGAAAGAAACCGGTAGTCAATAGCAAGGTACAAGAAGGCCGAAAAGAACAATAGAATATAAGCATGAAAGAAGCGGTCTCGACCGTGGAGGGGTCCTCTTCCCCTCCTTCACGGCGTCCCCGAACAGCCCCGAACTGCTCGTCCCCCCACTGTCCTCCGCAATCGCTGCCCCGCCTGGCTGGCGGGTGACCCCCATGCAACAACATTCTCGACTACGAAATTGACAACACAGCTCTTTTAATTAAGGAAATCTATTCTTCAAATTTAGATCTTTAAATTATGTCTTGTACATTGTCTAAATATGCGTGAATTTTCCAAATAGCGTGTAATATTTGGTGAAAATTTGACAAATAAAAAAATGCATTCGACTTTTTATAAACGCCATCAAATTATTTCATTAAATTATTTGGTTAAATAGAGCATAATTTGTTTATAAACATGCAATAAGTTTGTTTTTTCATCAAAATCGCTGAAATGCCGAAAATTGCAAAAGTTTGGGGATCTGTTGTACTCCTTCAGTATTTTAATGGACCACGCGACACAATTTTTACCGTGCCGCTGTGAGTCACACTATCATAGGGGAGGGGCTGCCGTCACACTGAAGGTGCGACGGTCGTTTCCAGGCACCAGGAGCACGCGCTAAATGTGTTAAGGAGGGCGCCAAGCGTATGCCTACCTGTGATCTGGGTGTCGACCATGAGACATCTGCAGGGATGAGCGCCCTGGGTCGAATGGATTGCATTTGCTTACTAGCTATTAAATAATTCACATTTTCTTGTGTGGCCACCCGACCAAAATGGTGGGGACACGTTTATTGCTATCGTAAGTCCTCTTTTACATAATATATCCTTTAGGGCTTTACTCTGGCTGTTACCTAAATGAACGTGAACACTTACGGGAATGGATGAATGAATTTCTGATACTTCACTCCGAAGGATTACACGTCAGATGTAGGCCGGTGGCAGCAGATGACCCGTTGGAGAACCATGGACATCTGTACTCGGCAGGAGCACGTCGCCTGGCTGGGCAGCAGACTATCCACGGCCGTCCGCGGGATTGGAACATCAACTTTCGCTGCGCGAGTCACAAGTCATCATACGTCGCCTGGACCGCGTACTATGTTTGGCTCCCGAATATTTAGGCTGCACACCCTCTCGTGTACTTTGTGGATGTTACGCTAACCGTTCTAGCCCGGCATCCGGAATGCATCCGATGCGCGAAGATAATGGCTGAAGACTATCGACAGTTTCCGTATAGCTGTAATCGCCGTTGAATCACGAAGGGAGCTCCCTGAGCCAACCGCTCGCCTCAACAGTGTTTTTCTAAGTGTCCGTCCTTCTGGCGCCTTGTGCTCCTGCGATTTTCCGTCCCCACCCCTCTCGAAAAGTGCCCGACCTATCACGTCGCGAAGCTTTCCATGGGCTAGTCTCCTATGGAGACATGTGATTTATAGTCGCTTAGACATTTATGGTGGGCTGCCCTCGCCTCTTGTAACAGTAATGTAACCTAATGTAACAGTTTTGGTTGTCAGTCATCTACTGCAACACAAAGGGGTAGAATGGTGCCTTTCGGGGACGGACAGCTGCGCGTGGCGAATGTCCAGAGATGTGCTCTTTGCCTAGAAATATGCTGATTCAGCGTGACGCGAGGGCCGTGCCGTGCAGTGAGTCTGTATGACTCATTGCAGTATGGAAGTTAGATTTCTTTCATAAAGCAATATTCCTCCACATAGATATTTAATTATTTTCATTTATACAGTTATTTAAAATGTCAATTGTTTTAGCATGTTTTTTTAGGGAACAAGAGACGATTCTCTACAAATAAACAGTATTTTCTTAAAAACGTCTCTATATTTTTCTTTATGTTTTAACAACTAAAGACCACAACACACTAAAATTTACATTATAAATTTAATTTCCTTGAAAAGTTTTACTTTTAATTTTCATTGATTCAAAATCTAGATTTCAATTATTTCATAAATCACTTATAACTTTGAGGAATATCAATATTGTATTTCTGCAAACTTGTAATTAATTAAAATTAATTTTAATTTATTGGGAGGCATAAAACAATAAAAATGTTATGACTTATTGAACAGAAATGTAATCTGTGCACTTTTTATTGAGCCTCAGAAAAACCCTCCCCATAATTTACAATATATGAACAAGTTACAAGTTATGAACGACGATACTTGTTGGCAACTGTTCAAAAATATATATTTTCGCTCCCGAGTATTACAAAACGTATTTGCATCTTTGCTTAGGTGCTTCGTAATAGATACCTGCCCTATAGATATGGCTCAGGGCATCAATTGATGTCACTGCAATCTCTCTGACATGTCTGACCGAAAGGTCCTAAGTTCGACTCCCGACTGTGGCAGAATTTTCGACACTAGCTACAGAGCTATGTCGAGTTTAGTCACTGTCTGAAGGAGAATGCAAGCTGCTATGATCGGTAGTTTTCCGTGGTTTCTTCTATCAACACCAGGCGAATGCCGGAGCAGTAACCTAACAAATAGGCTACGAACCGTTCGCGCTATATTTCCTCCCTTTTCCTTGTCATATCCTCACTCCTATCCACACACACACACACACACACACATGCACTACACTACGACCCATGTCGGTAGATCAGTCTAGAGCTTAGAGATTGTTCCGACTGGGGCGGTGCCCCATTGGGGTAGATACCTCGTTGGGAAAACCCTGCTACCCGACAGGCAGGTCGGTGCAGAATCTCACCATTCACAAGCATGCAAAATACCCGTCCGGAACTAATGACCTTAGCAGTTCAGGCGCCCAGATCTTAAATACGTAATAGAATTGATTAATGTTTTGCGGCATAACAACTGCTATGGTCCTTAGTCCCATTAGTGTAGTGAATGCGTTTTAATACGTGGAATGTGCTTTTTTGAGTTTTAATTACTGTAAATGTTCCTCTCCGCTTGATAGTGAGAACCGAACTACATGTGGCCACCACATCCAGATATCTCCCCCAGCGAAACAACTCCCTAGCCGTGACAATGCGCTAGATAGAAGTTGCATTTGCATCGGCAAGCCATTTGATTGTAAGAGTATAATATTACTAATAAAATAACCCAATAACATTATGTATCTATACAACTAGTTGACAATGCAAATGTTGATGCGCTTTTTATAGCGTTCATTTGCGGTAACTGATGGCTGAAATACAGCCTACCATTGTCTCTTATTGCATTTCTAAATTTTAAACATTTACAGTTTTTGGCCAAATCTATTTTAATATTTTTTTAATAACTCTAATTACCCCTTTTTTGGTTGTCTTGTTTACAAGACACAATGTAATTTTCACATTTTGTTTTATCGCCTTCTTCACAACGGAACATTTTTGACAACTTTCACACACACACATCGTCAGGCTGTGGAATAAATTACGTACAATTACTAAAAACCAAAAGTAATTACATTGCTTCATTATTAAAACGAATTATTTACTGACCATTTTGAATATTAATATACCTAAATAAACATTATTTTTTAAGTGGGTTAAACTCAACTGCCACAACTTTGGACAACAATTATTCACATTTCGATTCTTTGAGGTGCCTTGTTTTTATATAAACGCTTTTCCCATTAATTTTGAATATTTTATAATTTAATATTGACCTTTGGCTTATAACTTTCATACATTGTCATTTACAGGACATGGAAACAATAATAAACTACAAAACAAATTGCATTTCTTAATACTTGCACATGAATTACTTACTGACCTTTTTGAATATTAATATAACTAAATTAACTGATTGTTTAAATGGGTTTGATTCAACTGCCGCAACTGTGGTAAACGTGTATAAAAATTTCTTTTCTTTGGATACATAAGTTATTTAACACATCTACACAAAAAAGACCATTAATTAGTAATTATTGTATGTAATTTATTCGATAGCCTAGAGATGAAATAGTACGAAAATTGTGGAAACGTTGAGTTAGTGTGAAGAATGCAAAAAAGTGAAAATTTAATTATGTTTGTTAAATGAACTAACCAAAAAATGGGTCGTTACAGTTATTAAACGTTTTTAAATATTTAACCCCGCACGGATATAAATTAAAATTTTCTTTTACATTGAAATGGCGTTTGACATAACATTGAATAATGAACTGAAAGTACTATATGAAAATAAGACTTTTGAAAATATTTTGCCCATTCTAAGTTTTCAAATGTTCTCTAACAACATTGTAACCCAAATTTTTGTGGTCTTGAGTTTTGAAAAAATAGTACTTTTTATACAGGTCACTGCTGATAGCTGTTTAATGTAAGCAAAAGATTGAATACACACGTACTTTGCCCAAAGGGAACGGATGTGGGTAGACACGATTTGGTGTGCATCTTTTTGTTATCAATTACAGCCATGTTCTGGAAGAATTAACTCTCGCGAAAAGCCCTTCGGAACCTATTTTTCTAAATCAATACATTATTTTTTCAAAGCAAATGCGTTAGAAAATATTTAAGACAAATTTTCAAAAATTTTTTAAAATCTCAATAACTATTAATGAGGAATTGCCTTAATCAACATTCAAAATCGAAATTCCACGAAATACCTTAGACAAACGCACGTGACGAAAAAAAACTGTTGGCCAAACTGCATGGAAGTATTTACGAATTTAGTCTTCTAAGGACAGAGCTCTTTGCTGCCATGAATTAGATTGGAATGTAAGAACGCGGCTAAATGAAACAAATATTTAGAGCTAATTAAGTTTACCTTCTGGTAGGTTTTTTTAACGTAAGTTCTTACATAAATTTAAGATTTGAAATATTCGAAACTGGAAGTTTATTACAATCAAGATTAAAATTTATTAAGAATTTTAGAAAAACATGGGGTGACAAGGGCTGTGAGCTGATTTTTGAAGATGCGATGTATGACACTATCACTTAGTTTTATTTCTTACCATATCGCCTTTAATAAAAATAAATAACTAGACTTACAAATGAACTGCATTCAGAGCAGAAGACTTCCAAATGAAATAACAATGCGTTCAGTTTTCCTTAATATAGGAAATTCAATATTTTATTTTGAAAATAATTTATAATCCTTTACTATATAATATTTTTCTTTAGTTTTGTTTCCATGAAGTTCCATAAATTTTTTAATGGAAATGGATTATATTAGTTTTTTCACAACTCTTGCAGAATGCCAAAGAAATTAAGTATTACAAATTAATACAAGTACATTTTATCATCTCGATTATGAAATTACATTTTATACATTAGTACATTTTACACCTAATACATTTTTTCTTTTGACAAGTATTACATAGAAATAAAAAATCGTCTGAGCAAACATATTTTTTAACTTTGACAACTATATTCAGTCTTTAATATAATATAATATAATATAATATAAGGAGAGAAAATATATAAATCATCTCTTGAAATTTTCAAAGAAATATAAATACTTTTAAAGAAAATTAAATATTCTGATATGCTTAAACAATTTCACTTTTCAAAAATCGTTGTTACTTAATTGTAATGTGTACACAAAAATAAAGGTTTCAAACAATGTAAATAAAGTTTACCATTTTATAAGTAATAAAGGTAATCTTCAAGCCTATTATTGGGGCTGCGGTGCAGTGCTTGTCCAACCAAGTATGCCAACTTGTGAGCATACTGACACGGTGCTGGAACACGAACCGTTCCGCTCCAATTGTAATACATATGAGTGAGCTTGTAAGACAACCTTTGCATTTTGTCGGGATCCAGACCAACATTATCACTGATTACATTATAATATGTTGGACTGACAGTGCCCTGCCGAACTGTCTGCGATACTAAAAAAAAATCGTATCGCTCCGGGAGAGTTATGCAATCATCCACCACTGTTCCAGGCGGTGGGTTGTCATTATTCAAGAAAACTCTGGTGTTTATCCTCTTGTTGACTATAATATATGCCAACTTCAAAGTAACTCCTGCAGAAGCGTACAATTTCCCTAGGGTTTCTCTCACGAGATTTACTTCGTGTTCGAATACGTACGGAATCTGCCCTTCCCCTACTCCATCCCGATAGATTATGATGCGAGCTGGCAGGGCTCCGTTGTTGTAATCCATGTACCTTCTAGCAGCCTTTGTCATGTTCAAGGAGAGGTCGTTTGACAGTTCCTCTCCCGTGGTGTGAGCCGAGGCGGCGCTGTAGTAACGTGTCATAGATTTGTCGAGAGAGGCCACCATTGCGCCGAAGCTCCTTCCCCTGGTAGTTGTGTCGTGACAGACGTCAAATCCTGCTACCATTAAACCTGACAGTGGCATGTCCACGGTCCACGGAGCTCCTCCGATTTTACAGCAGATTTGAATGGAGACTTTTGTAGCGATTGACATAACTCCTTTTGCATTTAAATTTTTACCAAGAACGACTTGCGACGATACAGCACGATCTACACAACATTTCTTTTTGATGCTGCTGTACCGGTCGGCTCTGTTGTTTGGAACAATAATCATAATCAACTGTGGATTAGTAGTATTTATTGCCCTTTCAATTGCTTCCACATACGTGGAAGCTCTATCATCCATTATGTCGAAGCATTGAGGTCCTGGAATCCTAAACCTCATTCCTCCACCCGCTTTCTGGAGAGTGGATATGAAGGACATTGCAGAGCTTTTCATTTTTCCTGGAACGATTACTGCCCATACATTGAATTCGGGCATAACTAACATGGGCCTACTTCTTAGATCTCTTGTCCAGTCCACTAGTGCGCTCGGGTTGTACTTATCATTGCTGCTTTGAATGATCGGCTCGTTCTGCATAACTCGAGCATCGAATTCAAGCAGTCTCTGACCGAATCGCATGTTCCACTCTCGGAAGTCTTCAGATATAGCCTTCTCTTGTGTTAATCTCTGACCAAATTTCAGCAATTTGTCCACGCGACTTCTGGGCCCAACACGTGTGTGCTCAGCAAGGGCCCTCATCAGTTGGAAGTTATTCCTCATTTCGTCAGTGAGACCTGTCATTCGACACAGTTCCGGAACAAGATACACCAGGGGCGACTGCCCTGCTCGTTGTTCCCTGGCTTTGGTACGAGAAACCAGAAGTGGTTGATTATCCTGAGTTATCCTTATTTGGTATTTTTGTTTATAATAGTCTTTGTAACTTATTTCTGCTCCTGACCTCAGTTTGAACGTCGAAATGGGAGACGTATCAAAATCGACATCATCTACTCTGTACGTTCTGTTGTTATAATCTGTTAGAACTACAGCGCCTATTATATTCTGTTGGAACGAGCGCCTGTAGCCCTGCGCTCCGTGCGCGTTAATAGCATCAGTAAGAATATTGAGAACCGTGTCATTTCGCATTATCTTGTGCGTAATTTCAGCGCACATTAAGATACTGGATTCATGTTGCCGTATCGATGTAACGTATCCCGGCCACAACTCCATTCTGTACTCTTTTACGTTAATTCTCGCCATGGGGTCAAAATAATTGCGACCAACTAATTGCAACTTCAAATGCTGCAGGCACTTTCGCATCAAAATATTAAAGAACTGTAAGTAATGATAATCTCCTAATGCCAAATCACCGACAAGGCGAATAGTTATCCTAATATTAACATCATCAGCCCTCTTCGAGAACAATTCAATCACCTGCGCTCTATCCTGCGAGAGAAGGTGACTCGTGAACAGAACGGTCCCGTCAAAGATGTACCCGCCAAGACTCTCGCGATGCACGCGCAACAAGCCCTTCTTCACGACGGTTTGATCCGTCTCGGGGTCGAAATCGACCCGGTACTGGTAGAGCCGCCAGTCCGTGTGCGTCTCGAGCCGGAAGTAGTTTGCGGAGAGCTTGATGCGTGCGCCGCTCGCGCCCTGCTTGGTGGTCACGTGGGCGGGCCGCGTGCGGAGGAAGGGCTCCTGGGCGACGCGGCGGCCGCGCAGGTTAGCGCGCCCCACCCCGCTTGCGCCCGGCGGCGGCTCCGCCAACGTCACGCCCTGCAGGCGGCGGCCCAGCGCCTCCGCGTCCAGCTCGCGGGGCGGCCCGACCGCGCTTGCGCCCGGCAGCCGTGGCTGCTGAAGGCGCCCGGCGGCGGCGGTCCCGCGCGCGGGCGCCGCGCTGCCACTGCGACGGCCCCCCGGCGCCCGCCGCCCGCGAGCCCCCTCCCGGGGCCCCTCCTGGCCCCCGCGCGCCCGCCCGCGGGACCGCGCTCGAGACGGCGGCGGCGGCGGCGGCTGGTCACACATGTCACACCTGGCGGCACAAAGTCGCGCGGGCTGTACACACATTCCAAACAACAATGCTGCAATATATTCCTCTATTCAATATTAACAAAGATATTTCAAAAACTTTCTCAGCTTAAACTACTTCTAGAATTAAACGTATATCGAAAAGATCTATAAAACATTGTTTAGGATTTTTATTTATCAACCGTTTACCAAATATTAATTAAAAATTAACACTTAAGATTTAAAGGAAATATTTGTTACATGCGTAACTTCAAATTTTAAAAATTTATTTTTTTAAAAATGACCCGACCTCTTAAGAAATTTGTCTTCAATATTACCATTTTCTTTAGTCGAAGAATTACATATTAAGCAAGACACTTTGTACATGACGTTTGAGGTTTCTACATTTATTTCATACTACGTCGCTGTTCACTAATTAACATGACTGGTCACAGACATATAATGGCACAAAGATTTTGGATTTTTGATATGAGAATTTTGAATGCCGTTTACCAATGTGTTATTTTATATCAACGTTGAGAGTACGTTTTAATAACTTTTTTTTCAGACGTTCTTGATATATCTATGGCGATAAGGAAAATGGGAATAACTGCAATTTTCATAATTTCGAGAAAAATGCATTTAAAGTCATAAATTCTATTTTTGCAGATTTAAGTAAGTTTACCGTAGGGTTTTCTCAACACTTAACGTATAAACAAAACAGTTTCAGGAATTCAAATAAACATTTTATAATAATAATAATAATAATAATAATAAATGTAATTAAATGTTAATTTTTCACTTATTCCCTTTTCCTAAATATTTGCAGTTATTCCTTTTTCCATAAATGTTTATTTATCATTCTCTTCCTTTATTTTTATCTTTATTTTAATTTTATGGAGTGAATACATAAATATACTATATATTCTTTAATAAAAGCATACTATTTTTGTAGTATATGACTTACGAAATAAGAATTATTTAATTAAATTTTAGTTAACCTTTTCAGTTAAAATGATTTTAAAACTTTTTCCTTTTTTGAAATAAATTATTTATACACAATTCTTAATTTAATAATAATGTATTATGAAAATTAATAATAATATTTAATTAAATGAATTAATAATAAAGAATAAATTAATATATTAATATAATTAACATATTACGTTTCGTTAAGGGCCGTGGAGCGCCCATCCTGTCAGAATGTTTGCTCCATTAAAGTACGAAAAATACTGCTCCAATTTGAAAAATAAAGACTACTCCGCTTTATTTTTCAAATCGGAACAGTTTATTTCGAGATTTAATGGAGCAAAGGTGAGTAATTTTT
This sequence comes from Gryllus bimaculatus, assembly GCA_017312745.1. NCBI lineage: Eukaryota > Metazoa > Arthropoda > Insecta > Orthoptera > Gryllidae > Gryllus > Gryllus bimaculatus. The sequence goes on from BOPP01000043.1 coordinate 190,733, forward strand.
GACAGATTAATTTTGACATTCATGGTAGCGCCATCTATTAGAAAAAATAAGAGTGCATAATTAAAATTATCCAGTCGAGTGAGTGATGGTAAACTTTTTAATTTTGAGTATGGCAACAATGAAGTTGTGTTGATGTGTGATATATAGATATAGGCAAATACAAAAGAGTAACTGTTTTGCTTTTTGGAGCATGTCAACAATGATATCATTTGAAAACTTATACTGAGTGATGTAACAATGTGCGAGTAAAATGTAAAAAAAAATAAATGCGAAAAATTAATTCAAATTAACGTAGATTACAAAATAGATTTTATAAAAAAATCGATGGATCTTATACAGCAATATAATTATTTCGATTCAAAGAATTCATCACTAGGATCATCCAATACAAAAATTACTTTGCGACAATGAAAGTATAAATTTAGTAAATATAATTTTTAACAAATAATATAAATATGCATTATTTTCCTCAGGTATTCATTAACTTCAATTGTTTCATTAATTTTATTTTTAAATTTTCTATTTATTTTATGAGTATTTATTTTTCAACAATTTTCAGGTTCCAAAGCAAACGATTTTCTCAACGTGCGACATCAAACTATTGAAACTGTCGCTCATGATTTATCTTCTAATATACCTAACTTGTCTATCAATGATCCTAATAATAATGTGCCACAATTGCTCAACAATCCAGGTAAATACAAAATTATGTGTCAATTTATATGCAACCTTGACTAATTTATGTTACACATTTTCCAATATTAAATTATGAACTTATTAAATGACTAATTTAGATGAACAAGCTGATTCTGATTGCTATGAAAAAACAACTCGAAATGAAATATGTTGAGATTTCTGATTGTGATTTAATTTCGTCACAAGAGCAGCAGAATTTGTTTTCGATAGCCATATGAAAAATTCAAACGAAAACAATTGTTACATCCCCGAGATGTCCAATCTTTCGCAGTAAGGCCATGAGAAAGTAACTTCAGATGAAATAATATCATCTTAACACACTCGCAAAACTTGTCAGAAGAAAATCATGAGTAACTGAGCATAATGAATATGTCAAGTAATTATATATTATATTTCAAATTCTATTTTTATAATTTTACTTATTTGAAATATTTGTTCAATATTTTGTGTTATTTTTTAGGTTGCTCTTCAGAAACACTTCCAAAATCGAAATTTAAATACTTCGGAAGAACACGGCAGATGTCGACGAGAATAGGGTAAATGTATGTAACAAAAAACGAAAAAAATATTAAAAACGTATTCTATTAGATTACAGATTGCAAGTTCAAGTGCAATCAAAAAAGTTAAAAGAAAGATCAACTGAGTAACTTCCACGCTTATTGGAAAACAGGGAACTTTATTTACTTCGCAAAGGTTTTATGAAATGCGTATAACACAGGTTAAAAACGCTGTCTGGAAACAATAAGAAAATTCGAAAATTCACAGCCTTTACTTTTGTAATTAACATCAGAAGGGAGTAATTTGTAGAAGTTTCATATGGACGTTTGGTGAGACGACAGTTCCTTATGTACTATTGACTAATTTATGATCTGATCACACAATTTATAATTTGATTGAAGGCAAAAAACACGAATAAAACAAGTGAAACAAGACTAGGGCAATACGAAATCAATTTTGGAAGGTTTTTCCAGCATATGAGAGCACTATTCACGTCACATACATCGAGAAAATTCTTGCCATCGCTCTGAATATTTCCAAAAATGTATAAGTTATATTTGAAGACGTTACAGATCCAGTGGACTTCCAAATATACAAAAGAGTATTTATCGAACAGGATTGAAGTTTGAAGGTCCCCACAAATTGACACATTTCAAAATATGCGATGTCTCTGATGCAAAATTGAATCTTTGAAGAAGACAAGAAAAAAGGAAAGAACCTAGAGGAATGCCGAAAGTTCATCATGAAGAGCAGAATCTAGCTTACAAACAACAAATCGAAGAAACAACACACAGCGAAGCAATTCCGACGTATAACAATAGTTTTGCTCTTTCGATTGCAAGACAATGCTTTGTCAACACTTTTCTTAAACTTCAGTTTTATTTTTATAAACGGATTATGGACTTCAACTTAACATTAATAATTTCTGGGGCGAAAGAAATTACTATAACATGAAGGTGTTGCAAAAGAGGAGCTAATGAAGTCTCTCTCTGCCTTGTACACGTTTTTACAAGGATTGGATCCTTTTGTGAAAACTCTATTCTATGGTCTGACCTCATGCGGAGGCGCAGAACAAAAATAAAACAGTATTGCAATCGTTGTTTCCGCAATCGTTGCAACCATCCACACTGCAAACTGTTGGATTAAATTCTTGGTTCGGGAACACTCATATGGAGTGGGATGTAGATCATTCTGTAATTGGAAAGCGGCGAAAAAACATTCGAAGTAAATGTAATCATCCCCCATGATTCGGTACGAACTTGTAAACGAAGTCGACAGAAATCTTTCAAAATTTTCATTGTAATGACAGAACTCAATTTAATGATATTCCGGGGCCTTGCTCCAAATGTCCACTGTAATGGCCGAAAAGATGAAGAACCGACGGCAGAGGTTCTCATGCAAAGCGTTAAACATGGGTTTGCGCAATAGCAAGATTCGTAGGCATTGTGTTATTTTAAAAAAAAGTTTGCAGAGGATGAGTATTTTGTTCTGAATTAAACTGAGAAGACGAGCGTGTACCATAGAATTACGGAAGATTACTTTAAACGCCTACAACACGGCCAATGAAATTTCGAAAGAAAAAAAAAGATCTGATGAGGTATTTTATTCATTTTACGACCATCGTTGGCGACTTTTATACAATTTTATTGTCCGAGTCGACGGAGCGATGCGCGTAGTGTTACTGAATGGTTGAAGAATGGGAGTGTGTGTTGGATCTAGACATCGTAGATATAAGTGATAGGAGGGTGCTGCTTATAGAATGTAACTGCATCACATTTCGGAAGAAAGCGTAAACATTCTAAAACAGGCAGAGCACTCGAAACTTCGAACATCAAGCGAAGCTGTTGAACAAGCTGACATTGACAGCACAAAAATGTGCGCAGCATCTGAAAGATTGGTCAAGAAAAACGAAGCAAAAGATTACAACTAGATGCATTTAAGTAAATATTAATGATTCAATTGTATTAATTTAAAATTTGGTTAATATTTGTTATTTATTATAAAAATGATTTAATTTATTCTAATTTCGGTTAAAATTAAACTAAAAAATGGATTAAAGGTTATAATATTTAGAATTATAATAAATTAAAAGAATTATGTTCATTACTTTTAGATTTATTTTAAATGCCAGTTATTCGTTTTTCCTTATTTAACCAATTATTTATTGATAATTTAAATTGCTCGATATTCAAATATTACAGATTACTATTTATCTGTCTGGTGAAAGTATAAGTATCAAAGATACAAATAGTATTATCTCGATTTTGACAAAAATTGCAGTTATTCCCTTTTTCCTTATCACTACAGATATTATGACGTGGATTGACACAGGGATAATCGCACTCTAATATAAATAGTTCACGCTGTCTAATGAGCAGTGTCAAGAGAGCGAATACTATTACACCATTTGCTTTTGTGATGCTCTGAATACACTTAGTTTCTCTAGATCGTAGTATTTTCTGTTGTAATGTTCTCTGAATATTTAAAAAAAAAGAGGCATATTACTAAAAATCATAGTACCTTACACGGCCAGAAAATATTAATTTTAGTAACTGTAACAATATGCACAATTTTCTATTGTAGTACTAGTTTTAACATTTTGAACTCCCCCGCATTATTCAGTTTTTGTCCACAAGCTAACTTGCTGCAATGATTCACTTCTTGGACTTTTAACAATAATACATATTGTCCAGAACTAAAACTGAAACCACCAGCAACATCTGGTCGTACTTCACGTATTTATTTTGTTTTTTTCTTTTTAAATGCTGACTTTAGGCTGGAATGTTTTAATCATTAATTCCTTGCTTGTTATTTGTATTATGTTTTATTAAACCATTCGGTCGTTTCTTATGTATAGCAATACAGTAAGTAAATTAACAAACCTCTTTTACGGCTCGACAGAGAGGAATCTGTTTAATCTAACCTGAACGCAGGAAGTTAATACATTTATTGCACCCCATGCGCTTACATAACTCAAGTCTTTTTGATTAAAGATGTTTAATTTTACTCAACTGAAACTTTTGAAATATGATTGTGCATTTTATTTTAATGGATCCTTTTAACTTTAGTTGAGGAAATTGAAATTAATATCGCTTCTGCGGCCATAAATTACCACTACTTCTCTATAGGCTCCTAGGTTAGGTATTCAGTGACAACACCTCAGAGCAATTTAACAATCCTTAAATATCGCAGCAGTTTTTCTGGACGCAGTGCCTACGAACTCTATACAGTTACCTTTGCCTGCGACCTTCTGCTTCCTGACGCAGACGCGCTGGCTGCTATTGGCGTTCGCATCGTTTAATTGCACTTCAGAATAATGTAAGAGTTTCGAGACTATTTTTCCAACAATACGTTGAGAATCATTACAAGCCATATTCCCTTTGATAATATTGCGCACCCTAGTTTCAGCAACACATCCGAACTTCATGGCCATGAAGCGTTATACGCATACCTCAAAAGAGATTCCTTTAAAAGACATTCAAACATTTCTAAATGTATAGTTACGTAGGTGTAATATACCATTTAAGTAGTTCTTATCAATAAATGTATTTACCAATTACAAAGAAAAATCTTGCTGAAATGCCTTGAATTGCAGAGAAAAAACAACTTGAAACCAGAAAAGCGAAATAGCAAGAATACTTGAGTTTACTATTTATCTCAAACTTTACGATAATCGTTTAAATAACTATATACTGCTGTGAGTACTTTAACACCAGAGACCACGTTCCGAAATTCAGCTGTCTTTTTCTCTCGGGTGGAGCGCCAGTTCGACGAACTACACAACAGAAGTAGGATGTTTTTCACACATTTTATGGGTATTTCATTATTCATGATTGTGAGCTAACGAATTATAGAAGTATAATTGAAGTTTCACCTGTTGTTGCATAATTACACGTTTACCAAATTTCTTTATGACCTCAATATTTCTAAGTCGTCGTTTGAAATGAAATCTATTTGACATTTAGAGAAACTCACAGGCATATTGACACTAACTACATAGACACAAAAGTCCTATTGCACTTACCTTCCAACACTATAAACACAACTAAATCATTCAAGATCGCACTCTCACTCCTTGCTCTTTCTAGCCCTGCTTGTACGCCCTCCCTCCGTTTATCCCCTCTTCAACTATCATTTCCCCTCCCCCTCCCCGTCATTCCACGGAACCATTCCTGTAGGGTTTTTAGCCTGCTTTGATCCCTATAATACTCAATACGGCGAACATTCGGTCCTGCCAACATCGAAAATGTACATGACGGTAGGCTTTGGCGCTACATTCCAATATACGCAGTTCGTGACGTCAAAATTTATCTCTTTATAACATTAATTTAGATCCACAGAATGTTTTGAAATTTGATATAGTTATCATTTAGACCAATTATTTTGATAATTTTCCCCTGAAACTCATAATGCTGAAGTATGAGAAGTTCAATTAGTTTCTATAAAGCTTCCATCATTATTATAGACAGCATAAATCTTTGTTTATTTATTAAAACATTTAAAATTAATTTCTTTTTCTGTTTTTAATAAATAAACAAATATGTATGTTGTCTATAATAATGAACGAAATGTTATACAAACTAATTAAATGTATGAGAAGAACACAGTTGTAAATTAAATGAGAAGTTTAATGTTTTACTTCATTATAAAATGAAACTATAATTAGAAAAAATTGGAGAAATAAATTAACAAATTACAATTTTAAAAATATTGTAAAGGATGTATAAGGATATAGAATGAATGAAAGGAAAATGTTCAAAAATTGATATCAGAATATTTCTTAACTTTTATTTTTCTGACTTTTATAATTTCCATAATCCTACAGTAATATATTTCATCTGGATATTCAACAGTGAAAACTAAGGATGAAGAATTAAAACACTATTTATACATTTTCTTACTAAGTAAATTTATTTGACAATAATTACATAGAGGCATTTTTTCTTGAAATCTTCATATCCCTCTTCAGATGTATAATAAATTTATTGTTTTCACAATCTACCCCATCTTTCTCTCTATATTCATCCATAATTTTTTGAGAATGCTCAACTACATTTTTCCTGTTTGTAGCTGACACCTTAAAAATGTAAGTAATGTATTCATAACACTTTATTGAATTTAAGACATTGAACCTCATTTTCCTTGTGGTAAATGTGTCAATGAAAGTAGATAACTAAGATACCTGCTCTAAAGCTTGCTTCCAAAAATTTCTGGCCTTTTCCATTCCCTGGCAAGATCTTGAAAGGGCATTCTTACTGAAGAAACCACACACATTCATTTGGATGGAACATGGTATGAGAGGGAGTAAGCCTTGAAACAATATGCTCTTCAGCTTCCACCATTTTATGAACTACACACCTGTGGGTAATTACTTTTGATGCTTGAAACAAATTAATTTATACAATAACAGATTAAAACATTTTAATAGAATATATGAGGGTGAATATCAAAAGATTAAAATTGAAATGAAAGAATAATATACTGCATTTCCCGTGTATCCTGACAATAGATATCTAAATTTAAAATTTTCACATTTTACACAAAATGTTAGCAGCACTGATCTAATTTGACTCATGATACCTACATTTTAGATCTACTTTGCTGTAGTCAGACTTAATAATAATAATAAGTTGTTGTTATCATTGTGAACTAAATACACTCCATTTTTGGTCAGCCATGTGTGAAAAACATCAAACATTTTGAATAATTATTCTGGAATCAATTACTTAATTGGCGTCAATGTACTAATCACATTTCACAACCCAATTAGTCATATCATCAGGTGTTCAGCAATGCAATCAGCTTAAAATTTGGAATAATAAAAACACAGCAAAAAATTAAAATATACAATAGAAATTTTAAATATATTATCAAAGAAAAAACAAGAACTGTGGTTGAAATAAAACCTCTAATGGTATAAAATTTTAAATATATAAGAACAAAGAACATGGCTCACCTGAGACAAAATTGTGTCTTTTATTTCAGGTAAGACTTTTATCTGTGTATGGTAATATAATGCAATGCCAAAGCAATGACTTGTTATAAAATTTTTGCAAATATTATTGTATTAATATTACATGTTTAATTATACATTTCGTATACAGAAATAACAACACATTATACTTAATTATACATGTAACATTATAACTGTGTATAATAACCATATAATAGTGTATTACTATATTAATACTGTATAATAATATTACATAATATAACATATAATGTAATATATAACTTATATTTACATGGTAAACACTGTCTCACATATAATATACTAAATATATTTCCATGAGAGTGTGAAAGTATCAATGAATGTTATCAGTAATTGCATGTTCAAAGCAATGTAAATCTAGTACATTAAGATTTATTGACTATGAATTGCTAGAGCTAAGTGTCTTGTCATACATTGTTTGAAACAATTCTCATGGACAAATATTTTTATTATAATTTTTACTGTTGATATTATTAATAATAATAATAATAATAATAATAATAATAATAATAATAATAATAATAATAATAATAATAAGGCTGACAAAAATAGTGCTTCTTGACAATTTACATCATGTTTTCCCCTACAAACAATATACTTAACTCTGATTTTCCAAACAAAATTAATTTCTTTGAGAATTCTGTTCAAAGTAGGTTTGGATACTTGAAAAAAGTATGTATAGTAGTGTGTAGCCTATAGTATATATAAAGCTTAAAGTATATGTAAAGTATATATTTAAAAAATTATGTAAAGCCTGTGATATTCTCCCAAATTTCTTTTCCTGTAAAGAAAGGTATAAGTTTCATTGTATCTTCTTTGCTAACTATGCATGCACATTCAATGTTACTTACATGAGATTTTCCATAGATGAATCTTGAAATTGCTTTCTCCCCAAAATAATCAATCTTATCTGATTCAGAACTGACTTAACACTACTGAAGGAATATTGTGAAGTCGATATAAACTGCATTTTCAAAGTTCACATACATTTGTAATGGTAATTTATTCACATGCAACTACACAATCGATAAGAATTAAATTCAATCAGAATTAAAATATGTTCAATTACCGTATGTACTTAAATTCAGGATTTATAAATATTAACCAAAAATAGATACAAAATACATGCTTATGGTAATGCAAATAATCTCGTCCTTAGTGCAAATATTTGATTTTGTTACATTTCATAACCATCTTATCTTGAATAAATATGCCTCTTCACATGTATGTTCGGAATGCGTCTTCATCATCCTTTCTCTTTTATAATAGTTTTCGAATTTTCAAATACAGTAATAATATTGTATCTTGATGTACCATTTAATATTAGAAATTTAACACGATTTTTATGCGTAATTTTAACACGCTTCAACTCTTGTGCGCTTAAAGTATTTACTATTGTTTCGAATATCTAACTTCAAAATTCAAAAACAAATAATGTGATGAGAATATCACACCACAATGCCCAATTGAATAAAAATTGTTAATATGCTTCCACGCTTTCAAGAGTGCAGTTTCGAACATGTTTGATAGAAAATAACACAAATGAAAAAGGTGGCAACTGTGGCCACAAATAAATGTTACTGCAGCATGTTCGCCAACACATAGTGAGTTTTATTGCCAGTTCAATCCTCTGAACTGGACCTTCAATAAATAATAACTAGTGCAACGAAAAGTCCCTAAACCAAAATCATTGGAAAGGTGGGTGATTTTCGTGAAGTTGGTATGATCCACATTCTCTGGGACCACTTGAGCCTGAAATATGGTATACCTGTAACCCCTGCATTTTGCCTCTACTTCAGGTGTATCTACTACAACGGCAAATCGTATAAATTTTACAATTTTTTGCATAAAGTAGTTATTTTGATCTTTAATTTTAAAATGATTATACTTGGAAACAGCAGATACTTTAATCTCTAAAGGTATCGGGTTAGAATACAAAATGAACTAGTGCATTTCAAATGATAGTGCGGAACATAGAGAAAGTATGAATAGTTTGCGTAACCCGTTCAAGAATAAAGGTAAGGGTGAAACAAACAAAATTATATATAAGGTGATAATGTGATGTATATATATATATATATATATATATATATATATATATATATATATATATTTGTGTGTGTGTGTGCGTGCGCGCGCGCGCGTATGTGCGTGCATTCGAGTATGAATGCAATTATGCTTGTAAGATGACAGACAAATTAGAAGTTAACAAGAGGATACGTGAGCTATCAAGCCATGAATCGGATTAATATAAAAAGTTAATAACATTAGAGATGAAAACTCGTTTTGGAAGCACGAAGTAATTTTAGTTCAAAGAAGGTAAAGTGATCAAGTGATCATTCATTTTTTCTTCAAAACGAGGTATCTATTAATATTTAGGAAATGACGTATGAAATCACGACACTGCTTGTTACTTCATAGATGGCATTAATTAATAAAACCTTTAGGAACAATCGTGTTCCTAGACGTTTCGTTAATTGCTGCCGAAGCACACTTAGTCTTGATTTAATAATAAATGTGCTTCAGTAAATTTGCTATTCAGAAAATATAAGACCACAATTCTTTTATTTTCACACGTTTGTTCCTAAACGTTTCATTGATTAATGACACACACACACATATATATATATATATATATATATATATATATATATATTCATATGTCATTGCCTGATATGTTATATTTTGATGACGTAAAAGATCTCCATAAATGATCAATAAAACGCTCTTAAAATGTTTTCAAATTGTCCTAAAAGCAAAGAAAAATGGCGTCAAATATTTTATTACAACTAGTTCAAATGATAAACTGAATCTGTTGAATTAGTTACTCAAGTAATCGGGGCTTGTTCCTTTCGTTCAAATGAACTCAACTCGCAAACGTTTGGATTTGGAATGGATCAGGAAATCTGCCGAACCTGAAATGGTGCTGAAGGCAGCGCAGGACCCTTAGATTCCAGACTCACAACGGCTGACATTTCAATTTCTGAGCGAAGAAATCAAATAGGCTACGGAGGAATTATGTGAAGAATATTTGTTGCGTCCCGTGAATATTATTTGAAGTATGTCCCTTTAAAATGATATTGAAATTGATGAAATTCGCGAAAAATGCTTTAAAAAGGACAAGAAATAGTAAAATTGACTTAATCGTCGAAATCGAAGAAAAATGCAAAAAAAAAAAAAAAAAAAAGAATGACATAAAAATGAGTCATTTCCTCTTGTCATAACATAAAATGAATTTCTACACAGAAAAGCATCGTTCTAAAATGGACAGAAAAAATGACATTTCATTAAATCCCGCCCCTAGTAATTACCATTTTAATTCAACACTAAATGTGCTTCAGAAAATTTGTTATTCAGGAAAACACAAGACCACAAATTATATATTTTGATACGTTTGTTTCTAAATCATTTATTAATTGGAAAAATAAATAAATAAATAAATAAATAAATAAATAAATAAATAAATAAATAAATAAATAAATAAATGGCGAAGTACTTTCCAAGCCCTGCATGCCTTACGCAAATCACATACGAGAATGTAAAAAAATGACAAAGGAAACCCGGGTTACCACATTTTGGAGCTGAAATGCTCTTCAGAACGCGACCAGTCACAATGCAACGGTGACCAGTACTTCAGATCCCTGATGATCATTTGGTAACGTATTTACCTTACACCACAGCCGAGTTCTGTCGTCGAACCAGTTGCAAACAAATCTGCAACACGACGGCGGCAGCGTTTCCGTCCATATCTTTGCTATTTCCGACCTAGGCTTAATCTTATCTATACCGGGCATAATAAACGTTTGTTATATTTAGAATATTGTGATGAACAAAAAGATGTATCAGTCTCCAACCTCGCTTCATTTATCTTAACGAAATGTTTACTTTCTTCCAAGTAATAAAAACCAGTGCTTATGGATGGCTATTTTCACAAAGCTAAAAGCTATGCACAGTATTATGACGGATATTGCATCATCTGCCGGCGCCCCCGGTCTGGACGGTTCTGGACTCATCGCGAGCCGCGTAGAAATGTAGAGCAGGTGCCGGTTGTGTCGCGACGGGCGCCGGCCAGGGATAAATTCGCCGCTGCCGGCGGCCGCCAGTCAGTCAGTAAGAAGCAGAAGTAGTAAGCAGTCAGTCCGTCAGTGTGAGTATGCAGTAGTCTGTCTGAGGTGGAATCTGAGCTGTGAAGTGTGCATCGCGGTAAACAGCAGTGCAGTGGACCTTGGTCTGCGCAGTGAATTGTGGTCTGAGCAGTGAATTGTGTTCAGCGCAGTGGACCGTGGACTGTGCATCGGACTGTGCGGTAGTGTAGAAGAAGTGAACAGTGTAAATAAATAATCAAAAGAAGTGAACAGTGTAAATAAATAATCAGAAGACGTGAACTTTGTAAATAAATAATCAAGAGAACAGAGTCGTGTGTGAGGAAAATAATCAAGTGAAGAACACAAGGACTGTGTATTATATCTGTAAATAAATCAAGTATTTTTTAGTGTAGCATTGTTAACAAATAAACGTCTTTGTTAAAATTGTACCCGAGTGTGTTTTTAATTCACCACTAAGAAACGTTACAATATAATTAACATCTTTGAGGGACAAAGCTTGTCGAATGAGAAGAAATAAGTAAAAAAATGATATTGTGGTTTCGCTCGCCCACTTGTAGCATATATTTAAAGTCCATTACTTTAATGCAATGGAATGCAATGGAATTCGCAATTTTTGGTCACGTGTGTGGAATACTTTTACCGCAATAAAAGACGGATGGTTCACAAAACCTTGCTAGTCACAGGATTATTGTCTGCGCCTGGATCCCTTCTTGCAATCTCGCGGACTGAATGTGGAGTTCTGCTTCGGAAAGACGTATTTCAATCTGTAGCTTTGTCATCAGAGCAGTCGCAATCACCACATTCTTCGTCGTGTGAAACAATAAGAGGCATACGTTAGCGTGTATTTTCTTATTCTAACCGCGTTTTTAGTGGCAGAGAGATGTAGCAATCTCGTCTGAGGCACCGTCTGTTCATTTTGTTCTACACATGCTTCTCTGCAGAATTATTTACATCCATTAAATAATCTATAATTATCCAATCTATAAAAATCAATCATTAGTTTTCTCGTGATACGTGATTCCAGTATTCTGAAATTTTCGACTGCCCATTGTATCGACGGTGTGGGCGTCCTTAGAACTGGTTAGACGTCCTATTCCGGATCACGGACCATTCTATCTTTTGTTTGGAACTTAGTTTTCAAATGGTTGTTTCGCACAGGAAGATCTGTTATTCTCTTCGGGGCTTGACGTATTTCTTCTGTTCGATCACTTCTTTCTATCTGTTCGGCGGAAAAGAAATTTTGCGATCTGATAAGCCGCATTCGATTCTTTATCGTCCAGATTTCTCGGCCAAATCCTTGTTCTACGGAAATATGCTTTCGGAACTGGATGTCGGATATAATAGAACCGACTCTATCATGTATACCACGTTTTTTTAAAATCTCGTAATGAGTTAAACTGGACACGAACACACACATACACACACAGACATACATACGAGTATCAATGTATTTTTTATAAACTAAAACTTTAGGTAAGATGCGCCATATAGTAAGGTGAAGGTGCTAGGAGACTCGATGCTGCGGCACAGCGGCGGCGTATTGACTCCTCCACCTCCCCCGCAGCAGCGTCACCAAACTGCATCGCTCCTTTAGCAACCATCCTGCCCTGTGGCGACATCATTGCCTCTTCCTGCACTCGTCATTTTCCACGTAAATACGACCGTATTACTTGGTACGCTGAAGACATCCCAGTTCCATGCACCCGGCAAGATAGATGAAGCCGGTCCCCGTCCTGAGTGTCTTCTGCCCGAGCCAATGCGATTCGGGAATCAACGAAGCAGCCCATTCAAAATTCTCACAAGCCGTAATAATCCACAATTTCACCGTCCGCGTTCTACTAATGCTCGCGAACCATCATTACGGCGCAGAACTCCCGGAAAACCAATGACCTATGCGCACTTGTTAAATTTTAGCTGGATGGCAATGCACCTAGTTCACATGTTTATGTGTGCTAAACAGGTTGCCGTTTTTCCGCGTATTGGTTCCTACCACACTAGAAACCACTTCTGCCTGCTTCATTTGGTTGCCGATTTATTCACAACAACCGCGAATCATTTGCGTAATATCTACTCGGGCAAGAAAACACGGTCGCACCTTTTT
>BOPP01000043.1:207073-229673 GCA_017312745.1 Gryllus bimaculatus
TAAGTTAGTGTATTCTGCCACCAAGTTCTCACACTTAATTGCAGAATTATTAATAAATCTAATATCTAATCTTATATGTATAATGCAATGTATAAAATGCAAGGTACTTAAGGTTATGATATAAAACCTTACTTGAATCAGTTTTAGCGAACACTTCTATTACACACAATTTAAAGCAAGATTTTATTTTTTAATGATGATTTCCCCCGGCAATAGGGGCTAATTTGGATGGGATAACACAATAATATTTGTGGGGCAATGTTTACATTGACCAGGTAAATGATAGTATTACCTGCAATAATAATTATACTTGTTATAAGTTGTTCATAGTATTACAAACATAAATATTTTTCGTACTATCCGGCGAGACTAACGATCACAATAAAATGTCCAACATTTCTGTTTTTTCGAAAATCTCCGATCCTGACATGTTTCGTTGGTTTGCATATCAAAGGACTTTAGTGAGTTAAACGTGGTTTGTTATTTTTCTAAAATACTAGGAAAATATCCTCACAAGAATGATTGTCTATGTTTTGTTATAATAGTCCTTTATTTTTCCAATCTAAACAATAATTTTTTCAAAGGAAGAAATCTCTTGCTTAAATTATTATAACGTATTTTTATTACAAATTATTTCGTTTCTATTTTTTTGTTATTTTATGGGAAATGTTAAGTAACTTTGTATTAACTCGCTTAAACGCAAATCATATCAATATTTTTCTTTATTCTCTTTTTTTCACTTCTCTATATATTCAGTTGGATTTGATATAATCGTCTCCCCTCCTCTCAGCCCCCACAATAACATCGCGTGCAGACGGCTGTTCACGAGTATGTGAGATGGAAGACAGAATTGTAGGCGCTTATCACTAGTAGGTCACTAGTCAAGAACTACTGCGGTCGTATTATCAATCGAGCGAGGCCGCCTTTCAAAACATACGACATGATGTGCGGAAATGAAAGAAGGTGACATTGTGGAAAATCGAATACTGATTTATGAACCAAACGACGTCCAGCTGATTAGGATGGGTTAACATGTGGACATTTTATTTTGAAATGCACAATACTGACGTAAGAAACCTAGAGTCTACCAACAATTTATTAAAACAATTATGACGCTGATTTGAATTTTAATAATAATTAATTGCTATTTGAAGCCTCCATATTGAAGAGCTTGGTTTCTTCTGACCTAAAATTGATTTACTCTTTTCGCAAGACATTTTTGTTCCTCCTTAACCCCATGCATAATTCACCAAGTAGTCACCGCATTCCAGAATGTAAATCTCAGTGACTTATGGCGCAACGACCACGCACATTGATTATGTGTGCACTTTCGTTTCTGTGTCACGATGACACCAAACAAGACAATGGGAGGACATGCAAATTGAATAATGTCTTGGGAATACGAACGGATTTAAATTATCATAATAGAAGAAAAAACCTTGCTAACTTATATTTGCGCAGTTCCTGTTCTTAGAGGCCCCTTACTAGTATTGTAGTATGCGTGTTTGTGACAAAATACCACAGAAATGACGTTAAACTTGTGTTTGATAAAAATTAGAAATAGCGCGTGGATTCTTTCATTATTTTGAATTTTTCGAGAGCTATTCCCGATGTTAACAAATTTTGGCTGAGAGATCGCAGTGTCAAAAGTTGAAAATTCGCGTCTCGAGGAAGGCAGAATTCTGTTCCAAGCTACGCACATTCTATCAAAATGTTTAATTCTTAATTAAAACGTGATAAACGCCATGCTGCAGCACGCAAGGAGAGCTGACCTTGCTGACATTGTATACGTGAGTCGACGCACCTTGTTAGAAAACGAGAAATTTCGCTGATTACGGGACATCCTATGCCCTCGGTAATGGTACTGGTAATGGTACTTGTCATGTTTCTGGTAATGGTACTGGTAATGCAAATGACCTCGCTTTCGGACTTCTACATGCGCAAGGAAGGCGGGTGCTCGAAATCACATTGATTTCCGTGGAGGTGTGTATATAAATACCTTTATTAAATTCAAATTTGTTGAGCCTATCGTATTCAGGGAAAAAGAAAAAAACACGTGTACACTGAAGAGAAATCACAGAACAATTATTTCCTTTTATTTAATCATTTTGTAACAAATCGTTTGCAAAGTTGCAAGTTGAAATAAATTATGAAGGTATTTAAAGCGAATTCATAACATTTGTTTTCCTATAAGGAGCGTCGACTCTCGTATACGATGTCAGCAAGGTCAATTGTCCTTGCATGCTGCAGCATGGTGTTAACCAAGTTCTAATCGCACTGCTTTTGAAAAAAATATTCTCGAATATCATCAATATTTATATAATTGCATTTCATTTTTAAAGAAATTTAATTTGCTGGAGAAAAATAATAAACTTCCATTAATGAAAACAAAGTTGTGTCAATATCTCTAAAATTACTTATGGTACTATGTTACTTGCTCCATCATCTGCAAGAACATGTCGCAAACAGCATCTCGATACCTCAAACCGCTTTCAAGAAATTTGCTTTGGCCAACTTAGGTGGTCCATCCTGTATAGAATTTATAAGACCACAATGGCCTTCGGCCCCATTTGGGCAAACGCGGAAATGTCTAACATTAATGAACGCAAAATAATACCAAGTACATGTCTAAAAAATTACAGTAAAATCGAACTGTGTTCATTTGAAACAATCAACTCTGCAAAGTACTCAGTATTTCCCAAATCACCAAACTTATGGCTGCTCATAAAATAACTTCTATTTTCATATCAAGTTAATATATAAGAAAAAATCCGTAAAACATTATTACTTGACCTTCATTAATGATTTCCCAAGAATAGTAAAAAATCTGGTTTCTCCGGAAGCATGAATATGTTTGCAAGTCATTATTGATGTACCACTTACAGTTGCAACTGACTTCGGCATGTTGAAATATTAGTTTAGATTCAGTTTAGACAGTCTGCTTTCTGAAGGGGTCAAGGCCTTGCGGCTACGGGCTACTGGGTACGTGTGGTTAGCTCATTGACATCCGTATTCACAACCTGAGAAGTGATCTTTCTGATCGTCGTACAGAAACAGATACTGGGACATTGCAAGAAAAGCGCACACTATAAACTGCCCCGACCGGGAATTGAACCTGGGGTTGCGTAAGGGCAAGCGAGCCACGCGAACCAGTGAGCACACACACCAGCTGCCCGTGGGGGTAGACGTGTGGAGAGTATGTCGAAAATGTATAATTAGTAACTGTACTATGTATAGACAATGTGACATCTAATAAATGACATACGTTTCAAGGTTCTTGACGTTCAAAGAGATCGAGGTAAACAAAATAGAGTCTGCCCGCTTACGAGTAATTTCGTATGCATGCTGAAATGCAACACCCCGCCGTGCCCCTTCCTTTCCGCCAACTCCGTCGTTTCCTTTTCAGTTAAAGGCTACGGATTCGTTAGAACCCCAGCAGCGTTTCCGGCCAGGGGAAAGTCGTGGACGGTTGCGGTAGATACCATTTTTCACATCACCAGAAGCGCATTGGAGTTGAGTAATATTAATTTTTATCTCCTACTAGTTTTCATTTTTTCCTTCTTACACTGAAGAACATGTTTCATGAGGTATTTTACTGAATAATTTGTGGAAAAACCTCGGTATTCCGAAGTAATGGGCGGGGGTTCTGTTCAGATTCGGAGATGTTCGGGTTATCCGAAAAATGTACAATACATATACAAATACATCTATAGTATTACCAGACAATGCAACGTAGCATGTGATATGTGAAAATGACAACGGAGTGTAGCGATTGCACCGTCAAGCAGATTCAGTTCCTTACCACAAAAGATTACCGATTTCGCAAGTTCCTTCAAGTGAAAATTACTGCTACATAAACATGTGATATATACCGTAGTTACAGGTGCTATAAACGTGTCATTTCAGCAACTTCAATAATTAGTTTTTAAGTTCTACAGTAATTATAAAATTCTTTCATTACACTTCAAATAAGCATTTTTTAAATTTTGTTTATTTTTCATCTATTCCAAATTTTTTTCGGATTAGCCGAAATTTCGGATTTGCGGGGTTCGCATTAGCGAAGTTCTATTGTGCATAAGAGTTCGGCCCTTAGAGAATTACAAGAATTTACTGTTTAATGACAATAAAAGTTATGTTTTGTTCAGCAATTGAAAAGGTCTCGTCTGCCAAGAGGAAAGTCACTCTATGAAGGAAAACGAGTATTTGCAAAGTCGTGCGGATGACTGCTCAGTATATTTGGTTTGCAATTGAAATTGTACAGCAGTTCTTGAAAGGCAGAATAAACGCACATACTTTCAGCGATGGTGTCACTGTTTATTAAAAAATTCTTTCCGTTTTTATGTACAGTCACAAAAAATATATATTCCATATTTCAAACATTTTAGCTGTGCATTGTCTTTAAAAAAAATTAAGTTTTATTAACACCTCTGGCATAAACCTAATCGTATTATTGATGTTTTTATCGTAAATGGCATTATTGCTTTTATTATATTCTTGATATTGTTATTCGCGATTTCTCTGGACCTGAATTTCTGCGTCGTTGCCAGTTTAACGCTAAGGTTGTGGGTTTTCACATTTAAATAGACAAATACAGAACAACACACTCACTCATTTTATAATTTAAATGGTCATTTGCTGGTAATTATCGAGACACGCAATATACAAGTTATAAATTTCATGATATTCAAACTGATTTAGAAAAAATAAATCTTGGAAGTCTTGTTGCCCTAGAATTCACAGATGTTACTGTTTGTGCCCAAGAATTTCACATCTAAACGTGGTCTTCTGTAATTGCTATTTTATGCCCACCAGATGATAAACGTTTAGTATTCGAGGCAGATGTGATGGGCCAATTTTCAGAAGACGTGCAGGAAGTATAATAGTGGCACCCAAATCAGGTCACTCAAGAAAGTCTTTGAGAGTAAAAACGAGTGAAACAAGTTATGTGAGAGATGATTGCTGCCATTGTCAAATTCAAAGGTGACTGAGGAAGAAATAATTGAAATGTGGAAGCAACCGTCGTATTGTCTGGTGTGTTAATTATTCGTAGTCGTTCGCAGTAGTTAACGATCTTCCGGGTAAGACAATGTAAGTTTATTGTCAACTCATCAAATGAGTTATTTTATTCTTTACAAACTATAATATTTATTTTAATAACTTCAAAAAACTCTATTCACTTCCTCCCCTAATCCGTAAGTGGTTACAATTCGATAAGTTCAACTGTGTACGTCTCACTGTGAAAACATAAAAAGGTGAGAAAACAGTGTATATACTGTTTACTTTGTTTATATGACAAACAACATGTTATTTGACAAATAACATGTTAATGACTGCAATCATTATTAGGAATTGTTCCCTTCGTTGTCATCGCAAGGATGAGCCGCGGTTAGATCGATTGGTCATTCCAGACGTGTCATCGACTAAGGTTGTGAGTCCCGTTTGTGCAGCGCATGTTTTATTACGGGAGATGGCAGTTATCTTCCCCCGCTGGATGGCGAGATTAATGGAGTTGACAAAAGAATATTTTTCATATAAATATGCACTAAACAATGTGTCTATCCTCCTGGAATAATAATTCGTCGCCAAGGCGTGTTTTGTACTTTGGCGTTTAACAGGTTTCTGAAATGAACGATTTGGGCTCCATTTGCCGGTTTGCAGAGGTCAGACATTGATGGAGTGGTCAGCAAGTATCGTCGTCATCCAGGGGCGAGGCGCTGCCCCTTGCTGCCAGGCCTAATTCCTGGGTGCATGCTTCTGAAGCGGCAGAGCGGCAGGAATGTCGCGATATCGTAGAATGACTTTTCGAATGCTCGAAACCATGCTCATTTTTCTAATGCTTTACTATAACTTTCTCGCCGGTTCGAAGGTAATTCGTAAGATGAGAAAGTTTTGTAATCGTGCCCCGGAAGACGACCAAAACTCTTACTGTTGATCCCAGGTAACGAAAAAGTGGATATATCCTGTTGCTAAATATAGAACAAAAATCCTCCAACATGTGGTGTATCCGCAAGCCATATTGTGTGGGTCCTTGATATCGAAAAGTCCAATGACGGGCGCAACCGTTCTTCTCGTCTCGCCGTCTGTCTGCCTGTGAACAACTTCCGCGGCTACACCGTTCAGCCGACTTTTTCCCCAAAATTGTTCTACCCCAATCGATCTGGCTGATGCAGCGGCTCATTGAATTTGAAACAGATCCATATTCAGAAATTCCGATCGAACCGCTCCAAATTTTTCTTTCATTTTTTCCACGAATAGAAGAATGGATGCTTAAAAGATTGGCGTGAGTCTCATTGTCGTTGAACTCCCTGAAGTATCGAAAATTTCAAATTTAGAAATAGTGCGAGAAAGTATACGCTATTTGATCACCACTAATTACAATAAATCTCTTGGGGTCTCTTCAGACAATATTGAAATTGCTTTTGAAATGTTCGATTTGGCGGCAAACTGAAATTCATCCATTCCCATAAAATGAAATAATTTTTATATTCGCGTTTAATTAGATTTTATTGTCATTACAACTTGTTCTGCAAAAAGTGCTCCCTTCCACGCAAAATATAAAATAGGGAAAGATAATAAAATACAAAACATAGAAAGAATGTATCTCTTAGAACATGACGAAGCCTGTAACCAAACAATAACGAGCCGTGCTGTCGGCGCCCATGAGTTGAAGGGCCATGCACTCGCTGTGAAAAGCTAAGTGTCAAACAACTGAAAGTTGCATCCTTGCTGTTACTCTGTTTATCTTGCGGTAACTCAGTAGCTAATCAGTGTCGGAAACGCTGTCAGGCGCATCGGAGCCTGGCCTCTTCCTTCGCGACGCCTCTGCCAGATTCAAATCTTCTTTCTTCCTCCAGGGGCTTTGCTTTCCCGCGTCAGTAGATGCTTTTCGGCTATCCGCGCCGGCCACCTGACACTTGTGGGCTTGTGCTCAGCACTCACAAGACTTTCCGTGACAACACACATACATGAAAGGCAAGGAACAAATAACCATGCCCACGGCAGGACTCGAACCCGCCACCCTTCCGACCGGGGCCCTGAGTTGGCACACGCTCGAGTTACCTCGGCCGTCCCGGTCAGACTCCGCCAACTTTAAATAAACTATATATTGTTGAACTTTCCAATGCAGATGAACTCAAAAAATTAGCTATAATATTCTACTGACCCGTACAACGTACTTGATATGTCCATCTATTTAGATTCTGAATGATATAATTTCACAAAAGTGTATATCATTTCTCTTTTAAAATAATGCGTGACGTTTGAAACGTGTCATGTTATCGTTTTACTGTCATTCATGAATTTATAAATAAATAAGTGTAAATACTCTTTAATCAACTTACATTCCTAAACATGGAATCAAGCCGTCCTCTTGTAGTAAATTTTTGGATGACTTGTAGAAATCCTCTCTCTACTATGGAATTCAATAATTCTTTCTGAACAGATACAAGGGATAAGCTGCACAATCGCTCTTCTCCTTGCGTTAAACGTTTACAATTATGTAATATTTTTAAAGCAGAAAATCTCATATCTACGCCTCTTTTGAAGCTTGTATAATGCACATTAATTTAGATAAATTGGAAAATGTTCTTTAACACATTGTCAACATTTTCCTTAAAAAATACAATTTTCATGACGATTTGTCCTGCAATTCTTTGAAATTTTCAGAAAATATCAGTTCACATCTTTTAAATCGCAGTGTTTCCAAAAAACGTTGAGTGCTGATTAGCAAACTAATTCTCAGAAAAAAAATTAATTTCACGATCAAAAGCAAACATTTTGAATCAATCAATAGCTTCAACTCAAATGTAAACTAGATAACGTCAAGTTCTTTCACAATGCATTACAACTCAAAAACCTAAAACACTGACAAACCCAGTTAAAGAAGAGAAGAATCACGACGCACACCCAAAAATGCACCGTTTCACTCACAAATTCATCCTCTGTCCAAGAGGCGATTTCAGCAGGCGTGGGCGGAGAGACCCGTCATCCTCCGACTGCAGCTCTGCCTGGAGTGCTTGCCGCTCTACGCAGAAATACGGCACGGAAAAAAGGCGGCGGTGGTATGAATCACAATGAGCTGCGACCAGCTGGCACTTTGATGCGCTGATAGAGGATGATACATATCATTTGAGAGCTCGGTGTTTCGTGAATGTTTTTCAGCTGTTTCTCAGTATCACCGCCAAAATATTTGTAGATTTTTACTTCTAATATTTAATTCGTCTCTAAAATATTCAAAATTCAGTATTTTTCTAACTTCGCCGGACTTGTCCGGACGCCGCGCAACCGCTATCACTATCACCATCATCATTATCATCACAACTGTCGTTATTCGCCATCTAATCACGCAATTCAATAATATGCGTTAATCGTAGTGCGGGTGAAAAAGATTTAAAATATGTATGTTTCCTGTTTCGACTCAACATAAGCAAAGAGGTTTGCATGCTATGTAAGAGCATTAATTGTTGTATAAAACGAAAGTGTTTCTCACCAAGTGAATCAGAACCATTGGTTCATCTGATTCTGCAGAACACAATAGAGTTTTTTTTTTACTTTTCCGCAATATTACAGAATTTCGTAGCACAGAGAAACTAGTGTGTGGCTACGCGATTACAGTAGCGATTTTGCGTCGGATTGTGGGGCCCTGATATCGGGAACGGGGGTAAATCGTGTTCTTAAAAAATACTTCAAATCGTCGGAATCCACGTTTTGCGGGCCCTTGAGGCTCCAAAATTGGTTGAGTGCAAAACGTCTGCCCTTCCGTCTGTGGTCAACGCTGGCGCCTAATCTTTCAATGAATTTTCTCAAAAATTGATATTCCTCGACCAATAAGGCCGTACTCAATGCTCTTTGAGCATAAAAAGGATATTTTTAATTTTTGGACGTTTACATGAAGCTCAAACAACGTTTTAAACATGTTATCAAAAGTGGTTTCCAATATTTTTATTAAATATTTTCTTTGACCAGTCTCTTCAATAGTACCTGCGTAAGAATCTGCTCCATATGGAGAGAATTTCTTCCCGGCAAGTCGAAATATATTTTGAATTCGGGGTAGAGAAATACACGAACCAAACATCAGAAAACTAGTATGTCAAATGTTATTTTTACAAGCAAAACTGTGAAACTGTTGTTGCGTGCAATCGAAATTTCCGGAAACTTGACAAGAAACGCATCTAAAAAGCTTATAACAGGATATTGCTTGCACGACCAGTGCGCTGCTAACCCCGTCACACCCGTTGCAGGGATTTGGGCGGTTTGGCCCGTCCCCATACCGATACTTGCGACTGCGGCCGCCTTTCACCCAACAACGTACTAGTGCATCATTTTCAACAGCGATGCTCCATTTAAAATATAAAATGCAAAAATCAAATTCATTGCTCTGGATGTTGTCATAAATCTGGGTGTTGTACTCCACGCGCGACTTCGCAAGCGCTAAGACGGTGTCACAGAGATTATATTGCAATTCCTGATAGCAATGGCTAACACGGTACCATCTAGAAGACGAATATGGAAAGAACGGACAGCTTCATGTAAAGTTTACTCTATATTCTCACTGAGAAACTGTAATAAATGCCGCTTAATGCCGTGGCGACCAGCCGGCCCGACCGTGGTCTAAAGAAGATAATCTACCTTCGAGAAGATATAGAGAGACTTAAAGACAGCATACTGAAGTACAAGAAGAGAACGTCACTTGTTGAACGATATCAGAATCAAGTCAGAACGTTACCAACAGTCATCGGGACATTGAAACAATTATTAACAGTCACGATGATCAATCACGAAAGCTGCACCATCCTAACTGAACAGTGTAGCCGGAATCGTCAGTTCCCTACCCATCAGGGCCGGTCCTACCAAAATATTCTCAGCCAATGAGAGCCACATGTAGGCTATTCTCAGATAACGTGGAAACAAATTGACGCAAACCATGTGCAAAATTGAGTGAAATAAAACAATATGGCACCATGAATTAAAATTGTGAAGACGATTTATAGATCTGGAGCGACTATAGACGAAATCATAATGATGACGATGATAAAGCTAGTACTAAAATTAATTCCATGGCCCAAGTCTCTACAAACAAATTAATATGGTTTACGCGTAATTACAAAGAGATATGAGAGCGAAATTCACGGTGAACAGGGCGAGCAAATTTGCTGTGGATTCCAAAGTTTAGTCACACTATGACTACAGAACATTGACACATACGTCAAGCCAATCAACAATTAGCGAAGTGTATGAATTCGCGTACACCAAACAAACACGATATAATGGAATATTTATTAGAATTATAAGCAGGTTTAAAAAATCCTATTTCAGTCTGACAATATTAATGATTTAAATGTGTCCATAAATCGTAGCCTAGAAGGACACGACAACAAAACATACTTCATTGATTCAAGTTTAAAAGTATCGATTGTAGAATCTGAAAGGCTAACAACTGCTAAACTGTTCGTTATCGCATATTGAAATTAGAGTAACCAATGGCGTGGCAGAATTAAATACCTAGAAGTCGTATTTCAAATCTGAAACTAGAGATACAATTCAATAGAAGAATTAAATTTCAGAAAGAATTCGTTGCAGCCTGAAATAGCGATTACACTGTGAAATACGGGAACAGTGAGCTCGTATCTGTATGCAAATGACAACCTTCCCGTCGCCGCATCCACAAAACCTGATCTTGGCCAGACGTAGTTACGAGATTCCTGTTATTAACCGAATATAAGACGAGTTTTTTCCTAAATTTATCATTCAAAAATATGGATTGTCTTATATTCGCAGATTAAGCTTTGTCAGTTGGGATTTGTTTTACCATTACCTTCCCATATCATGAAACCTGTAAATGTTCACGTAACAATAAACTACGCAGACGATAAAACTATCACGCGTATCTTCATATCGCATTGTATTCTCAGACGTTTTCACGGCACCCACCGCAAATTTGCCGGGAGATTCACTCCGATAGTTTTGAAAAGAGAGAATCTCAATGGAATGGCACTGTATCAAATGAAACACGAAATGAAAATTAATAAAAATCATTGATGAGGTATTGTTAAAC
Source organism: Gryllus bimaculatus (assembly GCA_017312745.1). NCBI lineage: Eukaryota > Metazoa > Arthropoda > Insecta > Orthoptera > Gryllidae > Gryllus > Gryllus bimaculatus. The sequence goes on from BOPP01000043.1 coordinate 218,127, forward strand.
GATTCACGAGAGCTGCGCGGACAATCGGTTCGATGTCCGGCAAATCTGCGGTTTGAAAGAAATGAAAATGAAAAAAAATCACATTGATACACATTCTACATCAAACCACAGAAAAAGACGATAAAAATATGTTCTAAGCAAAAACTCGGAATCTTCCGCTGTATCCCACATGACCCCCGAAACCAAGGGACACAGATATTCGAGTGCGATGATCACAACTCAGCCACCGAAAGCAAAAGATGCGACTTCCAAGTATATTCTGTTAAATAACGGAAAAGTATTGTTAGAGAATTAGAGACCACGAATATGAGGATGTACAGGAAGAAAGTGACAGAGAAGGAAATGTTCTTAGGTGGCATCACACGAAAAATTATGATAAAAAATTCAGCGGGCAAATTTTCAGAGGACCCTCTGAACTCTAAGAACGACGGTTAGGAATAAGGCCTAAAAGAAAGAAGCAACGACATTTGTGGAAATGAAGCACGCAATAAAACATGGTGCTAAAACAGCACGTACTTACGCAAAATTACGCGGATAATACTCAAATTTTGTACAATTGCACCTAACCTTGTTTCAAAATCTATCTTTATCAACATATTTCATTAAATGAAAAATCTCTTTATTTGAGATTTCATTTGTACGAAGATTTCGAAAAAGTTTGCACTTTTGCAATTTAAGAAAAATCGGAGTTTTCATCGAACATGAAAACTGTACCATTCTCTTAAACGGCGTTCACAATACCCAACAACACAATTTAATCAAAAACGGCAGAGCAATTTTTTTGAAAATTTTGCAAATGCCCCAGGGGATTCATGTAAAAAAAGCCTTCAAAAATAATTTATCCGTTTCAAATCCAGACGCCGCAACAGCCAGACAGCCACATCGATTGAGAAGTATCAAATTTGGAGAAAATTGAGTGAATGGTTTAGATGCTAACGTTGTTCACAGACGGACAGACGGACGGGATAGATAAACGTTTTGCCGAGATGCGATTTTTCGATATCAATGACCCACAAAATATAGATTCTGGCTACAGCAAGTATCGATATTTTGGTATTCTGAATTTTACAAATAGATTTATCCACTTTTTCGTAACCAGGGCTCTATAATAAAAGTTTTTCTACCGACCTCCCCCTTTTTTCGCGAAGCATTATGTAACTTTCTCTCTACTCCTTTGGGATAAAGTATAAATCAATGAGTGAGTTCAATTTAAGAAACAAGTAAATAGCTCAAGCAGCAAGTTTCAACATTCTCATCAACAAGACCATTTTCTTTTTGGCCAGTGTAATTAATTTGAAAAAAATGTTATTAATTCAATGGGTCTCTTGTGTAGGAACTTGTGAATTTATTTCTGAACATCGCTGGTTAGTTCTGTTACTGTGAATTTTTATTCTTATTCATGGTACCTACATAGCCTCGGTAAAGGTTTAGGTTTCTTTATAAACAATTGCATACAGTTATTAATTCCGGAGACATTTTGTAAAGTAATATAAAATATTTGTAACAAAATTATGTTAATAATACTGTCGTTCGTCAGTAATATGTAATTTAAAGAATTTTTTAATGTGATGTATTTCTGAATTTCGCCGGTTAGTTCTTTTACTGTGAATTTTTTGTCGTATTAATGGTACTCATATAGCCTCTGTAAAGGTTTAGGCTTCTTTATAAACTATTGCATACAGTTATTAATTCTGAAGCCATTTAATCAAAAAATATAAAGGGGTAGTAACAATATGGTGTTAATAATTTTGTGGTATGACGGTAAAGTGATATTTTAAGAATTTTTACAAATTTGGTGAGTAATGATTTTGGTGCCTTTTTTTAAACAATTGCTTGTCGGACTTATTTCTGGTATCGCATGGTAAAAATATATGCCTAATTCTCATGTAATTAGCATACGGAAATTTTTGTTTGCCGGTAAGGTTGGATTTTGAAATTTCTTCCATAAATTTTGTTTTTTTAGATATTTTCAAATTTGTACACAATTACGTTTTATAATGATGCTAAAATGGAATAATTAAGTAGTAATTAATTAATACTTTCTTGTTACATTTTTCGGTTAATTGCTGCTGTATTTGGTTTTGTGGCTAGCTAGCTTCAGGTTGAAGTTAGCTGACCCGCGATATTTTAAAAAATTGTTGGCCTAATTAATTTAAAATTATGATAATTAATTAGTATTAAACGATGGCATGCAGTTTTTTGTGGTCCTCTGAAGATGGCTAGATTCAGAGAGGTACTTTCACCTGCTGATGCAGGATACACGCGTGGTTCGAAGTTTGCCTAAAAAAGGCATCTGAAGGTATATCACTATCATCTGGAGACTTACACTCACTCTCATCCGATGTAAAAGCAGATATATCGAACAAATTAACATCTTTTGTATTCACAGCCATCTTATTAATGTCCTAAACACTGGGAAATGAAATGATTCAAAATCGTAGATGTAAGGATATTACGAAAAAAAGGCACAATTCAGTATTTCATAAGCCTCTCAAACGCCGTCTATTGGGGATAGCGCAATACTACATATGACTGGGGAGGTAGAAAGTCACGGAAAGAGCGGTTTGAAATAATTTACAGATCAACGCCATCATTCGAGTTTCGCCCTTCTTCCAGCGAATATCATGCTCTATGACAAAATATTCCTCCTTTGGGGGAACATTGAACCGATTGTAGGAAAAGGGCTGGAAGCAAAGATTAACACCAGAACTACTGGTGCTACAGAATGGCACAGACTTTCCCCAATTAGTTTTCAATTTCCTTTGGTCTCAGTTAGCTATTCGAACTCGTCTCATATTTTTGCCAGCTGCCATCAATCGCTGCCTTAAGTACATTTTTTGAACATTTTCTTATTTTTTTGCTCGCAATTTCCTTGAAAAATTTGGAGCCATTTTTAAAAAACTGGCGTTTAAGCGCTATTGTAAATTCGAAATTTGAAGCTCTTTTTCACAGAACATTTTTGAGTTCAAAAAACTTAATTTGAAGTAATTTTTAGTACATTAACTCACAAATACAACAGTGCTTACAAATTGCTGGAAATGTGCAGATCAACAGTGTGAGAGATCTTTCAAAATAGCGTTTATGTCATCTTATAGAGCACATTTAGCACTATCCTTACCAAAAGTTGAAGAAAAAATTTGGAGCCATGTTTGAGAAAATTTTGTTTATGTAATTATTTTACAATTGCACATATTGCACGCAATATTGCGCGAAAACTATTAAAATTCTCACAAAAATGTACCTGACTTTAATGAAAGAACTCACTATTTAGAACAAATTTTATTTAAAGTAAAATCTCTATCTTCAATTTTGTAGTTGTAGGGAAACGCCTGAAAAATTTTGAAATTTTGAAATTTTAAAAAATTCCGTGTTAAACCTGAAAATCGCATCTATGCCATGTTTATAAGTGTATTTTACTCTAATTTTGAAAGAATTTTTTAAAAAAAATGTTTGCAGCCGGTTTTGAAAAAAAAATTGAAAATGTCAGTGGGGCTTCATGTAAAGTACCCTCAAATTTTAAAGTTTTTTCTCAAAATGTCAAAGATTTGACTCGAGCCAGATCGACACGTGTTTATTCAATTTGGAAAATAATCATACGCATGATTCAGACGCTAGTGGTGTTCGCAGACACCAAACAGACTGACAAACGGACAGACTGACGTTAAAAAAAAGCACTCTTTCGGTCTCAGGGGCCCCCAAAACGTGTATTTCCGTTGAAATCGATTTACCACAACATTACATAATTTTCCCTATGCAACGTGTGTTATTCTGAATATACGTAGGACGTCTAATTAAAAATTATCTTAAAAGTGATACTTAAGAAAGTAACATTTGATCAAGACACAAGGCATCATGATAATATCATTATCATGTTAATAACTTTAGCACATTATAATATATTATAATATAATATAATATAATATAATATAATATAGTATAATATAATATAATATAATATAATATAATATAATATAATATAATATAATATAATATAATATAAAGTTTGCGTAGGTCTAATTTTCGTTAAACTTTCTGAATTATCGAAAATCGCAAATAACAGAAACAATGGGAGAAAATATTGTTGTAGCTCCATTGGTGTACTTCTCTGCACCACTTGACCGCGCTAAATAATGCAACCTCCATGCCCGTTATAATACATTTTTAACTCAATTATTAACTATCATATGTTTTACTGTTTCAACCTTCATTATAATGCAACTCACATAAATAATTAATGTGCATGCACATCGAATAACACGATAGGTCCTGGTGTTCTTTTTTATACAATTCAGCAACATGCACTTAACATACACATGACATTTATGGAATCTCAATTTCGTGGGTGGATTGTTCCTGAATGCACTGCCGGTGCGTAATAAAGCTGAGGCCAATGGACCTCATTCGGCGCTTCGGGCTCTCCAAAGGGATATCTGAGAAGGCAACTGTCTGCATAATGTCATGGCAGACTCCAATGTTGCATTAACGCACATGCGCTTCGCATGTTGCTACGAAGAGAGCGCACTAGTGTAGAGAAAATGTTTCAATTCTGCGGGAAAGAGGCCGTTTTTTTGACAAAAAATTGTGAGACCCTGATGTCGAAAATGCGGATAAATTTTGTTCCTATGTCTACTAAATGACCATATCAAACACGTTTTGTTTTCAGATTTTTTTGTGGGTCCTTGATAGGAAAATGTGGTTTAGATCAAAACGTTTGTGAGGAAAGTTTATATGAAGGCACAAAGACATTTTCAAAAATTTCTTTAAAATGACTTCAAATTTTTGATTATTTTCCTCTCGGATAGAGAAGAGTACGTTTAATGAAATGACACAGGTCCGATTTTAGTTACTTTCACTGAATTTTCAAAAATTACAAAAGGTAATTTTTTCCGGAGTCTTCTCACAACTATAGTTTTGAATTCTAGTGGCCTGCAGTAGCAAGAATATTGTCCATTGAGAGGAAAATGGAGTTCTGGAACAGAAAAAAAATTCTTGTTCTTAAACCGTACTTGTGAATACTGAAAGTTTTCTCCCTCGTTGCATGAAGTCGTTTCGTAAGGAGTGCTGCTCTGAATATGTACTATTTTGATTCTTATACTAGTTAAGTATTCTAAGTTTTTTAAAACATTCATACAAATATTCATTTGCCTAAACGAGGTGATTTGAATTGAACTGAATTGAATTTGCCTTATTTTACGTGGCGAGACTCGGGCCATCAGGCCCGCCCTTCCGTCTGACCACGCAAATTTCGCTACGCTCCTTTCATCTAGCAGAGAAAGAGGTATTTCTTGGGCGAGAAACAGGCGATTTTGAATTTAGCTCAGAGGCGTCATTTTGGCTTGAGGATCTTTTACATGCAAGTAAATCTACCAACATGGGACAGCTGGCTTTACTTCCCCTCCGAAGGAAGGCGTACGAAGGATTTTCTCGCCCGAAAAATCCACGGCTTCGAGCGATTTCTGAGAAGGGTCTCTCTGACGTGTTGAGCCCATTGATGTATGGTCTGTTTGTCAATTCTGTGGTTGCTGTGTCAGAGGTGGAAGTTTTGAACATCGTTGGAACTGAGAGAGCGTTGTTGGATTTACCTTGACCTTGGCGGGTGCGGCGGAGAAACGCGACGAAATAGGTCACGATCCTCATGATGATAGTTCATTTCCGAACACTTTCACTAGGCCTGGGGGCAAACGAGAGAACCATTATTTCTTCATTTCCTCGCTAGCCTTTCATATGGTTTTGCCCGTAGAGTGCACATCAGGTGCATCCAACGATTTATTTTATAAAATGCACGTTCTAAAACAGCATATACTTTCTAGTATTTTTGCGTGTTCCCCTCTTGTAAAGGTTATTCTGAATTAAAATAATGCAAATTTTATTTATTAATATTTCCGCTCTCACAAGAAAAACGTCATAATGCAGAGTGGAGAATCCTAAAAAAATCTTCGAGTTTCTATAATGCAAAAGTAGCAATGAAAATGGCATACACCATGGAGTTTAGTGTATTTTTTTTATTTGAGAGCAAATAATGAGAATGTATTGGGTAAAAATTCGTGAAAAATTCTTTCGAGTCTATTCAAAATTACAAAGAAACTACCTTTTTTAAGTTCTACATACAATAATTTCAAGGTCTAATATTTAGAAATAGATTGTATTCGCAAATATATATATATATATATATATATATATATATATATATATATATATATATATACACACTAAAGCGATTGTGGAAAGGGAGCGAATAAATGTAAAACGTTTGCAAATTTCGAAGTTGTACTCTACATCAGACATGCGTCATTTTCAAAGCTCTATTTGAGCAAAAGGAATTAAAGAAAAAAAATTAGGTGCCCCTAAATATTTTTTGGAAAAATGCTGAGAAGTATTTGAATTCAAAATTATTTTCATATTCGAGAGTGCTGACATAATGAAGATCGTTTGGATAATATTCTTTTTAGTCAAAATACTGTGTTCAGATTAGTCAATTGTGTTCCCTAACGCAACACGTGAATATCGAATATTTATTAGCGGACGGGCTCCTCCTCCAAGCCCATCTGTTGCATGACATCAGCAGGGCCGTAAGTAGTGATGCTCTGAGAAAGGGAATTTCGCGTAGTAAGAGATTAGGTGTAATAAAACAAATATTTGCATTTTCCTGCCAAAATCGCGCGCGAGCGCACGCGTGTGTATGTGCGTATGTGTGTGTGCGCGTATGTGTGTGTGTGCGTATGCGTGTGTGTATTTCTCTCGAGTTCTGGCGAAACCATAGATAACTCTCAAAAGGCCAAAAGCAGCAGAATTTTCTTTTAATTTTTGCACCTTTACAAATTATTAATATAAATTACATTTACATTTGATACAATTACTATTGACGCTGAACATTTGATAGCATGCTATTGACTAACAAACATTTTGTTAGTTATTACATGAAATAGAAAATTGAGAACTTACATCACACATTTATTACAATACTAATTACAGTTCCAACAACTGTGCAGAGCATTGTTCTGGTCCTGATTGCTGTAGTGTTGTCTCTCGAAAGAAATTTCATAAGTCTATTCATTTGTTTTAATTGTTTCGTTATTCTAATTGTTTATAAGACTTTAAAATGTTGCTCATTAGTTTAGCTTCTTTCACTGTTTCAACTTTCGTGTTTCACAAAATGTTTGAAATCTATTCATAGTTCTTCAATTAATCTTGTTCGTTTTGAGCAATTATGATTTTCTTTTCATTGTTAAATTTTGTGGTGTTTCCCTGTTGAGTGTGTAGTCGAGATCAATTTTTATATACCGGTGCGCGTGACAAATCCTTCTTCATTTTCCCGTATGGAAAACCCAATGGACACATCTGGAGAACTGTAATGAAAATTAATACTGATGATGTACACACAACCGAGTGTATGATTGGAGGCTTGTACGTTATGGGGGATTGATGCGGAAGTTCCCACTGCCGAAGACGCAACGGGGTTGATAGCTGGAATACACACTAACCATTGTTATCATTTGATCTCATAGCCTTTGACCGCGAGGCAGATTGTGTCAAGATCGAATGATTTGATTCGACTAATTATTGCATCATCCAACTATTTTTCATCCTTATCTTGCGGAGCTTTTGTTTCTTTTGGCGGAATTTGGATGGAGATAGTAAAAACAAAATGCACTTCAGTTGATAAACAGTTTATAGTGCCTAGTATTTTTCCGCAATACCTAGTGCCTAGGTATTGCGGAAAAACAGTAAAATATTATGGACGTGTTACTAGTTAAACTAGTTAAACTCATGGACGTGTTTGGAGTTTTCCCATTATTTTTTTATACTTAGAAACGTTTTTTAAAGATAAATTTTACTGGAGGAAAATTCAAGGTGTTTGTGGTACACTGTATACTAAATTTTGTTTATTTTTAAACGTGATTAAAGTCAGATTTGATTGAGTGTTTCCTCGATAAAATATCGCTTTTTTTCACTGTGATTATAGTGACACAGAATAATGGAGGTATTTAATGAGGCGTGCAGACTAACTATCATGGTTAATTCCATCAATTAAAGTTAAAACAGGAAAGAGATGGTACCAATAAAAACTCTTAAGCCTTCTTTTGATGCGGTGTTCCCTGACAAATTGAAGAGCTTATTTTCAAAGTCGCGCTATAATAACAATTCTGCAAGGAAAGAAAGTATTTAAATTGAGTCTTATATTTCAAGATTAGATTCAACAGTTTTCGGATATCGTTTCACATGAAGGATCGTCACCACTGAACACAATATTTGGCAGCATGAGGGAGAAGCTCTTACGAATATATTGATACCTGATTATGGAAAACAAACGGAAATGGCGAAACGTAATTTTGGAAAGAAGCACATGAAAGAAAATATACACACAATATATCATATCACTTGGACACTCGACTTTAAAAAAAATGGACAGCCTTACAATCTGAAATTGGCGTGTGGAGGGCCTCAACCCACAAAGAAGAAACCTCTCAACCATTTACCAAATACCAACCAAAATTTAGATCGATTGTTCCCTTCATTGAGGAGTGTCTTCTCTCTACAACCCTGGCTCACTGCATAATTGTGTCAGGTTCTTTCTAGTAAACATCGCGTTTATTCAAGACCACAAGCTGGATTGTATGTAATCACTTCACGCCCATGTGCCAAGGTCAAGAAGTTAAGAAGTTCTCGACCTTCACTCGCATCCTTTGCGGTCAGTCAGCGAAGTGGCAAATAACGTCGAGGTTCACGCCAGCCGAATGGCACCCCGGAAGATGAAAAGGTTTGTGAAATCCATGATGAATTTGAAGCACGTGTTCAAATTGCTCGGGAGATTATCTTCACGGGCTTTTCGAAGGAGCAAGGAGTGAATGAGAAACACTCCCAAAAACACTTGCGTCTTTTGCCTTCAAGGCAGCCGCTTGATTGATCGATTTGCGTTTCCGTGCGCGCCAACTGCTAGGGCTATTAGGCCCATGTGTGCGATGTCTCGGGGGGGGGGGCGGCGTTGCTTCCGCGCTAAACATGGGGGCCATCGCAGACCTACACGTCAACTTGCGGGAACATCCTTCTCTAAACTTTCCCAGCGGGACACCACATCAGCAGGGTTAAGAACTTAGCTTCCGACTGCTCTTCCCACATAGGTGGTAGAATAGTGCATTCAGGAGTGTGTGCGCGTACATACGAGGAGAGGAGGGGACAAAAACGAGAAAGGAAAGATCTTGCGCTGTACTTTAAGAGTACTTCTCCGGCATTCGTCATATATTGATCGCAGAATCCCAGAAAAACCATCGAACAGCAAAGCCGTCCGCTGGAATTCTCCCAGACATGTAAAGTTATTATAACTGACTACTTGACATATTCGAAAACTGATTCCAACAAAAATGTATTTCTAAAGTGTCAGAATTTCCTAAGAGAATTCACCTAGGAATCCATTACTGGGAACACTCCTAATTGTTAGATATCAACCCCCTATTATCTCTAAAATGAAATCAATTTTGAAATGATTATTAAAAGCTGAAAGGTTTGTCATGTGGCCTCTTCGTAACCCTGATTAGAGAACAATTTCCCTCTACAGTATGTCTCCGCGCAAAGTTTTTAAATGCTATTAGTCTTTAAATGCTCACTCCAGCAGCGTAAAATTGCAGATGTGATACGATCTGGGCAACTACGGCCGATATATTTCACGGCTAGAATAGCTTAAATATTTTTTTTAAGTATTACGAAAATTGGCTGAGAGCTGGCTTGGTCGGGACGACACGGTGGCGCAGTCTCCGTGTTGGTGTTGTTGCGGTATGGCGTCTGAAGCAATGCTCTGCTGTGGTGTGCGGTTAGAGGGCTGGTGGCGGTGGAGGGCTGGCAAGGAAACAAGCATACCAGAGATCGCGATCACCGTGTCCAGAGCAATTAGTGCGCAATTCAAAGGTAAGGGTACAATATATCCGGAGTGCTGGTACATCATTGGTTACCTGGTCCATACCAGTTTTTTGGAGAGTCAGTTCATGGTTATTGACTCAAATTTATCTACATCAATTCTCATTTCCTCTACTTCAAAAAAGAAATGATCCATTGAGATGAAAAAATAATCAAATTTCCAATTTCCAAAAATGTCAATTGAGAGTAAATTAATCATTTTGAATCTACACATTCTTGATTTTTTAAATGTGTTCCTTAAGAGCGCAATAATTTCATTAACTTCCAACGTTTAGTTTAGGAGGTTTAATAGACAAAGTGCTGTCCGTCCGTAAACGAGAATTGTCAACATATACTAGAGACTATACTAAGACTTGTCACTTGAAAGAAAGGAAGTAATTTGCTATTTGAACAGATTTGTGGCCCTTGGCCAAAACGTTATTGCAGAATCTAAAAGAAAAATAAACATAAAATAGGTATAAATAGCAATAAATATATTCGCAATTCAAATCTCAGTTTTTGATAGAACAGCTCTGGCGAATATTAACACGAGCTCTTCTCCGCTTCAGCTTGCGCGCGTCCACCCGTTTCTGGATGGCAATCCGGCGTTTCTTGGAGGGAAATTGACAGCGGAGCCAGGGAATGTTCGGGCTTTCCACGCGGGTAAGTAGTAGTTCTGGCGGCCGCGGTTTGATATGCCTGACGTACGGCGGGGATCAGGCTACGGGGAGTTTCAATGGCATCTGTAGGATCTTGGTTTACAATGTCTTATCTAGGTATGACAATTCCGTGTATGGAATGCGGTAAAAAAACTCTGTTTGCTGACCTTTCACAATTACTGTCAAATAGTTGCTGATTTTGAAAGTCAATATCTCTGTTTTTAACCTAGTACTCATGGCCACAACTGTTAAGCAAGCGCCATCGAAGTATATGGTATTTTTGTAATATATGTAGAATGGTAAACATTTATATTGGTAATTCATACTTGCCAGTAATGAATCAGAACATCACGTGAATGATACTTAAAACAATTTAGATGAACTTTAATTGGAGTTTAGTAATCTCAACCATGAGAAGAGTCCCAAAAGGAGCAGGAGCGATGCGTGGGAGTTTCGTATTGTAATGGAACGGGCGCACATGTCAGGTGACGACGCGTGAAAAATAATTTTATAAGAAATGACGCCGGTGCAGAGCGCTCCAGGAAACGAGCCGTGTCGGCATACCTGGGGCTGTTAGGGCACGCCGAGGGATCAGAGGAATGCGCGACCCGCGCCAGCCGCGCCCCGTGACGCAGAGGGAAAAGCGCCTCCCAACCCCAAATCAGGCGCCGCCGCCGCCGCGCCTAAGTTCTTGGAATTCGTGTGACGCCAATAGCTTCCCAGAAATTGCGAGGGTGCAGGCGTTCGTCCGCTACTCCGCGATAGGGCGGGGAAACGGAGTGATGCGAGGAATGGCGCGGGGGAGGGCCACGCCGCCACCAGTTTTCCTGTATGCCGGCGAAGGAAGGCTCGTCCACTTTTATTCGGATTCGCGAGGAGTGCACTTACATTCGGATCCGCGAGGAGAGCTGATCAGCGAACGGAGCAGCACTTCGCTGCCAGTCGAGTCGCTGCCAGTCACTTTGATACGGAACCAGGGCATTCCGCCTCTGGTCGCCCG
>BOPP01000043.1:229872-282501 GCA_017312745.1 Gryllus bimaculatus
GCCCGGCGCTGCCGCACGGACGCAACAAAAGGACCTGGGGGAAAGGGCCGACTGAGGCCGCCAGACCTGCCAGGCGTTCGGACGCCCGATCGCCGCCCCTATGAGCCGAGCCATGGCCGCCCGAGAGGACAAGGACCCACGAGCTAAGATGAACGCTGCGAGGTGTGGGAAGAGGTGGCGGCGAGGTGTGGACGCGGTAGCTAGAAAGCGTGAGATGAGGTGGCTGGGAGGTGTGGGCGGTGGCAGAGAGGTGTGTTTTCTGACTGGAAACCACAGTTACCGCAAGGCAAGTAATTCGCTGTAGCGAAGAGGTGCAAGTGATTATAACTGCGTCGAATTTGACAGTGAAAACGACGTGAGTGGATGAGGTGAAGCAACATCGACAAGGTTGACAGCGACAATAATGTTTTTAAATATGTGTTTATCAAACAAACGTGTTTGTTCCGGAACCAATAAAGCTGTCACCAATATTCGTATTCTATTAAACAAGTCTAAATGCCTTAATAGATATTTAGTGTTAAATTTAAAATTATATGAAATGTTTTGACATGACCAAAACAAAAAATTATTGGAGATTGCGATCGAACGAATGTGTTGCATTCACGTGCTCTCTAAGGGGAACGAAGCGATCTCGCGGCAGGTTTTCATTGAGTTCTTCCGTTTCTGCTACCTCCCCATTCCACTATTTGTCGTTCTGCATTCATCTCGTGGCGTAATGACTAGCGCATCCGTCTTGTACCACTGGGATGGGGTTCGATTCTCGGATTGTCCACGCGGAATTTGTGGCGGAAAAACGAAATCTAGAGATTCTCCCGTTTGCTCGCATTCCACCCCTGCTCCACTACCATTCACCTCATCTTCGTTACTCGCGATATCATCTACTCATTAGATCATCCAGTGACGGTCCTCGATGACCTTAGCGGCCGAAGAGCACGTCGTCTCCACCAACTGGATAAGTCAATACGCGCGACACTAGCGGCGGCGATTGCGGTTGCGCTGGCGGCGGCCGCGGGCGGGCGAGCGGGGAGCGCGCGTCGTGGACTTCGGGACTTCCTTGTTTGCCGCGGGCGCGGGCGCGCGCGTCACGCGTTTCCGGGGCCGCTGGTGAAATCGGCGCGACGCGGCGTCGGCAGCGGCGTCGGCAGCGGCGTCGGCGTCTATCGGAGCGTCGGGCGTCAGCAACCGCGAGCGGCGGCTGCGGCGGAGGCTTCGCGGGGAGGAGCTAGTTTTGCAGATCTCCCAAGAAAGGAGATCCCGGGGAACTCCGAGGTCGGCCCGAAGCGTCAGCGCGAGCTTTCCTTCTCCGGGCGCGTGAACATCATCGGCGTGCGCGGCCTAAGACATTTCCACCCCCTTTTTATTACACTTCATATTTAACTTTTTTATTTACTTGTGACATTTTTCTAGTAAATAAATACATACATAAGTAATTCTTCAAGCTTCTAATTATGTTATAAATTTAATTATACAATTAACAAATATCGTGTACCAATTAACCAAATTGTAAACTTAAAAATAGGGAAATGAGGAATTTATCATTTTGATGAGAATAAAATTTAATACGTAGGGTTGTGGGTCCCTTTCCAATATTTCAAGGGGCCCACGTACGCCTGGTCCGTCTGGACGCACGCATATGGTGACGAGTGCTGCGTTCTGAGGGTCTCGAAAGAGCAGACTGGCGCCTCCACAGACTTCCTTTCCAGGGAAGGTGAGCGTGGTAGTCATGAGAAATGAATGATTGATGAATGATTAAAGACGGGATGATTCTCAGAAGCGATGTGTGGGAATCCTGCCACAATCACATGATAAAATCACTTCTGCCTCGCGCGGAAAGAGAACACGTGTTCTGCAGCTGCGTGCACTCAGAAGTTGTTCGAAGCCGCTGCGGTACGTACACCGGTGACTGCTGAGTACCGAGGATCATATACGCGTCGCTCTATGTGGAATTTGTGGTGAAAAAAATGGGTTCGCAGGAGGGGGTTTCCCGTTTCTCCTACCTTCCTATCATCGTCTCCATTTCCATTTTCATCACGCTACACTGAGCTCCGCTCTTTTGTTTCAAAACATACTTTTGTTTCAGTCCATGATTTATATTTTTAAAATGTAATTTAGTAAATTGCACATTTTTAACTATTAGTTTATGTTTCTAGTAATATTTCTGCCTTTTAATGTATTTGCTAAAAACTATCTACTCATAACGTTTGTCATGACACTGGGAAATGTGAATAGTATATAAACAGGGCTCCTGGCTCACATTTTTGAGTCCCACAATTTTTAGAATTTAAAATTCTTCCATTTTCTATGAAAATATTCAAATTTATTCATATTTTATCCATTTTATACATAATATCCCCATTTTGTCGTGTTTTTGAGTTGTGGAAAATTGGCAAAAATGCTGAACCAGATTTTTTGATAATATTTCAAAATATTATCCGATGTAGAAAAGATTTTTTAAACACTACATTTTTACCATTTCATACCATTTCAACAATATATAACAAAATATCATTTTCATAAAAACCAATATCTATTTCTTATATTCAACAGAATTCAATCATGTAAAAGCTTAATTCAATAATATCCGCTATCATAAATCCTTTATACATATAAACAGGGCTCCTGGCTCACATTTTTGAGTCCCACAATTTTTAGAATTTAAAATTCTTCCATTTTCTATGAAAATATTCAAATTTATTCATATTTTATCCATTTTATACATAATATCCCCATTTTGTCGTGTTTTTGAGTTGTGGAAAATTGGCAAAAATGCTGAACAAGATTTTTTGATAATATTTCAAAATATTATCCGATATAGATAAGATTTTTTAAACACTACATTTTTACATATTTCATACCATTTCAACAATATATAACGAAATATCATTTTCATAAAAACCAATATCTATTTCTTATATTCAACAGAATTCAATCATGTAAAAGCATAATTCAATAATATCCGCTATCATAAATCCTTTATACACTAATCAGAAATTCTTAGTTTTTAAACGATTTTTGATATCATTTTCTTTTAAACAATTATTATATCGATTTGGTAAAATTACACTAAACATTTGAATTTGTTTATCGTTTTTAGAACCAATGTCACTTCATTATTTCCATAATTATTCTTTATGTTTCTTATATAAGCAATAGTATATTAACGATTTTTCATTTGTCCAGTTATTTTTTTGTGAATTTTTATGTATTATGGAGCTTGGTCGCATTAGTAAATTACATACACTAATACACATACATAAATTACAATAAATTAGAATTATTAATTAGTGAATTAGAATAATTCTATTAATTCAATTACAGTGTACGTAACCTCAATATTATACGTCAAATTATAAAGACAATGTTTTATTCAATTATAGTGTACCTGTTAGATATTAAAATACTTATTTACACTAGATATAAAATATATTTACACTGTATCCATTATAGATCAAAATATTTAGATTAGTTTTACGCTGTACCTAACCACAATTTTATAGTTCATAATTAGTGACGTGAATAATTTACATTACTCGAAATATTCTAGTCATCCATTTCATAAAACCATGAATACATTGATACCAACATCCATTTCATCCTTTTATATTAAACATTTTCTTGAATGATACAATGTTGAAAATCAAAAGTTAAACACTTTTACCACACATGACCAATCGTGTTATTATGAATTGCATTATGAAATGAAGCACATAAATTCGTAGCTGCTTTTTGTGCAGCGTCGACATTTTTTTAATGCATGTATTTATCAAATATATGGGATATCTTAAAATAAACAGATTTGGTGATATCGCCATTTCTAATTTTATTATTATTATTATTATTATTATTATTATTATTATTATTATTATTATTATTATTATTATTCGTAATTGCAAATAATTCTGAAAATGAACGATACCCTTTCTTATAAATAGTCTGTGGAATAATATTTAAAGATTCTGATAGCAAATGCTCATTTCGACCATATTTTGTGAAATATTTTGTAGATTACAGTGATCAAATTTACTGCAATTTTTTCCTGATTATCCAGTTTACTTGTTTGGAATACTACAAAAAGAAAATAGGACATACATTATCAAAAATGATAATGATTGATAATATCAAATTCAAAATTCTTTTTTCCAATACTTGCATATAATATAAACGATTGTAAATCAAAATGATATTGTCGATCTAGGATTTTTGTCAGATTGATCTGAAATTCCATAGCATAAGAAGATTGATAATGTACAATTGATACATTACATCGAAATTTTAAATGACTATATTTCCGTCTCTTGGTCATGTTGCAGTATCTACAGTACCATTTTCTTTTCTAGACGCCCGTCAATAAAATATATCATTCATCGTAGGTGACCATGTAAATGAAATCGTAAAATCTCCTTCCCATGTAATTTCTTTCAAATCTATGAAAAGCCATAATAATCTCAATGGATATACAATTTCATCATATTTGTATTGACGTTTTGGATTAGAATTAATACCAGCAATATGTAATGGATAATTAATTAGTTGAAAAAGTAATTTTTTGTAAAACACTTGACTAATAATAAGATAATCTAATCAAAATATATTTTGTTCTCTTTTTTAATATTAATAGGTGAAAATAAATTAGGTATAAAATTATCAATATGTTAAATATTTGATTTACCACTTTAGTTTTAATAATCTGAACCTTTTTATGTATAATTTGATAATTCCTACATAATTCTATTGATACATACATTCTGTTGATACATCCTGTAACCCAACCGAGTCGTGTGGCTGGAACGGGAACGGGAATTTCAATAATAATAGACAAAACATTTGCATTAACTACTCTCTAAAATGATGATGATGGTGATGATTTACATTAATTACAATTATAAAAAACGACCCTTTCTTTTATTAGCCATCTATTAAATTAATTACAAAAAAGCAATGGGTCGTCATAAATACCTGTGCTGAAGGCACTCTCTTCCCCCCCGCTTCGCTCAGCAAGTGCTTTTCCGCATTTATGCGGGAGCTAAGCGGATTATTACCCTCGTTTTCTGTCGGCGGGCACACAGCACGCCCGGTGGTGGAGTCGACGGCCTGCGTTTTGGAGCGGGCCGCCCCCTTCCAGACAGAGGCGGCGAACACATATGGCTCCCAGCGTGAACGTCTGGCGTCGCCGCGTTTTCTGGGGTCCACTACTTCAACCAGCGTCACCAACCTCAGGCAGCAACGGTGTTCATCGGCGATGATTGGAAGCCAATCAACTTCCGTACCGCAGTCGAGGACGTTTGTCATAACGCGGTAAATTGACTTTAGGCGTGAGACTGCATCCCTAATCGCCTGAATTTCGGACAGAGTGCGCGAGGGGTCAACTTCCCTCCGCAAGAGGCTTCTAATGATACTTGAGGTTAAATGAGCAAGAGAGGTGAAGTTATTAGTTTGAGTTTCAGTCAATGCATAACTGAACTCAAGTGAATAATCATGGCCGAGCTAAGAACACCAATGACCACTCGCGGCCAAGTCAAGAAACAAGTCGAATCGAGTGCTCGTGGCCGAACCATCAAATAGAAATCGACCACTCGTGGCCGAGTTATGAATCCAATGGTTACTCATGGCCGAGTCAAGACATCTAATCTACAGAGCAGCGGCCTGGTAACAGCAAACCTCGGTACCCCCTCCCTCAAACAACGTGTATCCTCCCAATACGCGGGGTTGAATTTCGCGGAGCAGGTTGGAGGCGTGTGTCTAACCAATTACAACGGGAACTCTTTTTTCAACGGCCAGAATGTCCGTTGCTGTTATAAAAACTTCGAGCCTGTTTACTTCGCACCCGCACGTGCGCCGCTGACCGTTGGGTCGTAAATTTGTCTCCCGAGAGGGCGCACTTAGCGTTGGGGTTCATTTTACGAGCGGTAGCGTGAATAGGGGGCACCCACTTGGCATTTGGCGCGGGGGTGTCCTGCCATAAAATTTCATACAACCCCTCGCCTCAATAGCCGAACGGGCGCGAAAGCCTACGACCCCCCTGCATCGCGGGCGTCTGCTTTTTCTTCTTTTTTTTCATAGAAATTTTTCAGCGCATGAGCTAGTACCGTTACAATACATACTGCTCTCTCAATAGGTATCGAACCATCACCTTCATTCATGAACATATCAATCGTTTTATTAGTTTGTCCAATATTATTCTTATTATGATCAGTAACAGGAAACGATTGCCATTGAAAACTCCATGTACATGAAAATAAAAATAGATTATTTTTTAATTCTGAACTAGCAGTGACCATAGGACCATTAAAATTTATTTTATTATGTTTATCTGTGATTAGAACATGAAGACGTTGTATTTTATGACAAACGGGTACAAATAATGGATAAGATGGTTCATTAATAATAGGCATTTAGTAATTGAGTTTAGGTTTAAACGATGTTAGAATATTTGTTTCTAAATTTAATTCTTAATTTTCTTTTAGAATAATACCTTCTGTACAATTAAAATGTACATCAATTGTTTCAAATGGATTTAATTTAGGAATATTGTTAGAGTAGATGCATTGTTTTAACAGTATCATTTTGAAAACCCAATAATGATTCATTGGGATCTACAATATCAAAATTTAATTTGATTGCACTTCTTACGCACAAATTTAATTTTAGGTTCAATTCTACTGAGAATACCATTAGGTTTAATCGTAATATTTAATTAAATGGTGCTTGTGTGTGAATATAAATTTTTATATTTTCAATGTTATACTGTTATGATATATTTTTGAGAATATGAGTTTCTTTTTTATGCTCCCAATATTTTTATGATTATTTGAAGTTATATTAGGAGTTAGAAATGGAGAATAGATACCAACACATTCAACTGTAGAATAATCATATATTGATGTAGCACGTTTTTATTTAATACTGATGATGATGATGTGTATCACTTAGCTGCAATATTTTACTGATTTAAATTAATAAGAAATTGCTTCGGATGCAAAAATACGATTACAATTAAACTAATAAGATTGAAAATGGAAAATTATTACCATCTTCTATACATTGTGCTATTATAGGTCCTACGTGGTAAAACATCTTTATTGTTAGATAATTATATTATGAATTCAGGATGGTTAAATTGGGATTAAATTAATCATGTGTACAGCTATTCAAAGTATTTTTATCAAGATAAATATCAAGCATTTATAAATAAGAAGAAAAATGAAGATTTTGTAAGACAATGTTTTACTCGCAATAAACGTAGATGTATTGATTGTTGATATTTAGCACAAACATTCAAAAATTCCTAAGCAATTAATTAGAGATAATTTAATTTTTAAATATATTTAGACACGTTGATCATACTCTTAGTCATAAATATATCATACATTTGTAGGTTGTGATATGAAATTAGCTGAATTTAAAAATTTATATCAATTAAATTGGGATTAATCATTTGGTTTTATCACAAATTATATGACACAAAAATCAAATGGTTGTAAATACAAAAATAAAATAGAATTGTTTTTCAACAAACAGACGCAATATAAAATCCTGACTGTCATATTATACATAAACGTAATATACCTTGTTAACACCAACACATACGAAACAATATAAAATCCTGTATATTTATATTTAATAACGCAATTTAAATTCTGCTTGTTTATACATATGCATTTTTTCTATATAAATATTTGCCAAGAATAAGCCAAAAATATGATAGCAGAAGGAAAAATAAAAGATACATGGCGAGAATGGAAACAACATTATCGTAATGAGTATGAAAAATATGAAAAAAATGGATTATGTACATGGTAAAGAAGAGAATGTTGGTAAGCACGTTATTCATTCTATTGAATCCCGACAAGATCATAATAAACAAATAGTATGAAAAAGACATGATTTTTATTATGATTATGATGATATCTTTCCAATAACAGCAATATCACAATCGTCGTTTGAGAATAAATTATATGAATCTCCAGATTCTTCAAAAAGTTTGAAAGCAATAGAAAACGAAGAAAAGAAAAAATCACATTTAGGACCAATGTTAACTGAATATCCGAATAATCCTAATGATCCTTGTTTTGCGTTATAACCTGTGGGTAAATATAAATATATTGGTAATACTAGAGTTGATTTTAATAACAATGATATTATTACTCACGAGAAAAAATATGAAGGTACTGATGGATTATTAGATCCATTAACAAATAAAATCATTACCAGATATTTTATATAATCTGAAGATTTTGAAAATAATAAAGATATTGCAAATAAAACACATTTGGTATGTAAATATTATGATCCAAATACTAATCAAGTTCGATCAAAAAAATTGCCAAAAAATTGACATAAGATATTTATAGGATTATGGAATGAAGAAAAAAGAACCAAATCAGTTACATCACCAAAATCTGGAATGGGTGTTATTAAGAAATATAATGAAAACCTATTGAATATGTTTGGATGAATGATGTACAGGATCACATAGATTATTTCTGATACATGGTGGAAATGATAATTTTTATAATGAGAAAGTAAGTATCACAAAGATGTTAACAAGTAAATTTCAAGATTTTCTTACTCACAATCCAAATGGAATTCCATATCTCTTTCGATTTTTACATAATATACCTCATACGTTTTGGAAACCTGAAAAACGTGATAATTAATTTGGGCTTTGCTGGGCGCACGCGCAACAGGTGGCTGTGTTAATAGAAGCATTCAACAGACGTCGCCCGCCACTTCCCCCGTTTCTAGCCGGACACGGAGGAGTGGACGGAGTACATAGAAAGGTTTGAGCAACATCTACTTTGCCACCAGGTAGGAGACGCAAGAACCAAGAAAGCGCTTTTCCTTAGCTGTGGGGGGTAAGGTAACCAGCCTATTAGGGAAATTGTTTCCAGAGAATGACTCGGCGGATATTAGATGGGACGAAATAAGAGATATTAGACAGTTATTTTAACAAAGTCAACAAGGGCAAGTGCGAGTTTTCGAAAGAGCGTGTAGTTTTTTAGGGAATGTTTTAAATCGCAACGGAGTAGCCCCCATCCGGTAACACATCGAAGCAATTATACAGTTGCAACCGACTAGAAACAGTTACAGGCCCTCCGAAATTATTCACAAATCGAGAAGGAAGCCCTGGGGATATTTTTTGCTGTGAGAAAATTCAATGATTTTGTGTACGGTAGTAAATTTCACATCATTTCAGATCATAAACCGCTGGTAGTTATTTCACCCAAGAAAAAAGATTCCTGAGCGCACAGCGAAGAAGCTGCAGAAATGGGCCTTGAGACGGATTACAGTAGACGGATTACAACTACCAGGTACATTACAGAAATACGATCAACGCGGACGCGTTGTCGAGACTTCCCACCGGACCGGATCTGGATTTCGATATAACAGAAGAATGCTTTCAGATGGACGTAGAGGAGCTCGAGGGATGAATGGAGTTCCCACTCGAAGCGCATACCATAAACAGAGAGACAGATAAAAATCCAGAACTGAAACAAGTTCGCCGCTACGTTACGCTACGCCTAGGTTGGCCACCCAGGATGCTCAGAAGTAACTCTAAGCGATTGAGCAAGAAGGATAGACTCACGTGTAAAGCCGGAGTGCTACTGCTATCAGGTAACGAGTTCACCAGGGTGGTGATACCAATGAGCTTAAGGCACACCGTGCTCAAACGTCTACACGAAGGGCATTCGGGAGTCCTGCGCACCAAGCAGCTTGCACGTCATCATTGGACGTGAGAAGGAATTAACTCAGACATCGTTCAGATGATAAAAAGATGTGAGGCGTGCCAACTTAACCAGAATTCGCCTACCAAAGATTTAACCCCATGACCGGAGCCCAGAATGCCATGGGAAAGAGTACTCGTCGATTTTGCCGCCCCTTTTGAGGGTCCATGTGGTTGAGAGTAGATGCGAAATCTAACTACCCATATGTGGTAGAGACGGGTAGCACTACATCAACGCATACGGTGCAGGCGTTACAGAGAATCTTTGTTACAGAGCGCCTCCCGGCAGTTCTGATTTCAGATAATGGGCCTCAGTTCGTGTCGCAAGAATTTACAAGATTCTGCAGAAGCAATGGAATACAGCCCATCTGCGCGCCACCTTTCCACCCGCAGCCCAGTGGCGAAGCGGAGCGGCTTGTGAGGACCTTAAGACAGCAATGGGGAAGGCGCGTGCTGCTGGGATGCCGAGGTCCAGGGCTCTCCTGAGGGGCCTGCCAGGTGCAACTGGGAAGAGTCCCACAGAGATACTACATGGAAGACAGCCCCGAAAGCTGTTGTCCCTCCTAAGCCCAGAGGACCCCCACAGGTCAGAAGGTGCCCACCCCAAGTTTAAGGTAGGTGACCCAGTGTACAGTCTGTCCTTTAAAACAGAACCGACATGGGTACCAAGGGTGTGCAAGAAGTAAAAGTGAACAAAATACACATAGTGAGAACTGAAGAAAGGATGGTGACGAGGGGCAGCTTAGAGCGCGAACTAACGAGAACAGAGTAGGCAGCCTGCCTAGGGCCTCCCCAGAAGAATTTTGGAAAAAAGTAATGAGAGATGTTATATATAATTTGCAGGAACCTCCACTCAGAAAAGCAACAGCAGGCTTGCTTATATTTTAATAATTATTGATTTTTTAAAAAATGGAATGGGCATAACCTGTTAAAAGAAAATCAGGAAAAAATGTAAGTACTGCTATGAATACTATTCAGTTTAGAATTCCTAAGTATTTACAAACAGATCGTGATAATAATCTTATAAAACAGTATAATATTCACCATAATTCTTCTTTTTCGAGTATCAAGAATCTGTAGGTTAAGGATTAAATCGTAACTTAAAAGAAAAAATGTGAAAACAGTTTGATATTAAAGGTAATTATAAATGATTGAATATACTTCCAGAATTAATTAATGAATATAATCATACTACTATTCAAGTGGAACCAATTGATGTCAATAAATATAGTGAAAAATATTATTAAAAAATTTATAAAAGAGATAAGACATTTATTTTACGGAAATTCAAAATGGATAATAATGTAAGAGTATGTAAATTAAAATATGTATTTGATAAATCATATGCTGGTAATTTGTCGAAGGATCTACTTGAAAGTATTGATCGAAGGAAATACTTGAAACTTTGAGTATCATCAATTCAAATATCATCTATTTGCGTACCATTATCAATTTGAGTTTTCTCATCCATTTAAGTACCATCATCATTTTGAGTATTTTAATCTATTTTAGTACCATTAACAATTTGTGTATTTTCAATATCTATATGAATATCTTCATATAACAATGTGTGATTCGCTTGTTCTAAAAATTTATCTAAACAAATACATTGACGTAATTCCAAATATTGTGTACGCATAAGACATTCAAAATCTAAATTATTTAATCTTTTTATCATCTCCATTTAATATATAAAAATAATAGGTTTTTTGGAACATCCTTATCACTTAAAGAACTATATATTTACACTCGTCTTTGATCGATTAAAAATAGCATAATGAAAAGTTATCCTACTAAATGGATATGCTATGTATCAAGCAAACATTATTGTTATTATTGTCATTATGACAATTTGAAACCCATTGTTATAAGTAAAACGTGTTATTAAAATGTATCGCAATGTTGTGAAGCTTATGGTAAACGATTTGAAGATTACAAAACAATGCTGGAAATGGTTGAAGTTTCATATCCTGTAAGTGATAATGAAGTGTGTGGAGAATATGTTCCAAGAGACTGTATTATTGCTATTACTGCATGAATTTCGCCTTTGTTGCATGATAAATTAGATTAGATTAGATTAGATTTATTAATAATTCTGCAATAAAGTGTGAGAACTTCGTGGCAGAATACACTAACTTAACATTACAGAACTTAACAACTATACAAAACTCTGACAAAACTTTGCAAAATCACATTGAACCTATTCCCACCGGAGGCAAATTTTTGCATAGAAACTGCCAGCTTTACCAAACTTCAGCATCACCCACACTTCACACCGGCAGCTGGGCGATACAGCGAGGCTGTTTAATGTCTTTGGCTTACTCACTGCGTATCTCTCAGTTACAACCAACGTCACTGGCACTTCAGCGCCACTGCCAGCTGGGCAGCATAATAATAATAATAATCTAATAATAATAATAATAATAATAATAATAATAATAATAATAATAATAATAATATAATGGCTAATAATGATATATCATTAATAATAAAACAATAATAATAATAGCTTAATTAGCAAAGAAGACATAGGTAATTACACTGAATTTATTAATATATTTATAAGCATATCTACATTCAAAGAAACTAATTTATTTTAAATTTGCTCAGGTTTTGAGGAAGGGATCGGAGATTGTCAGGCAGGCAAAACTGTTCCAGTCCCTAATAGTGGGATTGCGAGAATGAATATTTCGCGCAACGTCGTTTTCTGAATTCTTTTCTGAAAATGTAAGTAAAATTTTGTCCAACATCATGTTAAAATTTAAAAATCCGCGTTAGCAATGAAAGATTCGCAGGTCTTTTGCGTACCTTGTAAGTACATAAACTAGAAAATTGAATCCACCGAACTCGGTAACCTGCGGTTGATTAAAGCTATTATTTAACATCTTCATCCAGCGATATTACTTGATTTTTATCGCATTTTATATATAAAAATAACCGTTTTTTTGAAACTTTACTATCAGCTTTTCCAAGCAAGACGTCTTTTGCCATAATAAAAATAAAAGCATTGTCTGGCGGCAGCGCAGAAGCGTTGAAGGGCTGGAGGATCAGCGCAGCGCGTGCGCGCCCGAACGACTGCGGGAGGCGGTGGGTGGGGCGGGCGCAAGGTGGCAGCATGATGCAAGTGGCGCAGCTGTTGCGGCGATGCTCAGCGCGTCTCCTGAGATGCGAGAGCGGCGCCCGGGCGAAGTTCACGACGATAGGCGGCGCGCTGGCGAGGGCGCGCTGGGCGGGGCGCGCTGGCGGGGCGCGCTGGCGGGCGCGCTGGGCGGGGCGCGCTGGGGGCGCGCTTGGCGGGGCGGGCGCTGGCGGGGGGCGCGCTGGCGGGGCGCGCTGGGCGGGGCGCGCTGGCGGGGCGCGCTGGCGGGGCGCGCTGGCGGGGGCGCGCTGGCGGGGCGCGCTGGCGGGGGGCGCGCTGGCGGGGCGCGCTGGCGGGGCGCGCTGGCCGGGGCGTCGCTGGGCGGGGCGCGCTGGCGGGGCGCGTTTGCGGGGCCGCGCTGGCGGGGCGCCTGGCGGGGCGCGCTGGCGGGGCGGCGCTGGCGGGGCGCGCTGGCGGGGCGGCGCTGGCGGGGCGCGCTGGCGGGGCGCGCTGGCGGGGGCGCGCTGGCGGGGGCGCGCTGGCGGGGCGCGCTGGCGGGGCGCGCTGGCGGGGCGCGCTGGCGGGGCGCGCTGGCGGGCGGGCCGGCGCTGGTGGCCGGGGCGGCGCTGGGCGGGGCCGCTGGCCGGGGGCGCGCTGGCTGTGGGGCGGCGCTGGCGGGGCGCGCTGGCGGGGCGGCGCTGCGGGGGGGCGGCTGTGCGGCGCGCTGGCGGGGGCGGCGCTGGCGGGGCGCGCTGGCGGGGCGGCGCTGGCGGGGCGCGCTGGCAGGGCGGGCGCTGGCGGGGCGCGGGCTGGCGGGGGCGCGCTGGCGGGGCGGCGCTGGCGGGGCGCGCTGGCGGGGCGCGCTGGGGGGCGCGCTGGCGGGTGCGGCGCGTGGGCGGGGCGCGCCTGGCGGGGCGCGCTGGCGGGGCGCGCTGGCATTCCCCTTCTTCACGTTACTTTTTACGTTCCGATCGGCCGCATATTCCCCCAAGCAGTAGACCCCAACACTCTGGCGGCCCCCTCTGATCTGGGGTCAGCAGAACGCGAGGCCCCCGCAACAGCACATACATGAGATCAAGGGCAATCAGCTGTGTGCAAGGCGGTATTACAACACGAGATCCTTTGAACCGATGCGCTGAATTGGTCCACGCTCTTAGCCACGTTGGCCATCCAGGTGAGCTTTGAAGATGCACTTGTGAACATCACACAAGGTTATTCATGAAGCTTTTGCGGTGATTAAGTTCGCCAATTTTTGACGACGTTGTAAAATAGAGAGTCAAGGGGGAAATAGAAAAGTGTACCCGCATTGTGAATATTAGTCTTGATTGAAGATATTTAGGTTTCAGAATAGAGACAATAAGTATATCAAAAAGCCTTTTTTTCCTATACGCACAGTGCATTGTATGTTCTCTCTATATAGCTTTGAATTAGTTATGAACTCTTATTAAATTTTAGTTAATAGTTCTGGCAATTGTAAAAAGAGGGACGTTCATAGTGTCTACGCACATCAAAGAGAATATAATTTTTTGAGAGAGATATTTGAAAGAAATATTAGCTGGTCTAATCGGTCATATATCGGGACAATACCCTACCTAACTATCCATGGATGGCGAGCGTTGTTTTTTCTGTCT
Source organism: Gryllus bimaculatus (assembly GCA_017312745.1). NCBI lineage: Eukaryota > Metazoa > Arthropoda > Insecta > Orthoptera > Gryllidae > Gryllus > Gryllus bimaculatus. The sequence continues at coordinate 244,307 of BOPP01000043.1, forward strand.
GTCCACTTCCCTATCTTTACATACACATTTTCCATTATAAGAACGCCAGAAAAACAAGAACTTCTTCTTTTTCTTCTTCGCAAGTTCTACGTGTTTCTTCACCCAGACGGTTTATATTCTGTTAATTTTGTTTTACCTCCAGTAAATGGGCCTTTAGAAAAAAATATTCATGCCAAATGAATGCAAACACTAGCATTTTTGAATCTATATCGTTAAGTAAATCCTAAACCAAGCGTTCTAGGGCTTTAAAAGCTAACAGTTTGATTCCAAAGGCCTCAAAGAAACGTTTCTCAAAACGTAATGTAGAGAATGAGAACACTCTAAAATATTTTTGTTCGCAACCTGTTCAGAGACATGCAGAATCCGAAATTAAATGTGAATAAGAGGGACAGAGAGACACAGAGGCAGAGGCAGACAGACTGTCAGAGACAGAGAAAGAGTCGGGGGGAGAGGGCCGGGAAGAGAAAGCCGGGGGAGAGAGAAAGGGAGAGACGGAGAGGGAGAGAGACGGAGATGAAGTGCAGAGCAATGCCTGCCAGGTTCCGCTTGTCAATTATAAAATGTTAAGCTGTGTAAGAGTGGTTAGGGCCTAATTAGTGGTGTTAGGGAGAAGCTGGTATGTTGTTATGAATATGTAAAGTTAAAGTTAGAGGACGTATTCTACCACATTTGCACATTTTATGCTTCGCGACCAAGCAATCTTTTTTCATGAAAATACGATTCAAGCGATAAGAAAAGCAGATATGAAGTTTTAGAGTGCATATTTTTGCATATATTGGCAATAGGTGCATATTCTTGTATCCGTCATTCGTGCATATCGTGAGCATTTTTTGCTATTATTGACTCTCTCAAGACTGTGGCTTTACTTATCTCTTCAGCAACGGATATTCGCCCTGCGCTGCGGTTACCGGGAGGAGGAGCCTCGCTGAAAAGGTCTGTCACGTCACGCACGAGAGAGGGAAGGCGGATTTTGATAGGGAGATGCGACGTCTGCAGGTGTTGCGACTGCAATTTGGCATTTATTGAAGTTCATTTTGAACATTTTCCCACGACTGTCACCAGTTTGGAAGAATGGGAATTGCAACTTTCGGTAGCATTTGAACTGTAAGATCCATTTACAAAACCTATTATACCAAGAGTCATTGGACTAACTGTAGCAACAAAGATAGAAAAAATATAAGCCATAAATCCCTGCATTAAATTTATTCGCGTAAGTGAAGTACTAACTGGAATATCTGACAAGGAACTGTAGGGTTATTCGTCTGCTGAGGTGTCATTTAAATTCTGCTCCTTAACATCTTGGAACGTACGTTTTCCAGTTACACAAACACACAAAAGAACATCTATGTCAGTAGAAAACATTGAAAAACAATTTGTTGTATATTGTCACAACAATGGGTCTAAATAAATGTACTATGAGTGAATAAAAATAATTTAAATAGGTGCATCTGAAGTAATTTATTGCTTTCTCTTTTCGTGTGCACATTGTCAGATTTATTGTGTACATTGTAAGGTTTTTTGTGCATATTTCACTGATTTTAAGTGCATATATGAATGCATACGGGACGAAATCAAGTGCATATAAAACCACCCTCTGGATATAGAATATATAGTATATTACTCAATATCAGGTCGCCTTTCTCATCAAGTCATTACGGACCTGGAATGACCTGCCTATTCCAGCACATCACAGATCTTTTTATTATCTTGCTTCTACTACAATATTTCGGGACAGGAGCATCTCGCCTCTCAGACGTGACCTGCAGTCGATGCCGTCAGACTCGAGTAGGTAGTGTTGCCGAGGCACTGCGGAAGCCCATCTCGGCGATAGCTAGCCGCTTCAGTGAAGGATAGCTATCTCTTTGCGTAGGAAGAGGGTTTCAAGGAAGATACAGGTTATTTGGATCTGTCCCGCCATATTACAACACCCAACAATCATTCCTTGTTCAGGATTCGAACCCACAGCCCGGGTGAAAAAAACCCTTGGAGATGGTTGAAAGGTGCTACTCTGTGGTTGGGAGAATTACACCATGCCACAACACTCACGAAGGACCCTCGTACTTACCATGCCCTAACATGTTGAAATTAGGTCTTGCAAAGCCCAGGGAACTAAGTGCCAAAAATGTTGTTTTGTTTGGAAATCTATAAAACTGTATGAATTTATATACTCAATAATAATAATAATAATAATAATAATAATAATAATAATAATAAATTTATTCAAACTGCAATTGGGTATAACCCGGTGGCAGCTAATTACATAAATATGATAATATATCTATCGTGCAAATTATACAGTTATAATATAAAACTGACTGATTCATATAACATTAAATTATCTTGAGAAAAAGGAATTTGTATAATCTAACTCCGCACTGAATGTTTGTTCAATTAAGATCTTATTAAACTGGCACTTCACTTCACTTCACTTCACTATGACCCTTAAATCACTTCCTTCATTATTTATCTACTCTACTGCACTCATACTCATCTCACTTTACTTATATCACTTATGTTTCGCTCTATAACCTACTATTCATACTTAAGTCTCTCATTTACTTAGTAATACCCTAAATTAACTTCCCCTAATTAGGTTTTTGCAAGCAATCTATTCCAATCTTTGATCGTTCGATTTGTGAAAAAAAATTTCCCGACATCTGTTCTCTGCGGTCTTAATTTTGTCCTTGTGATCCCCCTACTGATGTATGTTTGAATAATTAGCCACTCATTAATTTCATTCCAAGCTGGACGACCACTATAAGCAAACGCAAAGACTTGCTACTGATCGCCGGTTTTCGAGTGAAACCCATTTTGACATTTTCTTACCCCTGAAAGTAAATTTAGCTGCCCTAGGCTGAATCCTTGCCAAATTTTTACACTGCATAATTTTGCACAGATCCCAACAAATTGTTCCATATTTAAGTTTGCTTATTTAATTAAGAAATAAATACCTAAACTATTTCTGAAAAATCATTGATTCCCGACGCGTTAGCCTTGAGTCGAGGAGTTAACAACCATCTTTTGTGCATGTGTTTTTTGTTTACTGTAAATTATCTTGTATTTACTGGTTCGTCATGCTGGGTCAAGCAATCCTTTTTTCTCAGTTTCTTCGTTTCTATAAAACCACACGTGGGAGTTGCCACGTTCTCAAAGACTTCCACTTCATTCAAAATCACGAACCTCTCGCACGACTGCGACGAGTATTTTGAAAGACCCTACGTTCACCTTACCTTGTTTGGGTTGAGAGAAGAAGAAAAAGAAGTAAATCCCTTGCTGTTCGAGTACCGAGGACGAATGCAGTGCCTCTCAGCGCGTGCCATTTATTTCTTCGAAAAGGATCTCAACTCTTTATTGACTATTGCTCTTTTCTACAGGAAGAGATTCTGATTTTATTCTACCTTACTATTACTATTCTGCTGCTCCACTATTACGTCTGTTAAAAATACTGTCGATGTTCTTTAAGTGTTCTCAACTAACGACAGCACTAGAACATCATCGTGTGGTTAACTTTTATGACTCCAATCAGGTTACCCAAATAACATGCACAGATGCAAAAACACCAACATCAGCAGCAGCAGTTGTAGTTATACACTAAGGAATTACACGATAACTCATTGGTGGCACTGTTTGGTATGGCAAGTTTATAAGAAGGTTCGAAAGACAGGAGAATGATTGTCGTATATTTCGCCTTCACTTTATGACATAAATTGCCTTGCCTGACGTGAGCTGGCTTTCTCTTCAGTACTTAATAGAAACGGCATCCTCCGTAATCTGTTGTAGAGTTCAATCAGTTTGAACTCTTTGTACACACTTCAGTTCCCAGGACCTTGATTCTCAAGGAAGTGACCAACTGAACTAGTATTATTTGCACTTGACAAATTGTGATTCAGAGTCTCAAATCAACACGAACATGGAAAGATTCTGACAAAATAACATTTATTGCACATCCATTATCAGAGAAGAAGAACAATAGGTTCTGGCAGCAGTGCATCTGGAGTATTTTCCTTCCAAAGAAACCCAACAAGCATTTGAAACAAACGCGTTTATTACGTTTCTTCAAATCGTCTTTCGTTCCATAGAGAATAACAACAGACTATTGGTGCTACAACAGCACGTACTTTCTCACATTAATTGTAAAGGTCCATCTATATTACACTATTACACGAACCTGAAAAAGTGTTTCTGAACAGCACAACACTTTTCCCGCCGGAACGTGAACTCGTGAAGTTAACTCGCCGCGGATTAGGTGGTGTTTACATCGCAGACCCCGTTTGTGATATTTTCAAAAATAGTTTTTGCGTTTGAATTTGGCGATGAGAAATTATCGAAAAATATTTTTCAGATAGTATAAATTATCTTGTTTTTCGTATTTTTTTCAATAAGATAAAAAAGTGTTTAGTTGACAGAAAAATAAAATTAGAAAACACGTGATGGCTGTAGAGGGGTGCTTTCGGTAGGACTAGGGCTAAAAACTTTTCAAAAATATTATTTGTATGTTAGAGTTATAGTGTAACTACTCATATGTCATTGCATTTAGGGGAACGTTTTACTATCTTATCAGGGAGTGCCCTTTTCTACAAATGAGCCGAAAAAAGAATCAGTCTTTCCAATACTAAAATAATTATGTACTAAATAAGTACAATCGGCTGAAATAAACGGGTAATGACGTTGCATGTAACAAGGGATTGGCGCGTCTAGGGAAATTTTCGAGTACATATTTTAAATCAGTGCACTGAAAATAGCAAGAAATACGTACTGTGACAAAACAGCTATCTAGTGTCATATGAGAAGGTATTCAGCACCGCTAAATTCACTACGCGCAGATGCTACCTAGCGATCCTCTGGACGGAACATAGTACGAACTAAGACTAAAGTAGAGACTTTAATTGTAACGGAGGATTACTCCGTTCACAATCTTCTCGAATTCTTGAAAACATGGTATAGTATGTACGAATACACAGTTCTTTATATAAAAATAATATAAAAATGTACTTTTCCAGAACTCAGCCATTGGTTCCTTTTGTTGACGGCTGGGCTTTTCCAGGGAGTGTTGATGTCGCACAGCGTCAGATGTGTCGTGAGCAGTGACGCACTCAGTATGAGAATTCTGTTGGTGCCTGCAGAATAAGAAGCGGAATAACACACTCGAATGGTTCCATTTTATGTGAAAATCGAAACTGTTTATTTGCTTTTTTGATTTTATGTCCTTCCAGGATAATTGTCGAAACCATAGCCAACTTTCAAAAGGACGGAAGCTGCGTAGTATTATTTAAATTCTGCGTGCATTGCAAATTCATGGTCTAGGTGATTTTAATTTTTTCCGATTTTCTGAATATTTTTCAGAACTATTCACACCTCTGAAAAGGAAGGAGGCTGCCTCATGTTCATTTAATATATTCGCGCATTGGGAAGTAATAATATAGTTAGTTTCTTATTTTTTCGGAGCTCCTGGGTAACTTACGTACGTAACACCTCTCAATAGAAAGGAGGCTGAGTAGTTTTCTTTAGAAAGGGCGAGGCAATGGAAGGAGGGGCGGGGACTCGTGGTGGGCGTGGATGGGTGGGGACGCGCGGCGGGGGTGAGGGTGAACGGTGCGGGGCGAGCAAAGATGCGATGGTTGGCGGGGCGAGCAAAGATGCCGGCGCGGTTGGCATTAGAAACTAGTAACGTAGTAACATTATGCAGAAATCGACATACATGTTCCTTCCAAAAACTTTTTCACTTTTGTATGTTTTTGATAGGTACCCCAGCGAATAAGTGAAGTCTTTGTTCAGTATAGAATGATGGTATATGCATTCTCATTTTTATGATCTCTAGACTCTTTTGGAGTTTTAACGGAAAATATCCCTGTATAGTCCACGTCCTTACTTCTTATGAAAAAGAAAGTTCCAGCCAAGTGATTTTTATAATTATGTATAGTGATGCTCATAAACCCGTTTCGGACTAACTAGTGGTTTTCTAGGAGAATAGTAGAGAGGAGATCCCTAAATGCCACTTGTCGCTAGATTCATTGATTGATTTGACTGATGATCCCCGGGGCGACAATTGCTATGGTCATTAGTCCCGTAAGATTTCACTTGCAATGCATGTGCATATGCCGGGAGCTGAGACGGCTTGAGGAATTTCCTCCAGCGGGACAGCGTTACAGCCGCGACTTGAGTTATTCTCCTGATTGATCTTCAGCATTTTTGGTAGTGTAGAACATGTGTGTGTGTGTGTAAGGGGAGAGAAAGGGACCAAGAAGAGGAAGGAATGATGGCGCGCTGTCAGTCACCCCGCAGCCGCTTGGTGTTTATCGGAGAAGCGACGGAAGACTACTGGTCAGAGTAGCTCGCCGCTTTAATATTCTCCCAGACTAGTGTCGAAAATCCGCCACCGTTGAGACTTCAATCCTAGTTACTGCAGATACAACGATAATGCTGCCTCGGTACCAACTTAGGCGATGTTACTAGAAAGGTAGACCATTTGAGGGTAGGATACCATTTGTAGGTATGAGAGTGTGTCCAGAGTTCTTGCCATATATGGGGAGTTATATTTTAACGTCTCCCTTAAATAAATCGCCAAGTTGAATTCTTTTAGTATTAGACTTCTAAGATAAGGCTAGGGAATCTAATACGTAAGATTTCGAAGTTTCGTAGGTATCTTCTCGGAAGGAAATTCCGAATTTGCTTTTATTTTTTCGGTCTTACTTTGTAAAATGGGAAAGTATTGTAATCGTGCTGCGAAAGTTTTGACAGGAAAACACGTATATATATATATATATATATATATATATATATATATATATATATATATATATGAGGGATATTGATACCGAAAAATCGCGACTGACGACAATACGGGTCAACGGTAACACTTAAACGGTTCATCCGCTTTTCTCTAAAATTGATATTTCTCGTTTGATTGCAAATCGAGGCCCGTTGAGTTTGAAACGGACGTTTTGGAGGATACTTTACATAAAGCCTCAAAACTTTCTCAAAATTCGAAATTTTCTCAGAAATGACTACAATTTTGTATTACTTTGTCCTGGGATAGCGTAAAGAACACTTGAAAAAATAATGACGCGTCTCATTTTCTTTCAAATTCCTGATTTCTCAAAAATTGCAACAAGATCAACATTTTTTCGGCGTGTTTCTACAACTACAATATAGAAAAATGGATTTTCCCTTAAAATCCGTTATTGAAAGACAGGTCTTGTGCAAAGATTTGCATGAAAGTAGGAAAATCTTAATTTTTTTTTCTAAAAAAAGTCTTGAAATTTTCGCTTAAGTTTTCTCCTCGTATGTACCAAAAAACAGTAAAAAAAGCTGGTGCTAGACACATTTCTGGTGGGTTTTCGTTTTTTTAAAAAAAATTGCAAAAGGCGATTTCAAAACTACAAAATTGAAGAAATGGATTTTTGTCTTAAACAAAATTTGTTCGAACACATCAGATCCTTAAATATGTTTTTGTTCACTTGTTTGAAAACAGAGGTAGTTTCGAATAATTTTTGTTTACAATTAATATAATTTATAAAAAAAACTTTATTTCAAGCGGTTTTCAAGATTTTTTTTCATTTTTCCCACGGATGAAATAAGGAGCGCTTAAAAGAATGGCGCAGCTCTCACTCTCACTGTGCACGCTCCATTTTCGAAAACTGCAAATTTAGAAATAATGTTTCCCTCTGTTTTTTAACATTACTACTCAATTAAAGCGGTACTATTTTTTGTAAAAAAATACCAGCGATTGACTCCCTATTATTCTTGTCTTCCCGCTAACTGGAGAATGCTTGTATAAAAATGTTCGTACGCTATCGATGTATTTATGACATAAGAATACATGGAAAATACACTTTGAAACTTTGTCTACAACAAATATTATTTACTTGTGTAGTTCTTTGATTAAAATTAAATATTACGAGTTTATTTAAACGCAGGATAAAACGAAATCGTTCGAGCTCTTTGTAATTGTGTATTTATGGTCTATGGGTTTACATGCGTTTGATAACTTAATTGCAAACACATTGTAATCTGCCTTCCGACATGACATGATTTCATGTCTACAATCTTTTTTAATGATGGTATTGGGAAAATGCAAGTTATCCGTGAAGACTGTCCCTAACCTTCAACAACACACACTGAACAGACACAACGGCGTTCCAACCTAAAGGACTGGCGAAATAATATATATTGATATGTGATGAGGGCCCAACTGTTTTAGGAAGTTTACAGAAATAGTGTACTAACCTCAACAAGTCATGCATACTACCTACCATATTTTCTCATTTTGCGTTCCCTCTGTACCACATGTCGAACTGCCGAATCATGTTATAAATGACGAAGGAATTTCAGTGTACCTGCGTGATGCCTCATAGTTCTGACGTTGAAGAGCTTACTTTATAGTTCCTTTTACTTTTCTCACACTACAGTGTCTGCTATCGAGAATTTAATTGATATATTCGTATTGAATTATTTGCTTGTTGGAGAGTGTCTGCGTTATGCAATGTTGTACAGAGGTCAATTTGACGACCATTCTGAAGAAGATGGAGATTTTTGTGTTAATTTGTTAAAGCGATTCCTTTTCATTTGTGTTGAGGTCTTCTAATTTTGTATGTTCTAGCTGGTAAAAATGTCATATTGTTATAATAGTGATTAGTGACTTGTATGTTTCAATTGTTTTTCCTCAAATTTGTAGTTAACAAAGTGTTATAATCCCCGTAAGACAATATTTACAGGTAATTACATTATTGCTAATAATTATGTTGTGTATACAATTTTCCCATTATGTCGGTAACAATTTGTTGCCGTTTCTACTTTTGTGCCTATGTGGCGACGATATGCCCAGGAAAATTTTATAGGTGTAGAACTTTCGAAACACTCGGTTAATTACTGGCGATGGTTGTAATCGACAACTGGGGGAAACGTTAGTCGCGGTATGTTGAACTAGGCTCACACAGCAAACTTGTCAATGCACAGGGGCCAATTTTTGCTCCGTAGCTGGACAAAAATGGAAAATGGAAAGTGTCCCAGTGGTTTAAAACCTGCACAAATAGACTCCCAATGAACTCAACTATTAGGAAATGGGCAAGAGAGCTTGTCAGTCAGCTTATGGAAGAATCGAATTAGTTACGGAAGGCCGCGTCTCGACGTCTGCAGTCCTTTTACCAAGTGTGAGTAGAAAAAAGTATTTCGAAATCTTTATATGCTTTAATGTTGAATATCTGTAGTGGAAATGATAGCTGGGAATATGAATATATCGTGATATTTATGTTTGTAATATAATTTTATATTTCCGTTAGTCATTTACTGATAATTTTCAAGCCAATTTTCTTACTAAAAATAATAAATTTCTTGAAATTCTAACAGACTAATTAAAGTAAACTAGGATGCAGAGGGGAGACAATATCAAATTATCAATTTTGCATTGAGGTTTCCTTTTATAATAGGTGACCCGAGAGAGTAGAGAAAAAATATATTATAGAATTTGGAGAAATATTATTTATTAGTGATTCTGTAAATATTGAATTGATTGGTATTGTTGAAAAACTACGGATGTTCAATATTACCCACTGTTGTTTCTGTCCAGCTACGGAGTCAAAATTGCCCATTACGCGAATGCTCGCCACGACGCTACGAAGAAGTGGTGATCTGGCCTTCAAGCTTTTAACCGTATATGGCCTTTAAGCTTATACGATGAACAACTTCTGTTCATCGTATGTAGTTGTAGCTGTATATCGCTGTAGCATGTAGCTGTATATCGATGTAGTTGACTTTATTGTCATTTACTAAATGGAAATTACTTCACCAAATATGCTTATAGAAATATAAATACTATTTTTGAAAAACGAATTCTGCATCACTACTGTTCAGGTAATGGTGCATTTCTGTCTTGTGCCGAGATCGACAGGTCAATACCAAAATCCCTTAATCGAGATGGAGAAAAAACAAAACTTTCACTGAAGAAATATAAACAACATTTTTTGTACAATCACATAAAAATCTATAACAAATTATTATTTGTTTCGCCTCCATTCTTCGTAGTTACAGCACATTTCGTTGTATTATCATGTATAGTCCCAGAGTTCTATTGTCCCAGAGCGCCACATTTATTAATGATTCAAAACAAAAGCAGGAGGACATGGTTCCGTCTATGTGACAGGGAAGTATTAGTTTGTCAGAAGAATATTTTTCTCTTGTAAGTATGTAGTACATTCTGCTAATATAATGAGTGACAGTGATGTTAGTTGTAAGGAAGTGTTAGACTGCGGGAACGCCGCAGTTTCGAATTTATTACCTGAAAAGTCAAAAGCTGTATACGAGAAAACGTATGAGCATTTGAAAAGTTGGTGTACACCAGGAAAATTTAGTAAGATATTATTAATATTATTATTATTTTGTTTATTCTCAAAGCTTTTGGTTTCACAGATACAATATCAAAGCATGGTAACACAGACATATTTAGAATCTACAAAACAAATTAAGGCATTCTAACACGTAAACATAAAATAACTGTTTTCAAATGCTAATAACAAATACAATTTCAAGAATGAGCTTTCAAAACCGAACATGTCCTTCCATGAATCTCCTGACCAGTGAGTAGGTAGTATGACTAGCGGGTACTGATAACAGGTACTGACTACAGGTACTGATATAACCGACTTCTGGAGGCTGATGATAATGTTCTTCTCCTAGCAGAGTTCTTCCAACGATCTGCAGAGTGTTTTTGGTATCACGCCAGTTGCTGACAGTACAATTGGAATAGTTTCAACTTCTGACTTTCGCCATTGTTCTTTTACGACAAATACTAGTTCTCTTTATTTGTCGATTTTAGTGTGGTTGTCATCATATTGCTGGTATTGACGACTGCAAAGTCAATAAACCAAACTTTCTTTGCAGATTTGTCCCAAAGAGTAATATCAGGTCTGTATAACTTATGTGTGTATTATTATTATTATTATTATTATTATTATTATTATTATTATTATTATTATTATTATTATTAAGAATGTACGGGTCATTGGTTTCGAACCATTTTGGCAGACACTGGATATGACATAACCTCTGTAATATGTCAGAGTGATTGGACATCTATCGTACAACAGTAGGCGAAGACTATATAGTTTAAAAAATAAAATTGCTGTGTCCAACAAAACAGCTGGAAATGCAGCATCCACAATTAAAATGGTGTTTGATTTTATACATGAAATGCAGTTTAATTTGACATCAAATATAGTATCAGAAAATACTGAAGAATGAACTCACTGTAGCAATATTAGTTTGTCGGGTGTGAATGTGGGAAACAATTGTGCAAATTTAAAATTATTTTGCCATTAATATGTTTTTTTAGTTACAAAGCTAAAAAACCTAGCTAGTGTGCGCAATAGTAGTGTACGTATCAAAGGCGAGAAACAGGTGATTCGCGCACGAGTCGAGTTTGTCGTCCGAGCGGCGCGAGGAAGGCCCAGAGGCGAGTGCGGGAATAACCTCGCACCCGTGTTGCATATACTACTTTTTAACTCGCCGTGAGCGAAACGAATAAAGACGTTGTCAAGACGACTGACAATTGCGAATGGTTACCGATGTTTCGCACACATTTCGCGATGTTTCGCACACTACAAAATAGCTGTTTCGCACTCGTAAAACAAGCAGGAGCAACCGCGTTTCGTGCACGGCGTGTTAGAAAAAATGTCTGTGAGATCATCGTGCGCAAGACTTTTGGGCGGTGCGCAAGTCGTTTTTCAGATGTCATAAAAAAACAACTTCCTACACGATTACCGGTATGTAGAATCCCTCATTTTTATAAGATTGTAGAAATAAATGCTGGTTGAAAACACTTTTGCCGGTTCATGTAATATAAAATTACGTACAAATAATGCGGGAAAGTATGTGAAGTTTTAACACCACTTGTCTTCTTTTCTCACAAATCTGCATGAAAATAAAACTTAACAAAAAATTCATTTCCCGCAGTGATGTGGAAAAGCACTCACAATCGTAACTTATTTAGGTTCGTTTCTCTGGCGGTCAGTATTTCAGAATTTGGCATCAACTGTAAGATTAGGCTCCTTGGCAGAGTTTTAACCTGTAAAATGTATGTTTTGAACTTATTTGCCGAACGAATTTATTACGTGATCATTCCTCTTCGCATCGTCTTCGTTAGCACGAGTTTCCATCGTTCGTGAAATGTACCACATAAATGAATATATTTTTAGACTTCAACCGAACCAAGACTGTTTATAATGTTGCTTGTGTCGCAAGGCGACTTTTATTTACATGAAATTTGCATTTCAATAAAAACTACGATCGGCTTAATTCTTTGTTTTACTTTAGTAATTAATTTTTTATGGAGTCCTATTGATAATATTTTTATAAATTCATAGGTGATGTTTATATATGAATATATTTACTTCTTTTTCTTATACTAATTTTAGTAGAACATGTCATTTGTTTAAAAATCTTTTTTTTAATATCAAATGGAAAAAGAATTAACTTTTGGATGGTTTAGTACATTTCACAGCGGACTAAATACTATAAAATGCTTAGTGAGACAGACTCATGGTGCAGATCTCATGTTCGTTGATAACCCTAATTTTTCAAAAATTGCGAAAATATAAAATGTTTTCGGAGTCTTGCTGCAACTAAAATATTAAAGAAATAAATTTTTATTTAATGAAATGTGATCATTAAAGATAGATTTTGAAATAAAGTCATGTTCATTTTTTTGAAAATTTGAGTACTTTTCTCGTAATTTTGAGTGAAAATATGTATGAAAAATACAAACCGTTTTAGCACAGCTAGTTCTTGTTTCCATTATTTGTCAACAATGTAGGTAGAATGAAAAATGACTTCTCGATGCCTAAATATCCTAACTATTCGCTGCTTAGTGGAAATAAATGTAACATTTGTTTAAATTTGTACAGAGTTCTAGCAACAAATAAGAACATCAGATTCGTCAAAACTGAGTTTCAGAATTTAGTATGTCTTCTATTGTGCCATGTGTCACTTGTTTTTTATTTGATATGCAGGGTAAAAACCCGAGTAGTGGGCTCGATTTTCGTAGAGGCAACTTCCATCACAAATTTGAAAAATAATAACTGGAGAATTTACACTTGCCTTAAATTTGTATAACGTGAATCTTCTGCCTTTTAGTGCCAATGTGTAGAACGAAGATACTTTATTTCTTTTCCCTTCGTTCATTTGAAAATAATAAATTGAAACATTGTTATAATATTGGCGATACAATAATGAATCTCCTAAAAACTACTCTTTTGGATTTTAAGTATCTCAAACACGTTTATAACATAGACTATCACGTGTTTATTACCGAGTCAGGAATCTGCTCATTACCAACATTTCTCAATTTTGAAATTGCCATTATTCGATCAACCTAGAGTCGAATATAAATTTAAAAAATAGAGCAAAATGAAAATGGGCAATTTTAATGTAAAGCATCTATTAAGGAAGAGGTCTATTCGTCGCCCATGGAGTTTCACATAATGCATTTAGTTCTGTAGACAAAGAATTTTAAGAAAACTACAGAAACGTTTTTAACTATGGTCGCTAATTGTTTTTTTGCCCGAGACACTTGTTATAAAAACGCTGTTCCCTGAAGAACAGGGCGGATTGCGGTTATTTTGGGTAGGCAGGTAGATGATACCATGCATGCGAAATGGGTACATTTTCACATTTGGACCAACATTTCTTGCGGTACACAGCTACAGAATGTAGTACGTGTTAGCTGGGCGTCGGAAGCCATGTTAGCCAACACACGCGTGTGGAATGCCAAAGGAATTGTATATTTCAAATAGAGTATGTCTTCGAACTATCCAATTATCTTATAGATGTTAGAATATTTCGTTCTTTTGGTGATCCACTCTCATTCTGATCCATTCTTTCTGGTCAATAAATGACCGGAAAAGTGCAGAAATCCGAAATCTATGTAAAATTAAATTGAAATAAAAGGAAGAGAAATAAACTTTCTTCATTAAATTAAAGGTCTTTTTTTGATTTTCACGCAATTTCGTCTCAACACTCAACAATATTCGAATGGTTACTTTTAAAAAAATCGCAGCATATCTAGAAATTATAAGTGGTAATACGATAAAAATGTCGGGTTTCTATATGGCTCGAGTTGCTCAATTTTTTTTCACGGGAATTAAGGAAATTATACTATAGTTAGAACGAGATTCAGGATCCTGGTGTCCAAAAAGCGTGCACTGAGTGCACTTCTTCCTCACACGTTACACACTGTTTTCAACTTATTTTGTAGTTACATAAATAAACAGCATAGGCGCACGATATTTTACGATCTAATGTGAAGGTACTTCTGCGACTACCAGCCAGCAAAGTCCAGGTATACTTCTAGGCTGTCCGGGTGACGCCGCGTCGTTGGCAGATAGGCCGACGTTTCGTCTGTCATGTCGCAGGCTTCTTCAGGGTACTGACAGTACTGATTCAGTACCCTGAAGAAGCCTGCGATATGACAGGCGAAACGTCGGCCTATCTGCCAACGACGCGGCGTCACCCGGACAGCCTAGAAGTAATGGACTCGAGCCGCGGAAGCCTACGTGTACAAATTCCAGGTATGTAAGTATACATGAAATGGCTCTCACGCCGTCACCTTAATTCTGGTTTAACGTTAATTGAACTATATCTGTAAATGTATTCACAAAGGGGCTTGTTAAATGAAGTCGTAGGCTGCCGCGGTCAAAGTCATGTGAACGATCTTGGCTGTCCGCGTGACGCCGCGTCCAAGGCTGTGTTGAATGTTCGACGCGGCGACACCCGGACAACCAAGATCATTCATATTTACAACAATCCCATAACTTCATCGTAATCAATGTGGATGCACACAACATATAGAGAAAATCTTGGTAATCAAGGTACACTTCTGCCGGACACGAAATTCATAATAGTCTTAACGCGAATGTCCTAAGTATTAAGTATGTCGGTCAACCTTGCGGCAAGTGCTCTACGTCCATTCTTCATCAACTGGCAGGTTACAACTTCTGCTTGCTTCTGAGACAGAGTTCACTCGACTAGGTGTGGTCCTTTTGTTCTTTTGCAAGAGCCAGTTTAATTTTTGCATTCGTGTACAAAATTAATCAGTGTATGGATTCAAATATAGTACGCTGCAATGGACAGAGATTCAGTTGCATAGAATGTAACACATAAGCCACCAGGGTCAATGACTATGCCAATCTTGTCCGTGAACTGTGAACACTATGTTCTACTTTAATTATTCAAACTTTACTCATTAAATTCATTACAAACTGATTATGAAACTCTATTTCTAGTTACTTTATAACTATTCTCCCTTACTTGAATCTGTTGCAAATTATTTGATATACATAATATTGTGAGAGCAATAAAAATTGTTTGTATTTCTTTACTTAGAACTGTAAATATTTGCCATTCTAATTTCAGTCTTCTTGTGAAGTGCCATTGAAACTTCGATAATGATGCAAACTCATTTTAAGGAGATGTTTTGTAAGAGACAAGAATGTAATGGATCAACTTCTTTAATTGCGGTTTCAATTTTTTGTTGCAAACACTAGAAGAAATCATTTGTGTTCGTGGAACGCTTATTTCATTTTTATAGACATATAGCGCAGCCAAATTTTAATGACCAGAATTCCCCGGATGTTGCAACAATAACATAAATTGCTCCCGCGTGCGTGCTGGGAAAGTCGGAATTGGAAGCTCCGTTTTCCTAGAGCTACAGGAGACCGTGCCGAAATGTTCTTTCTGTTTCTTGTTTCCTGTTTCTTCGACAGTGACTGAAAATACAAATTGCGTGTCATAATTTTAAATCTAATTCTTGAAAATTTAACGGAGCCTGAAAGATACGGTTGTGTAATTTCCATATCCGCCGCCCAGTGTATGCAAAGTTTACTGTACTTTATAGAATTTACAGTTGACTTCCAAGCAGCTTTCTTTTAATACCTGTTATCTTTTTATAATTTGATAGAAGAAATTAACTGTTTGACAGAGTGATTGAAACACTAACGTAGAGCCAAAAGAATTCAAGCTTAAAACTAAATTTTTATTGATCTATTCGGAAACTATTTTTCGAAAATCATCATCAGAGAGGGTAGAATGGATATATTGAGAGTGAAGCAGCAGTGAAGTCTGACAGGGCATGGTCATGGCGATTCAGGACGAGAGACAGGGACTATTACGAAAGTACGAGTACGAAGAAGGACTATTAGGAACACTGATTTTTATAAGAGAGAAATACTACGCAGTGCCTGTGAATCCGTCCATTTGCTGCTACTCGCGATGAGGCATCTTGGGGTTCTCCATTCGGAACAATTAGGAGTCACTCAACGAGTTTCTGACTCCTGGAGGCGAGCTGGATGTTGTCGGTATCTTTTCGGAACATTGGGAAGTTTCTGGAAAAAAGGTTTTTTTTGGGGGGGGGGCTTTTAATGAACCAAAGAGGCGATCAGAAGCTCACTCCAGTCGTCTTCACAAAATTAATTGTTGAGCATTTTTTAATCGGATCCATGTAGAATGTTCTGGTATAATTATATAAATCCCTGTTTATAGAAAGAATTGAAGGAACACACAGTGCTCAAACAAAGTTAATTACATTACGGTCATTCCAGCATATAATGAATTTGTCTGATCGTAGTTCGTGAAATTGACGATAATTAAAGGTATTTTTGTAACATCACAATTTTTTAAGATGTTATATCTACCAGTAGTTTCATGTAATGTTCTATTCTCGAGGATGAATGAGTCAGGTACTTGTACTGTATTTCAATTTTTTTATTATGATGTTGCATAGCACACATAAATTTTATAACATTCAAATGCCCTCCGGAGACGCTATGCTCAATTAAATGAAATTCAAAATTGATATAACATTTAGTAGAGTGGGCAAAACTAATAGAAAAGTACGAGTACGAAGATTCAGAGTCAAGTTATTTGGTTAATTGTATCGTATGCTTTTAGATCTCGTAAGAACATTGAGTGCTCGAGAATACATAACTTTCATGATTTCTTTTGAAGTATGACGACTTCATGGTCATAACAACGTCGTAAATAAATGTTAGAGTCAGCCCTGCCAAATTTTAGCCTGTCTATATTGCAAATTATGACACCTGGTAACTCAATGTATTCATTTAAAAATAATATTGATATTAAAAAAATACTTATGATGCACCGACCACCCCAAACAATCCCCTCGCACTCTTCGCCGACGACCAAGCGGTGTACTCAACAACGTCCTGGATGTCGCAACCCTAAATGTTCAAAAGCCTCTAGATCAAATCTCTGATTGGGCCAGCAAATGGCGTATCAAATTCAACCATACTAAATTTCAAGCCAAACTCTTTTCTCTACGCAGACCCACCCTACCACCGCCGCTAACGTACAACTTCACACCCATCCCATGGTTACCTTCCAACTCGCAAGTCAAATACCTCTTCAATCGTCGACTAATCTGGAAACGTCACATTCACCATAGACTTGCCCTAGCCTCACAAATAACTCACCACCTCTTCCCAGTGCTACGTCGATCTTCTCCCCTCTAAATGCAAACCGGTACTCATCTTTAGAAAGTTATGATCAAAGTAATGCTAGTCCTATTTGGGGCTCAGCAGCCAAATCTCACATTCTTAGACTTCAGGCGTTTCAAAATCGTTTCCTAAGAACCATAACCAAAACACCTTGGTTCATACCAAATGTTCTCCTTCACCACGAGCTCGACATACCCCAATTACCACCAACATTAAACAATCCGCCCATACGTTTTACCACAAAATTCCGTTAATCTCACAAGCGCTGCGCTTCCAATTATGGAAACAAAAACCAAACAGATCGCGCATACGCAGGAAACTACCCAGACAATTTTTGACATCGCACAGATAACTTTCCGAAATAATTCTAAAGGAGTAATGGATTCAAAGTATAACTCAATTCATTGAAACTGTATCCAATGTAATGAAACCCGTTGCGAAAGACACCTGAAAGAAAGTAGAAGGGAATACATGCTTCTCGGTCTGTTTAGAATCTGGGGCAAAGTATTCAGACTATTACGTAATAGTATGAGTGAGTCAATAAAAGTGGTCTCTGAAGACATTCGTAATCTGGATTAAAAAACCTGTGCAACTGCCAAATCAGAACTTGATGGTAAACTTTGGAAATTTGTTTAAATAAAAAAGGATGTTTCCATTCAATGTCGAAAATATTGAAATGATTTAAATTACTGTTCGTTTGAATACACTATTTAACAAAACTGCACTTTGGAATTCTTTACAATTTCAATATAACAAAACTACCGCAATTTTAACTATTAAAACAAATATGACATCAAATTTTGTTATTAACCCTAGTTTTTAGGATATACTAATTTCAAGACGAAATGCTAAAAATATACTACATCGGAATTCTTTATTTTCTGAAAATAGCTTAAGTATTCCAATTTTAGATAAAAAATATGAATATGATATTAGGTATGGTTTAGTAGTTCTAACGCCGGTTTTATAACTTCACTATCAATAAAAGGACTTCCACACGTGAATGTCTTTTCTGTGCTTGTCACTTGTATTTCTCTTCTTAGTCTTCTCTTGTCATTGTCAGACAGAAGTCCGCAAGTATAGAGTGTTCAATTTTCTCTGATACCTTCATTCCATTTGGGAAATGTCATTATGGCATCGCTCTTCATGTTCGGCATACGGGGGGAAGAGTCTATGTGTGAATGTAGAAAATGAGGTTTAAGTGACATGTTGCAAGCCTACTTGATGAGACTCTTTAAGAATATTATTCACAATCGCAACATAGTTGTTAGCTATTCACTTTCCCAAAAACCTATTCACAACATCTTTAAATCATTCCCATACTTTGTGTATCCCAACTACATTCCAAACAATATTGCAATGTCCTTAAAAATCTCCATAGATCTACCACTGATGCTCAGTGTACTGAATTGGTGTCAGAAGCGATTTCATACTTTCGTAGATTTCATTCATGTGGACGACATTGCCTATAGTAACTGAAGTGTGTAATTGCACACCTTTTAAACTTAAATTTAAAGACTCTATGAATAGTGCATTCTTGGCTATCCGGAATGAGCCGCGTCTCGATCAATGTTACTGGCGTTTCAACCATCTTACTGTGGCCTCCTTCAGAGCTATACTGCTGACGAAAACGTCAAGACGCAACTCATCCCGGATAGCCAAGAATGCATTGATTCCGGACGCGGAAGCCTACGAACCCACTCTATGAATAGTCTCCAGTCCTCTGGATTGTACTCCAAATGTAAAGCTATGATCACACCACTCACGTTACAACAGGCAACAAGAGTATTTGCCTTTGTACTGTCTGAAAACATTTTGCAGAGGCCTGTACGCAAACACGAATATTAGGTTGTATGAAATTCCGTTCTTCAAGCCTTGATGCCAGAAGCTCTGCTTTGTTTTAAAATAGGTCCAAGTAGCTAATTATATCATTTACTTCAACCTAGCTAAACCTTTGTGGTTTACTGAGTTCATTTCCAGGCACAAAATCCTTTGAAAATGATGGATGAGCTGATTTATCCTTTCCAGTCTGCTGAGTATGTTCCTGCTGAGTGTACAAGTATTCTTCCGGTGGGAGGGGAACAGCTAGACCGTCTCCATGTGGTATTTATTGAAAGACGGATTGGATGTTGGGATTATCTACAGTATTGAACGCACTTTTTAAACTATCCACATAGGTTCACAGTACATTCAAATATTGTATGTGGTGCTCAGAACCTGTCCAGATCTCCTATTTGCATCCCAAACTAGTGGTAATATGCTAAGTATCAATAAAGAAATTCGATGTAAAAAACGAAAGACAATGTGTTGCAATTAAACTTTTGTTACATAACAAACGATTTCCGATTACAAAATTAATACTACAACTGTCACTAAAATTTCATTTTACCAATTATTTATGGTTTAACATGCAATAACGTCATTTGGCCGATAATGAGCAAATAACGGAGGGGGATTGGATTTTGCAACCCTGGCGATATCGGTAGAATCGGAATACCGCTATTCGACTGTTGATATTCGCAATGTGTCAGTAATAAGTCTTTCAAACCTTTACGGAAAACCACTTTCTTGAAAGAAACATTCACATAAATAATCGTAACCTTTCTTTGTCTAGGAATACTCGTCACAATCATCATATACAACTCATTTGTTTCCATTGTTCGCAACGAATGGTGAATTCTAGAAATCGTTATTGGCCGCCGTTCTTTCGGAGCGACTTTTCATTTTACTGTTCGGTTCATTTGATTCCTTACGTTAATATAAGAGTACAATATTACAAGAAATATTAAAAATTGTGAAAATATCTGTTAATTTATTTGAGTCAGGGAACCGTATTGAGAATCTAAAAGTTGGGAATATGTTATCGACTCCATTGTGCTACTCCTACGTATATTATTATTATTGTTGTTGTTATTAATATTATTATTATTAGTAGTATTATAATTATTATTGGAATAATGACGTAACTTATAATAACACGAGTGTAAATTCCAATTTTAGATTAAAATATGATAATAAGAATATAGACAGGATGATAAAATTGACTGATTGGACAGCATACTCCAATCAAGATGTTAATTTATTCTGCAATGAGTAGGTAACAAAGTTTAATAATATATATAATGGTAACAGGAAAACTATAAAGTATACTGTTGATGAAAAGGCCCAACTAAATAAAAGAAACAAAGGCTGGGTTACTGATCATCTGCACAGTAAAATAAGAGCTAAAGATAGTCTTTTCAAAAGATGAAAATCAAATCCAAAAAATAATTCCTACAAACTGGCTTACACAAAGTATAGAAATAGATTAAATAATGAGATACGTACAGGAAAAAATGATTACTTCAAGTCTCGATTTGAAAGTAAAGATTCTAATAGCAAACAATTATGATCTCAATTAAATCATGCTTTACATTGAAAAAAAAACAACAACAAAAGATGTAGATGACAAAATTATAAACATACTTGGAAAAAGTAACAGAATACAAAATATTGCTGATAATTTTGCTGAACAATTTGTAAAGCAAGTTGATGATATTATAGAAGGGAATAGAATTTATGGTTGTGAAAAGGATAACATGGACGAGAAAGTACTAGAAGTAAGCTATTACATCCCATTTACCAATTCAATGATAATTAAGAAAATCATAAAAGAAATTAATGTTAATAAAAGTGCAGGTTATGATAAGATTAGGGCTCGAGATATATGTAACAACATTGAAATATTTTGTCAGACGCTATCCATTCTTATCAACAACATCATGAGGTTAGGTATCTTTCCGGACTGCATGAAAATAGCCATTATTAGACCTATTTATAAAAATGGTGATGCTACTGAGCTAACAAATTATCGACCACTCTCAATATTATCGGTTATTGAAAAAATAATGGAAAAATAAATTGTAACTAGATTAAATACGTATCTCAAAGAAAATAATATTATTAACGAGGACCAGTACGGCTTTCAAAAAGGGAAAAGGACTGAACAGCTACTTAACAAAGGAGGCATCTATATTGCTCAGAAATTAAATAAGAGACAAGGATGTCTTGCATTATATATATAGATTATAGAAAAGTGTTTGATACGGTAGACCACAAAATATTAATAAAAAGACTTAAAGAAATAGGGCTTCAAGATCGTTTTCTAAAAATTTTTGAGAGTTATTTATCAAATAAAATATTCATTGTTAAACTTGCAAATACAGAAAGTTCCTTAAAAGATGTTAAATATGGTGTATCACAGGGAAGTCAATTGGGACCAGTTTTATTATTATCTGTGTGAATCGTCTGTTCACAAAAATTAAAAAATGCAAATTATATATGTATGCCGATGATGCCATACTGTTACATTCTCACAGAAACCATAATGTTGTGTCATGAAATCATAGAAAATGATTTCAACTCCCTGCTAAAATGGTCATACAATAATAATATTTTCGTTAATCCAAGTAAAACTAAATTAATGTACTTCAAAACACCACATATGCAAAATCCAAAAATTGAAGAGACTATATTTCATGTGCAAAAATGTCTCATTAATGACCAAACATTACTCTGCAATTGTGTGAGACTAAACTTTACCACAGAATATAATTATCTAAGTGTAACGTTCGACCCACATCTGAAATTTGAAAAGCATACTAATATATTATTTGACAAAATTAAAAGAATATCTGGCTGCCTGAATGATGCAAAAGATTATTTTAAAAAAAATATGCTTTTCCTGTACAAAACATTAGTTGAGTTAATACTAAGATATGGTGTAAATATAAGGGGGGACTAGCTATAATCTTCCGTCTAGTATAACTAACCTGCAATAAACAAATTCTGAAAATGATCGTGAATAACAATACAATGGATATCAAACAACAAAAGAAGCTGATACTTTGATCCCTTATGGTTTCTAAAAATTGTATCATATAATTAGTCACTATAATAATAACCAATTTAAAATAATCGAGTTACATAACTATGAAAAAAATATATGATCCCGCTCCCTTACAATAGGTACAGAGAAAGATCTTTATATTATGCAATACCGAAATGATACAATGAATTTCCACAAGATCTAGAACTGTGCCCAAACTTTAATATATTTCAAAAAAAACTGAAAATGTGGTTACATAACACTTGAATAGGCCAATAAATACTTTGATGAGATAACGTAAGGACTGCTGAAAACCAATATTTATGTGTAAACACTGTATGTAGGATAGTATATTGTAGTATAGTAATATTGCATAACTTTTATGTTCTTAACTTTGCCTTGAATTATTTATGGTAAATATTTCATAAGATTGTAATTATAGTAGGTACAATTATAGTATGTCAACATTATGAATTGAAAGAAGAAAATACTGTACAATTCTGTAATAATGGGCACCTGATGTTAAGTCAGTTTGACTTATCAGGACCCACAACAAATCTGATGGAAAATAAACTATTTTATTCAACTATTCTATTGTTCTATTATTATTATTTATTATTATTATTATAAAAATAATAGAAATATTAATAAATTTAATCATCTACATGTGAGGTGTAAAAATACATGCCGTACCAGTAACTATTAGATACTTGGGATTTGTTCTGCAAGATCTTCACAAAATCTTGGCCTACTTCCCAGGTCATTCAATAAATCAAACGTTAGGGAAATACAATACACCCTGTAATTGGTTAGCATCAAGAGTTATGAATTGAGAATAATAATAATAATAATAATAAAGTAATTACTGCTATTTCAATCAAGAGATACAGTATACAGAATGGTTCATAATTATTATAAAAATAGCAATGGGCTAGTCACAACTTTACGTTTATTTACAGACTGACTAGATATGTACAAGTATATGATGCATCTGGGAAGGACGTGCGAAAATTTTGTAACCAAAAAAAGTATTGTACAGCTTGTAGCAGTATTGTACAGCAGTATTGTATAGCTATCATGAAGGCTTCTGTCTCCGGAAAGAGATCCCCGTGCTGGAGCCATGCGTTCGACGCAGAGATGTCGACTGTCTGGTTACTTGCAGCTCGTGGATGGGTACCCTTCGCATGCAGTGCCTTTGCTTGTCCATAAAGGTTATCTTTATTCCTCTCTCCGTTTCATATGGTTTGGTGAACTGGCGGATGCAAGCTTTTTCAAGTTCAGAGGACTATAGTTTATCAACTGGCCTCACTTGGCTTGCTTGAACTCTCCACAATGTTCAAAGAAGTTATCTTCTGAAGTGAAAGCAATTTGAGAGCTGTGTAGATTTATGAGATCCTGACAATACCTCACCCTCCTTGCGACCTTGGAAGGGTAAAACGCTCAGTACTTTGAATGGGGATGATGTTTTGGGTGTTGGGAGTCATAGCGGTGCGAATTGCCCTTCTCTGGAGGTTGTCGAGGTCAGTATTGCTCCATTTAAATAAACGCCAAAAAGGAGTATGTAAGCACTGGAATAACAAATGAAATTGATGGCCTGCAAACAAGTTTTTTCTAGCAGAGAGTTTGAGGTTTTTTAAGAGCCATGCAATGATTTACACAACTTTCATTTGTTAGTATATTTCTTAGTAACAGTGTGGTTTGATTCGGTGAGTACTGTTGGGAAACGCCAAGTTAATTTGTAAGTTTTCATGGGGTTCCATGAAGGTGAATCTTGTGGTTCATTAATCATTTCCAAATTTATGAACTTGCATATGACCCCGAATAATATTGCACTCTCGTCTGCACTGTATCCAAACCGAATTTCATCTTAATGTTCGTCAGTGAACTTCTCCGTCACGTTTATTAGTTGCCGCAATATGACCTCTCAGTGTTCTGCATAGATGCTTCCGGGTCAATAACCATGTAAGGAAGATGTGAGACACGAAGAAGAGCTGAGTTTCCCCTTTTTTAAGAGCGATTCCAATTAGATAGATGAATTAAGTAGGTAGCAGCAGGGGATTCAAAGGCTAAACAGAACAATAAAAAGGGCTAAAGAGTCCCACCCTGGAAAATCCCTCGGCGATGTGTATAGTATCTGTGTGGACGGATTGTTTTCATTAGAGAGATACAGTTTTTGTATCCCATCGACTTCATCGCAAAGTGTTTTCAGGAAGTTTTGGATAAACGGTGGACGCTTGTATAGCATCCAAAACATTGAAGGAGCCAAGAATGGGGCACGGTGTTCCGAATGCTTTAGCGTAATCTATGTACATGCGTACAGTTTGTTTGTTTTTTTCAAGCACTTTGCCCCATAATTACAAGAGTCTATAAGTGAGTTGCTCCTTGGCATCCCTGAGATCCAGGCGTCCTAACAATCCCTTATCTGTTCATTGCTAAGATTGCTCTGTTCCTCAATTGTGTGTTCATCATCAATTTGCGAAACAACAAGATGTTATGAGTTTGTAGTAAAGTTTGGGAAGGGGCAAGGTTTTATAGGCCTGTACTTCGAGGGGTTCTTTAGATGTCACCCATCCTGTTGGTAAGGACAAAATGTTCTACCTTCAGTGAGGAAGTGAAGGTAGATTTTTCCTGGATTGGGTTGAATGAAAATATTTGAATTATATTAGCTATATTCTTCTTCTTCCTTCTTCTTATTTATTATTATTATTAATTATTATTATTATTATTATTATTATTATTATTAATGTAAGTGTTGTAATTTTTGCAAATATTGTCACTTAACTGCCACCGGGTCATACCCAATTGCAGTTCTAATAAATGTATAAATTGGAAGGTGCAAACCAGGCTTCAGTCAGACGAAAAGTTTAAAGCAAATATCGCTATCTCCAATTTGGTTTTAAAAACGTTAACTTATTTGAAATTTTCGAATGCCGAACAATATCCTAAAATGGAACAAGAAGCATATTTTTAACCATCCTTTACTACTGTAATGGGACGGTCGCACGCGTCAGGTTGCAACGAATTTTAGTATTTTCTTTAGCATAACGTTGTTGAGCACCAAAGTCAGGGAGCCAGGAAAAGGACCCCTTTCGCTACCTGTGCGGTTGTAGCAAGCGCCGGGCACCGCTCAGGCCAGGAGCTGTATTGTTTGAGACAGGGGTTTGGGTGACACCACTGACTCACTAGGAAATACGCACGCCGACGCTCCCAGCATGACAATTCACTGCTACCATTTCCAAGAACTCGGGTGACATCGAAATTTTAACCGGACTTTGCGAAGGCAAACGGTCGCCAGGAGAAATAGAGTGATGCGGGCCTGCCGATCGCCGAAAACGATGCGGAAGAAGGCTACGTGACTCCGCGAACCAAGGGAGGTGACCGCAGCTCACGAGCTCGGTCATTCTGATGAGGGAGGAGAGTGAATTAGTCATTCCGATGTAGGAGGGGAGGATGAGAGGTTCACATTCGAAAGCAGGAGACGAGAGCGCGCAGTTAGCATTCTAATGGAGGCAAAATCTGATGTAGGAGGTGAGAGCGAGAGGTTCAAATTCCGAAGGGGGAGGCGCGGGGCGACGCCGCCGAATGCCGCTAAAGGCCATCGCCGCGCTGCGCGAGGTGCCACGCCGCAACGTCGCGGACCGCCCCAGTGTCGCTCGGACAATGACTGTGAGAGAGCGCTAACTCGAGCCCAGGGCTCACGACGGGCCGAGGCGCAACCACTGCTGCCGCGAGCCACACCGCCTGCCCGACGGATCCGGCGTTGCTAGCGCCCGGGACGCCTCGCGATGGGGCGAAGAAGAGGCAACCCACACGAGGTCGTGCCGCGGGAAGCTAGGGCCGAGCTGCATCAGACGGCCAGGGGAACGGACCGCTGTTTGCGTCACCCCTGCCTCAAAGGGCGAACTCGGCCTCAATGGCCATAACTAAGATAAGTTAGATTAAGTTTTAAGAAAGACCTGTTTATAACAAGAGGCTCTGCCGCTAATGGAACGGATATGAAAACCACTTAAATATTGCAGCCACTTGTTGTAATGTATTATGAGCATGAGAAAAAGCCCTATCACGCATGTATCCTAGAAGAGTCTACAGACTGAGCAGTCGGGTCAACTCTAGACCGGGTAACCAGGTAACGAGGTGAGTCGGGGCAGCCACACGAGAGCCGGTTGGTCACACTACATAATAGGATGAAATTAAAAAAAAAATTGGAGAGTTTTTCAGAAAATAATGCTTTAGAAATATAAAATTTCAAATTCCCGATACACATTACGCTAAATCAGCACGCTACTTAAAAAATTGTACAAGATATTTTGTAGAGAACTGTTTTTACAACAGTTACGCTTTTGTTTTTTGCAATTTTTGAAAAGCCGGAACGATAGCCCAAAATGAAATTATCTAACCAAATCCAGCAAATAGTCAGTTAACTAAAAAATAAATATTCATCTGGTTTAGATGAATTTCCAGATTGTTTATTGAAAACTTGTATACTTGCCTTTATGCAGCTGGTTATTCACATTTTCAATCCTTCTTTATGCACAGGGGTATTTCCAGATATTTTCGAAACAGCAAAAATTAATCCATTTTTATAATAAGGAACAAAAAGGAAATTCATTATTACTCTCTGTTATATGTTAACCCCGTCTATTAAAAACGGTAGATCGGTTCTGTTTGCCGATGACACGAATGTTATTTGCAAAAAATAAATAATAAATAGAACGATTTCAGAAGTT
This sequence comes from Gryllus bimaculatus, assembly GCA_017312745.1. Classification (NCBI taxonomy): domain Eukaryota; kingdom Metazoa; phylum Arthropoda; class Insecta; order Orthoptera; family Gryllidae; genus Gryllus; species Gryllus bimaculatus. Next base: position 271,402 of record BOPP01000043.1, read on the forward strand.
TCAAATTGGTTTCGTAATAAAAAATTAATAGTTAACGAAGGAAAAAACAGTTAAGATCCAATTGTACATTTCAAATCAGCAATCGCATGCTCCATTGAAAATGAACAATATGCAATTAGCTGATGTTCAGATAACAAAATTGTTAGGCCTCTCAATTCAGTCAAACCTCAAATGGAATGCACATATAACATGAATACCACTGCCTTGCCTATATATTTACGAATCTGTAATATTTGTCAAAAGTGACTTACTTAACGCACGGAACATATTTTCATGCATATTTATGATTACAACACACGTCATAAAAATCACGTTCATCAAGTGTCAGTATCAACAGCACACAATCAGAAATCCACATAATACGTCTACGTTACGTTACTTTACAACGCACCGCCAGATGTCATTAAATAATTGAAGTCAGTTCACAAATTTAAGTTTAAAAACCCATTTCTGCTACATAACTCGTCCTATAATTAAAGACTATACTAATCATCAAAAACGAAAATATGATTATTTTAACAAAACAGCATTAATTAATTTACATTTGTATAATTTAGTATACTTTTTAAGGACTTAATATGGTTGTAAAAATATACTTCAGATTCCGGATCAATGACTTCCATCTCGATCAGGTTTTGTCCAGTTTTCCTGATACATTGAGCAATTGCTGAAATAGCACCTTGTTTTGTTTCTGGACGTAAATGTAGCTTCAGTATGCGCACGTTTTTTTGAATTATCCTTTTGCTTGTAGTGGTAGGAGTAGAGGTAAACGTGAGTTACTATTTTGTTAGTAATGCAGAAAAATAAAACCTGCAGTTCGTTTATCGCTGAAATAAATATTCCTTGGTAGTCGTTTTTGTGGCTTCCATACAGAAGAAAACTGATGATGATGATGGCTAAGCCATCGCAATCTGCTATTGTAATACACAGTATTGTTGGCAATGATGACTCATAATTATTTCATTGTAAATTCCAACGAAAACTCTCCACAATAATTGTTTACCGCTGCAAATAAGTTTGCTAAAACTCGGGAACGAAGATGTCTAGATTTTCAAATGTTGCAATTTCGCGCTGTTTTGTTTCAAAAGTTGCTAATTTTATTTTTATTTAATTATTTATCTTTAACTTTTACTGATCCATCAACTATTTATAGTTAAAATGATGGTAAAGGATTCTGGAAGTGAAGAAAAATTGCACAGATGATCTTCATACGTCACATACAGTTTTTATTGTTTTTTTGACTAAATAAATCTAAACCACTAAATTTTTATCGATCTAAATCGCTAATTTTTTGCATACAAGGGGAAAATCTAAAGAAATATTTTGCGCTTTTGAAAACATATTGTTAATACAGATTTTCTACTTGCGTAAAGTTCGCGCTAAATACACGAAAATATTATTATTTTTGAAAAATTGAACATGAGAGTACTTTAAAATGTCTTTAAAGAACATATTTCATTAACGAAAGTTCTCTCTTCATTATTATTGTTATGGCATAAACAGATAGGGCCGGCACTGGCACCGGCCGACTGGGCGTCGGGCCCAGCAATGGAAGGTGCTGGGAGGCGCCGCTAGGGGGCAGGGCAGCAGCGGCGGCCGGGCCGCCCAATGAGTCGGATCGGCGCGGGAAAAAGGGAGACTCGTTCCGCAGGCTCGGGAGCTATAAACCGGCCGCCCGCGGGGCCAGGGCAGTGACGGTCCGAGAGCGGCGAATGCGCGCAGTGGGCGACGACGTGCCTAGGTGCTATTTGACGTGCAGTGTTGGGGAAGGTGATTCTCAAGTTGGTGGATGATTAGTGTTTGTAAAAGGGATCTTTCTGGAAAACGGCGAACTGGCTTGCACTTGGCTTACGCTTTTGGGTTCGGAATAATAAACCTGCATTGTTGATAAAAACTGTTGTCTTCTTAATTGTTCCTGAATATTCAACAATTATAGTTGTAAAAAGACGCCCAAAATAAATTGCATTTATGCAATTTTCAAAACATCTGGGCTTTCAAACAACATAAGTCCTGCACCATTCTCTTACGAGGCCTTTCCGCTGTCCGAGGTCAAAGGTAAATAAAAATGTGGTGCTATTTTTTAGAAACGTTTGACAATGATATTGAGATTTCATGTAAAGTAACTACCAAACTCAAAAATATGTTTCAAACTCCCTCGAGTTCCGGCAGGCTGACCAGCCGGCTGAAGTGCAGGTTGACGGGCAGACTGACGGACGGGTTTTTTGACGGAATACGGTGTCCACGCGCGCAGCCCCCCTCTTGGCAACATCCACGGGTCCCCTGACCCAATTCGTAATGTTATGACACCCCACCAACAACCGAACAAAAGGCGCTAAAACTGTAAAAGCGGCCCAGCGGGCAGCCCACATCTGAATACTTCCGAAAACGCCTGTCATCAGTGCATCGGGTGAAAACCCGAAGCAATAATTCAGTAGCGGGAAGCCCCCTTTAGAGGACGTGGCCTACTTTCGAAACAGAGAATGGAAAAAATCCTATTACTCCGCCGGAGCCCTATTGGTCAAATTTAGTGCACAACGCCCGCTCACTTTTAGCCAATAGCGACGCGAACCGTTGTATGGAAGCAAGAACATATTGCAGGAGAAAGGGGGGATAAAAGTTAAACTTCGTGCTTGTAGGAGAAATAAATGACATTGATGAGAGAGCGACTTCTCTGGGGTGCGTAGCAGTCGCGGGGAGAGGCGAGGTGCGCCTCGAAGGCACTTTGTTAAAAATTGGTTTAGTTGAAATCACTGGGGTGATAGACCGGAATTCTTCAGTGAGAATTTTAGAGGAAGTGCAAAAGCATTCAAAAGAAATTGTCGAATCTTTGTCACTGCGTATTCGCTGCAGGATTTCGCCAATTACTGACATTTATATTCGAGAGGAATCGCATACCGCAGAGGGAGACATTGTTGTGTGCTCTGCCACCTGCGAATCGCAGCAAGATCGCGCAGTTATCTTAAATTTGCCCAAGAAGCCCTCCCAGACGACCCTCTGCTGACGTCACGGACTGCCCGTCAGACGCCCGCTGCCACCCTTGCTGTTGTGGGGCGTGCGCCCGAACGAATTCCTGCGAAGGTCGCCAACCGCGCCTCTTATCTTTCCTTCTAATATTAATCTTATTTTTTTCCCTTTATTCAATCTTTTCTTTCTTTTATTTTTTTTAATGTAACTTCCCTTGGTACAGCTCTGTCCAGGAATAAACGTTGTCTTGTACCAGTAATCAAATTGTTTAATTTTGAAATGCCCATGCATGCTTTACTTACAATGCCTTTCATCACTGAATCTTAAGTTAGGGAATTGTTACAATTGGCCTAGTTTTTATACGACTTAAGGGAATAGACGACTGAGCTCGAACCGCGGACGCTAAACCGCGCGTTTCCCTATGCCGGGGAAAGGTGTTTACAGTTATTATAGCAGTTAATCATAATAGTTTTATTTCTGTTTCACCTAAGTTTTATGTGAAGTGTTTACCTAAATCTTCCAATTTTCTATAATCATTAAGATCATACTCATCACTTAGTCAAGAAATTTACAACGAAGGGATGGATTTCAATTGAGCAAACATGTGCTTGATATGTCAAACAAACTGATTAATTCAAATTAGTCCCTGGCCGCGCCCAATCGTCCAATGCATTATGCAGATTTAACAAGAGTTGAATCAAGAAAAAACTGATGATCACAACGCTTTGAAAGAATTATTCAAACAAATCTTCCACTATTTGAAATGAATAACAGAAGTATGTATTTGATACTCTTATGAAAGTAAACCAATGATGAAAACTGCGAGGGATTTACTTCATTAGATGCACCTGGTGGTACAGGAAAACTTTCTGATTTCATTAATATTAGCAAACGATGCGCTTTAAAAAAATAAATTGCACGTGCACTCGCTTCGTCAGGAATCGCAGCAACTTGCCTTACCAGTAGTAGTTCGAACAGCTGTTCAGCATTAAAATTGCATTAAATATGCCAAAGCCAATGAAACTACCGACCTGCACATTTCGAAGAACTATACCAAATGGTCAAGTCTTCAGCAAGTAAATTAAGTTATTTGGGATGAATGCACGATGGTATATAAAAATAATGCGTTGGATGCGAATTTCCCTTAGGACATGTGGGACTGGCAGCATTAACTTTCCTCAAAGTTTTTGTCAGTTAACTCGCATCAAAAGATGAACTTATCAGAGGTCAGTTTCAGATGAATATTCATCAAAATTATAGAAACCAATGAAGAGGATTGAGCAAAACCGAAGACATTATTAGTTGCAAAAAACATAGCATGTAAAATTACTTAAATTTAAAAATTCAAAAACAAATTACAAGTGAAATCGAGGAATATAATAAAATCAGTGATTTGGCTTACACAACCAAGATGATGTTAGGAAAATATCCACCAGATTTTTAACTCGCTGATTTGCCAGGATCGGCCACCTCACAATCTTAACTAAAGGTTGATCGGACTTATAATGTTGCGAAATATGAACAACCACGTTCTTTGCAACGGCACACCGGTTTACCGATAAAAAATTACTAAACAATTACTACCAACTATACTGAAAGGAAGTGTAAAGGAGTAGACGTCTCATACGCGCATCCCAAATATTCCCGACTGATGTGCCGTTTGACTTTAAAACGACTCCAGTTTCCAGTTCGGCTTGGTTTTGCTATGACAACATTTGCTTAAACAATTTCCCAGGGGCAATCATTAAGTGTGGTATTAATCCAGAAAAAACCCCATGTTTTTCACAGGGTCAATTGTATGTTGCCTGTTCCCGTGTTGAAAAACCATCAGATTTGTTTGTCTATGCGCCAGGTATCAAACAGAAAACATCGTATATCACAAAGCCACTACAATGAAACATGAAACTGAATTTTGTTAATAATTATGATTACAACATGATTTAACAATAAAGCGCATTACTTACTTTTTTAAATGCTTATATATGTTTTATTCAATGTATTTCTTATTTCACAAAGCGCCCTATCACCGGTGACGTTCTGTTTAGTGAGAATTTTTTTGCCCAGACTATAAAATATGTAGAAAAAAAATTTCCACTTTAAACCAAAATTTTTTTGACAGGACCGAAGTCTGTCGGTCCGCTAGTGCATAATATATTATAACGATAATAAGAACAATGACAGAAATGTAAATAGTTTTACGTTTTTTTTCAAACAATAAGAATGTCTTAGTTAAATGTCTTAGTTTTAAAATACTGTACATCAAATGTTAAAATTGCTAACATCCACTCCAGTTAAAACGAAATCAACTGAATTGCAATATTAGTAAAACTTAACTATCGGTGCACGTTTTTCATTAGTTCAACGGAAAATATTTTATCAAATTATGCTTTTTCTATGTTCTCGCGGCAGTATGTAGATTCAAATTTCATAAAGCACAATGAAAGATAAGAGCCCAAACAAAAGCGTCACGATCTGTGCATAAAGATTATTACCACCAGGGCGAATATTTTCTTATCAATTCTTTGCTTCAAAATATCATATTCATCCTTTTTATATTATAATATATATATATATATATATAATATATATATATTATATATATATATATATATTATATATCTTTATTTGTGAACGAATATAACATAGTTTCAGTATATATTATATACTACATCATAGTATTTTTATGACTTTTTATGATTTATTTAACCTTAAATGCTATCTTTACAATAAATCTAACTACACATGAATAGAAACTCACAGAGCCACTATGTGATTAATTGACTTTCTGAAAATTATGCTGAGGAATGAATCTAATGGATATCTATTTTTATTCTTGTTGGAAGCTGTAGGTGGGTGGCTAGGGCCGTAGTGGGTGGCTTGGTTAGTGTGTTTATTTGGAGAAGAAAGTTGTTAGATAGCCGGAGCGCGATATAGTAAAGTAGTAGGAGGTAAAATTAAATTCCTTTATGCAGTTGATGTTGTGAGACGAAACCAGGGTTCATGAGTGGCAGTCTGCAGGAAATTATTTGGATGATCTTAATTTATTAATATTAGTTTTTGAGCATTGATCAGATAGGGCATGCACAAAGGCATTAGAAGATCTATTATTGATTTATGATGGTGATTGCATGTTAGTTGAGAGCTTACTATTGCGATTAAGAGTGCTTTTTAGGGGGTTGGGAAATTTTTTTTTAAAAAATTTTTAAAAAATTTTTTTGGCTTGCTGTGCTTTTACTGTTATTTTTTTTTTTGTGAATTTTTTTTCAATTTAGTCTGTATTCAAGATTCAGCCCTAGGTATTTAACAGAATTCATTGTTTGCAGATCCATGGAATTGGGTTATGTTTCTTCGAGTGTTGTTGGGCGTGAAAATGTTCTTAATGAGATATTTCTGGCACATGATTTGTAGGGATTTAGTTTGATTTTCCATTTGACAGACCATTTCATCAATTTTATTTAAATGTTGTTTGAATTTGTTTACAGATTTGATTAGTTGATGATTAGACATGGAAACATTGCGGTGTCATCGGCGATTGGGCGATGTGCGTGTTTGACGGTGTGGAATGTCGGCTGTGTATATGTTTTGAAAAGCGTTGGGGGACAGTGGTTGAGCCCTGTGAGGTAATTCCAACTATTAAATTTCCTGCCGGGCGGGGATGGATGTGTGATTTGATTAACTGTGACTGAAAATGTGCTATCTTGGAGAAAGCTAGTTAAGGTAATTAATAATAGTTAGGGGTATCTATTTCTTTAAGTTTGAATATTAATCCAGGATACGCACACTTTGCTCAAAAGCTTTCGAAATGACTAAAAAAAGTTAACTATTGTATGCTCTTTTTTTTTTAAATGCCGTGTGTATGTGCTCCGTTAATTCTTAATTATGATGAGAACGCTTGTACACTTTATTAGTTGAAATCCAAATTGCGTGCATTGGGATTTTTGAGTTTTATTCGATGGCGAAATTAGTCTTTTAAGAGGTTTTTTCATAGGATTTTTGATAAGTGGGAAGAAGGCTAATGGTCTGTAGTTTTCAGTCTGGATTAGATTTTTGAATGGCTTGGGATGGGTATTACTGTTGATTTTTACCAATAACGGGAAGTAAACCAGTTTAATTATGAATTGTAAATATTGGTGATATATGTATTCGGCATTGTGTCGCGCGAACAGGCCGTGGCACAACATCGCTCGCCCTCTGGGCCTAGTCAGTGAAGTTACCCCCTCAGACCAGTTCACTAAGTGTATAACCAGTGTGAAAAGTACTCTTGTGTTGTGAAGTTGTGTAGTTTACAATTAGCTAACATACAGGTGTGCCATAACCAACACAAGCTTTATCAGTTATTATTAACGGTGAGCCCCCCTTCAGCCAGCTGTGACCTACGTCACAGCATTGCAGGAGCCATGGCAACTCTCTACGGCAGAGAGGGTGCCAGGGACAGTGCCTCCAGCACTCCAGAATTCAAACAAAACATCATCTCGTTATTCGGAGCCATCCGAAGCTGCCAAAACCCCCACAGCTTGCCTCAAACATGCAGTATGGGCAATTTGCAACTGTTCAAGGTGCCCGATTACCAGCTCGAACAGATCACCGGGCCGAAAACCTCCAGGTCGTTAACTCTGCTCAGCAAAAGACGCAGGCTATCGGCGAAGCAGCCTTTTCGACATACAGTGAGGTGCGTTAACAATTACTAACAGTGCAAAAAAGAACCCATACCTCAGGAGAAATAGGACATCCCTCCAAATAAGAAAATTCAACCACTTCAGATTTAATCAGTATAATATACCAGGGGGAACAAGATATGCTGTTCCAGAAAACTATCAGATCCAAGAAAAAAGATTTTGAGTTTGCAATGGTCAACTGCCGCACCCAAGAAGACGAAAAACCTAAGAATCCCTCCCATCTATCGTAAACAATATCTACATATTTCGGATTCAACAAAGAGCATTAAAGCAAATTAAAAACCAGTCAATTTACAAACAGATTTTCAACGGAAACAGAATTAAAATAATGTTTTAAATCATAGCAGACTTCAGAAACAGCCATTCAAATACCTCCATTGAAACTAAAGACAATTTCCACACCTACAAAGATCCAGCCAATAAAAAAATTTTTCTGTCGTCCCTTCAAAAACATTTTCACCCAAACAATTACACTAGAGGAAAATAACCGAAGACTCCAGCCACAAATTCCCGTCCATCATCAGTGTAACAAGACGTATAAAAATAACGTGCCCATTCCAGTTATTGCAGCAGAATTCCAAACGGCTAGTCAAAATATCGACAAGTGCTACAAATTAATCAAATCTGTAACATTAGTGGTTAGCCAGGAAAGAAGAAGAAGGCCAAAAGGTCCAGTTCAGTGTATGTGGTGCGTAGACTTTGGACCACACAAAAAGAAATTAACTGTAAACAATTCAATCGCGTGTATTTTCTGTGCACAAGATCATTATTCTGTTAATTTGCCCTAAAAAAGATTTACCTGCAGTCTGTTAAAATTTGCAATGGGATCTCACAGAGCTGATTTAGATCAATAGAATGCCCCATACTATAAAAAACAAAAGACACCCCTCGAGTAACTCCAAATTCAAGGCAAATATTAAAAATAGAATTAAGAAAACAACTTCTCTGCCAAGACTCACTCACAAAACTTCCCAGTCTCTCCCCACATCTAAAATATTCTCAAATTTATTACATTTGCTCCAAACCCCTCCCAAAATACAAATCAAAACACCCCACCCTAACCAATACCCATCACCCACATCCTCCTCTATAAATAATTCTAATTAATAACCTCTTATCATTCATACCATTATTAACCTCAAAATACCTGCTTCCTTACTTAGTCAATATTATTAATAATATCATCCAAAAATAGTCAGCCAATTTACAAGCATCTCTCTCAGCCTATTTAACAACAAAATTGAACAGTACCATAAAAATAATTTAAATCTTCTCAACTGGAACGCGAATGGCATCACAATAAAAATATAGAACTAACGTATTTTTTAAATGATAAGAAAAGGAAATCTAGTTTGATAACGGAAACGCATTTGTGAAATCCAGATGTTACACTTAATTTCCAAGCTATAGTGTATTCAGAACCGACAGATCAATGCAAACGGGAGGTGGGTGCTTCTAATACTAATAGAAAAATCCATACCATTTTATTAAAGTCAACCTTCACACACTCCAGGTCTGCGAAACTATAGCATTAAATTCCTCAAACAATAGATTAATAACCTTAATAGCGGCACACAAGCCTCCGAAAACGAAAATCTGTGATGAATATTTCAGCGCTATTTCCCAGATGAATTCCGCCCCAACTCCTTCTGATTGGGGGATTCTTAATTGCGCTAAAAAACACTATATGGGGATGTAGAAATACCAACACTGCACGACGCCAACTGAGCAATAATAATACGACCTCAAACTTCAGTTAATTTATCCCAGCAGAACCCACTCACTTACCCCACAGATTACAACAAACACCTAGACATATTAGATATTGCAATTTTCTAACACTCAAACCACGTTTCACTCAGCTCCCTTTTTGAAACTAGATTCGGAATTCACTTGCCAACGATCATCTCAACTCAACAAATTACGCCCCCCTTCACACTCCAACTCTCACACTTAACACACAAAAACATACAACTGGAAAAAATTTAAGAACATAATTCAAAAAAAATCACCCCACTTAAAATATTAAAAAAACTCTCCGTAGAAATAGAACAAGCTATAGCCTTCTAACAATATGATAATTAACCACAATCAACATTCTTAATAATAATGCTCAGGCCCCTTACCACTAAACATTCATAAAAAACTTCCGAAAAACATTCTCCACAATTATTAACACTAGTAACAAAAACAAGAGACTTTGGTGCATTCATTGAGAAACCACAGCCTTAAAGAAAGAGTTAAATTTTCTGGCCAACAATCGTTAAAATAATCACTAAGGAAACATAAAACAAACAACATACATAACATAATCCAGTCTCTCAGCACAAAAATAACAACACGTTTGGCAATTCCACTAAAAAGTACCCTTGAAAAGGAAAGCCAATAAATACCCCCATTAACAACTCCAAACGGGCAAGAAATGTGCTTCTTATTGCAGAAGGCTGAAGCATTAGCCGATTCCGTTTCTAAATCATTTACTCCCAATTGCCACCCCAAGCTCACCCATTGCATTCAAACATACTCGAAATAGCATCAGCCCCCAACTATAACGTACCACACAAAATCAAATACATATCCCCAAATGAAGTTCATTAATATAATTAAGAATTTGCCAATAAAAAAAGCCCTGGACATCGACAAATTAAGTTAACAAAATTTTTAAAAATACCTAAACTCATATTTCATCTGTGTCAGAATTCAATTTTTGTGCGAGTTGTGATAAGAATGTCAGAATTTAAGAAAATGTGCACAGAAGACACTCCACCTTAGCGCGTCACACACAGTGTTATCTGTTTGGACTTACATTACATAAATAAAAAAAAACAAATAAATAAATAAACTCTGCAAACTACATACAAATGCATATAAATAAATCCTTTTGAAAAACACCGAGTATGTGTCGGCAGTTCGTTTTTAAATAAAGTAACGGTAATTTCCCGACCCATCTACCTTATGAATTGAAAAACATAATTCGTCAAATATGGAAATAAATGATACTCTTGAAATCTGTACTAAATCTAATTACGAACACTTGCCTCATAGAAGTATCCTCTATCTGACATTTAATATTTAACAAAAAATAGATCATGCAGGACAAAGTCCTTTGTAAGAAGAAACTTATGTAAAAGTTTGCGCCGGAAAACGGCGAATTTTCGTCAGAAAAATACTTATTGGCGAGCCATGGTACGAAAAAAGGAAAAATAGTTTGTTAAATATTGAGAAAAAGTCTCTAAACCCTCGAACCTGGCCTTGTAGCGAAAAAATTCGATTTGACGGAGCAGTCCGACTGTCTACCGTTCGGTCCGTCAGCCCCCGTATCCCGGCCGTCAAGCCCGCCCGTCCAGCCCGCCGTCAGCCCGCCCGTCAGCCCGCCGTTCAGCCCGGCCCGTCAGCCCGCCCGTTCCCCAAGGCCGCCCGTCAGCCGCCCGTCAGGGCCCGCCCACCGGGGCGCCCGTCA
>BOPP01000043.1:282760-295940 GCA_017312745.1 Gryllus bimaculatus
CAACGAACATTAAAAAAAATTGGCCAAATTGGTCCAGGCGTTGTTGAGTTATGCGCTTACCAACACATGTTGCGATTCATTTTTATATTATAGATATATGTTAACATAGTCTTTGAAATTGGATGGAACGTTTAAAGACGGAACCCCTTTGGAAATTAGGCGGAGTCTTTTGATATTTAAGATTAGATTGAAGATGAATTGGGGTTAGAAGTATAAATTATATCCAACTTGAATGTGCCTCCTCCAAGTAAAGTTGGTATGGCACAAGCAATAATTACAGAGCGATGCGTTCATTCTACGATGATGGTCCATATTGGTTAATAATATAGTAAATGTGATTTAGATACCGGTCAGTGCATGAGAAACTTGCAGAGCGTAAAACTGGTTCGGTCAGATTTCACTGCGAACTTTCGCTTTCTTCGCCTTCATTCCTCCGATCGTTCCATCTCTATGCTCATCACTTCCTCTTACTTCTCTCCAGAGGCATAACTTTTTCTTACAGACAGGCTGAGGAGATAGGTGCTGCTGGGTCCCACAATAAAGTATCGCCAAATTATTAAGCAATATTATGTTGTAAAAAATGTAAACATTCACAGGTTAATTGTAAGTTTTTCCATTATATGTTATATTAAAAATGATATTACGCTCTGATTATATTACCGCTTGGGGAAAGTTGAACGATTTGGATCGTTGCCTAAATTGGATAACACGTGTTTTTCCAGTCATGGGTGCATTTGGATCGAATACGTTGGCACTAGTTAGTGGCAGCATGCTACGAGTATGGGGTACTCTTCTGTTGCCGGTGGTTAGCTGTATTAGATAGTGGGATCTGTGTTATCGGAATTTCGTGAAATATGTTTAAGGAAATAAAAAAATGTATCTGTATAAATGTTTTCTATAGTATTCTATTCTTCTACAGTATTCTATTAAAACACATTTGATCACGATAATTGAAAATAATGGAGTTGGAACATCTAGAAACGTTTGGAATCAATGAACTCGAAAATAAGAAACATATTCTACATAAGATAAACAGGTATAAATGTGTAACATTGTTTAAACTGTTGTTCATTGAAATGTGTTGTTATTAATCCACTAGACCCGCTATCTCTCCGACACAATGTTCAGTAAGCTAAGTATATAAGTTCCTATTCCCATTTTCACAGCCTAGTAAATACTTCAAGACGTCAAGCTGTTCTTCTGTACTTTTCTCCTCTTCACACAATCACTGAAATCCCTAACCCACATCTTCCTGTCTCATCGAAAGCTATTATATTACATATTAGGTAAGATTTTCACGTATTTTCACTCTTTGCATTTTATGATTTTTCTACGTTGTATTTGTCTTCATCTGTGTGCCTTCTGTTTCTGTTTCCTTTTCTGTTACAAATTATCTTCTAGACTCCAGAAATTTTCTGCGTTCGACTAGAAAACTACATTTATGAATATGAAAAACTTTATATTCACATTGCTACCCTTCTCCTTCTTCACTTTCCCACTTTCATAATTATTTATAACTCCCTCTACTTTCCTTCTGCCTCTATTCTTTCCATTTATTCTTTCAATTTTGCTACGGCCCTAAGACGCCATCCTGATTGAGTTTTTCCTGGGTTTAGTCGGTCGCTAAAGGCGTATGCCGGTCTTGCATCCCGGATATAAATTGAAAATCTACCATCTTTTTGTCTTGTAATTTGTCCACAACGGAGGCATTCTGGTGTAGAAGATGATTTTTGACATTTTGTGGAAGTAAAATTATTGACTTATCTCGCCCTCGTTGTAAATAAGAAACATGGACTTTCTGTGCATCACGTTAGCTTCAGAGTCCAGAAAATTGACAATAAAAATACATTTATTCTTTATGGTTCATTATTTATGTACGGCACATCTCCGTTAGCTAATACGATCATTGCACTTGCGTAAGTAACATGAAATGTCAGTTATCATTGTTTGCAGTACTAGAACGCCTCAATTGTAATTGTATGAATGTAAATATTTAAGTGGTTAGTCGGAAGAGCAGGCCTTACGGCCTGAGCTTCGTCAGAAATAAATACATTATTATTATTATTATTATTATTATTATTATTATTATTATTATTATTATTATTATGAATTCGGGGACAGGAATTTAGAGATCTTTACTTTCTCACCTTACGAATGTTTTAGTTTGCAATTCTGCTTTTGCTCTTCAACACTGTGTTCGTAGAACTGAGCGATTTAAAGTGTCACAATTGGTATCTAATTGTCAAGAACAGGTATCTGTGTTAATTAGTATTGATGTTTTGATACAATAAGAAATTAATTCAGACTTCCGTTAATGAAAAAAGAGAGAAAGGAAATATTGTACTCTCTCAAAGCTTATACTTGCCACATTCCCAACTCAATTGTACTGGGCGCAGTGGCTGAGAGCGGCGGGCGCTGACTTGCATTGTGGAGGCTTGGGTGGAATCCCAATCCGTGCCGGCTTTCCTGGTCAAGTGGTTCGTGGTTGCCCTCGAATGCTTCCTCTGAAACGCCCGCCCTCGAAATGGTGTCGTAGCCGAATTCGTTCACTACTGTAACGTCGTGTGTAGTGATCTACACCACAAGGAAACAGACACGAGTGAGTATATACAAGTTTTATTTACACACTGTACATATTTACAACTCTCACTCTAAGGCGGTTTGCCAGAGCTACCACTGCAGCCCTCCTCTCCCTACATGCGCCTTGCGGCGACGCCTACGACTAGCCGGCAAGGCCGCGTCGTAGATTGGCACCTGGTGTGCCCCGGCAGATTGACGATCTGCCCGAATGTGTTTGAAGAACACATCACCCTGTCCGAACTCGTCGAACAACCACGTGCCCTCGGCACTCCGCACAGCCTGGGCGGACAAAGTTTTTGTGGTCTAGCCACGAGGAAACCAGAAAACGTTACCCGCTCGCGCCGTCTCGCCACGGCGTCTTTATAGGTCCAGGTCACCTGACCTCCTACGTCACTACTCCCCACCCCCGCGCGGTGGAAAGCCTTTCCCTGGCGCTGCCTGGCCCGCGGACCATTTCCTGTCGGAAAGTCCCTTCTTTGTTCTATCTTTAGATCCCCCAGCCCTCTACCTTGCACTCGGCTTGCTGCTGCCAAGCCGTGACGCTACACTATGAGGTTGCGAACGACTAAGAACCCCGGGATTCAACGCCGTCGATGCCAGTCGCTCGTTACGAGACATGCAGTGGCTAAATACGAATACAAACTCAGGTGGAAGTTCTTTATTATGATCCACCATTATTTTTGTGAGAAGGTTCAAGCGTTTGTTTTCATTATTTTCTAAATAGAAGGGGAAAATAATATGAAATATATTTCCTGCTCATTATATCATATAATAAGATGCTTTGCTATTTATAAATGAGTCAATATTTTTCAGTAACACGAATTGATCCCATTTCTGAGTGGCGAATCCTAAGATTAAATAAATTGTTTATTAGATTCTATGAAAACATAGGATCTAGCTCTGACGGAATGAACTCTTAAATCTGGTTGAGAGTGTAGAAAGGGAGAGAGGTCGCAATATTAACAGAATGAATCTGAAATTATTTGTCAAAAATTAACTACAATTGTAGAAACTGTTCTGATTTCTTCGCTTAAGAACGTACGCGGTTTTTTATCAGCTTTTTGTCGTTTATGTATACTGAATTTGAAGTGTTTCAAAATATATTGTGTAAATCTCAGTTGGTGAAGATATGAAAGGATCACGTGAAATTAGTGTTTTCCGATTTTTCTCGTTCGTTGGATTCGTTCTGTGCCTCTACAATATTGTTTGTAAATATGTTAAGAAGTATATTATTGGGAGAGTTCAAAGAAAAATAGTTAATGAAGGAAAATACCCTAACAAAAAATCGTTTAGCTGCGGTTATAAAAGAGGCCGTGATAAGACTCCCCGACCCAATCTTCATAGGCTGGGCACAAACACGTTCATTCGCATGCGACATGATAGATATAATGACCCTGGTGTAAATCAGATTCATTTGAGGTCTGGAAGAATTTCCAAGGGCGTCGTGTAATATGCACAATTTGCGTCTTTCTTGAAATTATTTAATCGTCGTGTAAAACATATTGAGATGTCAGGATGTTATGAATCGTCTTAGAGATAGCAGTGGTTTGTTATTTCAATATCTTTGACCAGATTCCTTACGTATCAATGAATATACAGAAGAATACAACAGAGAGAGTACAACAGAAGAGTATATAACATGTTTGATTCAAGTTTCCGTTTTCTAAACACGAAATGTAGGCTATCCAACGAAGTCGTGAATATATGTAAATTTATAAAGTGTATCATTAATTGTTTACCCCATCAACACAAGCTAATGGGGGGGGGGAGTTTCGGCTAAGAGTATAGTAAAACGATTTGATACAGGTTAAAGATATCTACGTGACCTGTATTTTTGAAGTATTAAAAAAGTTTTGCACAATGTTCGTTCTAAGACTGATTAATGGAAATAGTTTCGAAAAGTAGGGACCAAGTGTGCTGTTAAGACTAAATTCTCATGGAGGCATATCCTCTTGACTCTCATTGTTCCAGTAAATAGTTTATTTCCTGTTTCCAGGCGTGTCAACCACTGTGGTCATTAGTCTAAGATTAGTGAATATTTTTATCACGGGTGGAGGCATTCTTTTCCAGCTGGATAGCGAGATCCATCGTCAGCCTCTACGTCAGCTTGCGGGCTTTTCCCATCCTAATATTTCCCACCAGAATGGCACCGCCTCATCGGGGCAAGCTCGACTATTCTCCCGACATGTATGATACTGTAGTGCAATAAAGTAAGTGTACGGCCGCCAGAGGTGAGCATATGACAAGGAAGAGGTAGGAAAGATAATAATAATAATGATAATGATAATAATAATAATAATAATAATAATAATAATAATAATAATGTCTTTATTAATGGCGAGGCTCAGGCCATAGGGCCTGCCCTTCCGCCTAACCATGAAAATCGTGCGCTGTCGTGGTCCGTATGTTAGGGTACAGCTCTGCCATTCGCCTGGTATGGATCGGAGAAACCACGAAAAACGACTGTTAAAGCAGCCTGCCGATAGAATTCTCCACCATTCGACTTGACAATATAGCTTGTGGTGAAGGTCCTGCCATAATCAGAAATGAAAACTAGGATCCGATCAGATTCACTAGAGCGACATCCTAAGCCACCGCAGCATGTTTGTTGTTCGAGTAGAGTTTGCTACTCAGATGCCGTTGTTTCCGCGGAATATACGCCTCTGCGGTATAGAAATGGAATGTACAATTAAAAGTAAATATAAAATAGCTTGACAGAGACCGCAAGACCAGCGTACACGATTTGACACGACGTTTTTTAAAATGTAGGATATTTATTTCTTAAATATGAACATCAAAAAAGAGACACGTTGAGATCAAAAGAGATCACGCCTAAAAGTTGACTATTTGTGTAGTTATGCCTGTATTAATGGAATATAATTATTGGAATGTATGCTTACTTCGCAAAATATGATTGATTGATGTTCATGATGGACTTAACGTAAAAATTCCTGGGTTATTTCATTTAATACTTTGACCATTGTAGAAATCACGACCATTGATGAATAAAATTGGTTTACGGGATTGATCAGTATGAGTAAGAAACAGTTAGTTATGCTTGATCAGTAAGAGTAAAGGAACAATTTGGGATGCCTGGTAAGTATGAGTAAAGAAACAATTAGTTTTGTCAATATGAGTAAAGAAACAGTTATGCTCAATTGTTTGTTATTGTTACTATACTCACACTGGCATAAATAATAGTGTCTTTACTCATACTGACCAATCCCGTGAACCAATATTATTTTAACACTTTGATATATGTAGTTTATTCCTCTGTAAATTACTTTCTCAAAATATAAATATTTCTTAAAAATCTAATTATTTTATAAAAATGAAAATTTCTAAATGTCGTTGGTGAGATAAACATTTGGTAAAAGAGGTGTATTTCTTCTTCAATTTTCTACAGAACACAACAGGAAAAAAGTGGACACTGAACACGTACAGATCTAAAAATCTATTGTAAGTATGCGGCCGTGCGCTTCCTATCCGTGCACAAACGAATTGTGTTCGAGCAGTCTTTGATGCAAGTGTGGAAGAAGAACAATTAAAGGAATGACCATCAGCCTGATTAGGGTTTCAAGAAACATTAATTACTCATGTGTTCACTCTGTCCCAGAATTGATGGGTGACAGCGAAACGAATTCTTCTACTGCTTTTTCTTATGTCAGCGAAACGAATTTTACCACTGAATCCCTTTGCGTCTTAGGGATGAAGTGTCCTCCTGACCTTGCTCCTGAAATACAACAATCTGCTTGTCAATAGACATGAGTGTAAGTAAGCGAGTACAGCTATTTGAAGTGAGTTGTGAGAAACCAAAAAAAATTCAAAATGTTAGTCAAAACGAAAGTCATGAATCCGCTATTTAATAATCAAATATAATCGTTAAGTTGCACCATCTCAAGAAGTAATTAAATTAGGAATGCTGCTTCATCCAAACTACTTCTTCATACACTGCTTCTACTTCATCCATCTTCTTCATCCATCAACTTCATCCATCATCTACTGCTTCATCCAAAGAAAGCAATGAACGCACGAAAAGCGTCTGTTGCTCCAATCTAGTACACACTGATTAGTAAAAATATAATATTTTTTAAAGTTAGCGAGATTCCACTTTGATTGTTTCTGAAGTTTTCAACAATGTTTAAAACCTTTTTTTTAAATTTAACTCGGGTTTACAAAAAGATTTAATTTTTAATTTTCTTTCAAAAAATTGGAAATCAAGAAATTAAAAATTTTGTAAGATTTGAAAAATTTAACATGTTCTTAAGTTTCGAATGGAATTTGAACGGATATTATACATTTATTGTATTCAAATTTGTTATATTTTAAATTAGTGATGCACGTCATTTTTAGAAAATTTCATTATGCAATATTTCCAAAATAATAAATTTAGAAAAAATAAAAATATCCGTGTTAACATATTTGATCCATGCAATGAATAGAAAAGAAATATAATATAAGTAAAAATATGATGGTCAAATTTTGATATTTTTATGTGATTTAACGTGGGATGGCTCAGCCAATGTATACAATATAAAGAGAAATGTAATATTGAAAAACAAAAAATTAAAAAAAATCATGACTGCTTTGAGATTTACATAATCAAACATGTCAACGCCATAAAACCGTTGATTGATTCAGTATTCGCACATATCTGTTTTTAACACCCCTTCGCCAACTTCCTCCGAAGTCTCGCTCAGTTATAACCCGGCAGTACCGCAAACTCTTCTTATCCACGTATATGAGATCAACCAGGCGGTCGTGTTAGTTGAACCGCTGCTTCTCTCAGCGCAGAGCATTCGAGAGCAGAGAAGCACTGGATTCAGGCGACGTCCATGTAAGGCTCGCAACAGACCACACAGAGGCACATTAAGGGGAGTATGCGACGAGAAATGAGGAAATGGGCCGCTGAGACGGGGTCCACATACTAGAAATACATACGTGGATATCTCGAAATGGCTTAATGTGCCACAAGCTGATGGACTTGACTGTACAGCTAACAAATCAACTGTGAGTCCCATTGATTGTTTAATTAAATACTCTTGTGACATATTTCCTCGCGAAATTCGTCTTTTGTCACCATGGTCGTAGATAAGCTGTACAACGAATTCGAATTTACTGATAGGACTTGTGTTGCATTGTAGCTTAAGTATATTATGTTCATTTGAGAATTCATTTATTTTAAAAAAAGTTGGAAACGAAAAGTTGCAAATGGAGAAGTGTACAAATTTTGCAGAGATCCTAAATCTGTAGAACGAATTATTTAATTACTTAGCTTGGTTAGAAGTAAATGAAGAGTTCACAAATAAGAATTCACACATAATAAAAATCACAAATAATACATTTGTTATTAATAATAATTTTGAATTACTAAAAAATAATTCATTCAATTCTTCGTGAATACTCATCTAAGTGACTTGCAATTTGCTTTTTTAATATGTTCAAAATGTACAATTTATATAGCAGTAAAGTTAATTTTGAAATATTTTATTTTTTATTTTTTTCTACTTCTCAAATCTTTTCTGAATAGTTTTCACATATTCCTCATTTCAATATTATAACCACATTCAGCTATGAAACCCTGTCTAGTATTTAGAAAGGGCGGGGTGGGTTTAAATAAAAAAATGATCGTAGAACGTGTCTCAAAAAACTCTCACGTCACCCGAACGAAAGCGATGTTCGTCCCTTGCTAGAATGTGATATCCAGGACTGGCCTACAAGTCGGCTTGTGAAGGATTCCGTGCTTCAAGGTATCTCCGCTGAGGGGTACTGCCCCAGCCCGGAGAAGATCTAAATGTCCATTCACAAACAAACGTAAACATAAGCATAACGTATAGACGTATCCATTAACATAAGTGATAGACCGAATATTAACAATGTCTAACAAAAAAATGAAAACAAAATAAGAGTTTCTATTGGCTGTAAGACATTCTAGTTTAGTATTGGTTGGATGTAAGAATTTATTGCAAGGTATCGACTGCGTCCATATAGCGTTAGTTCGTCCGTAGACTTCGATCCTATTTCTATTCTAGATTTTGAGTTACCGTACTGTGATTGGTTCATTTCGTATGTTTTACTTAGGTATAAACAAAGAAGCTTGAAGCTTGAAGCTTTTAAGTTAAGATCGTACGTGTTACGTTTATGCGAACGTATTTTGAATGAGTCCGCTTATGGACGTAGTCCTAACTGTTATGCTAACTCCATGCTTATGTTTATGTTTGCATTGTGAATGGGTCTTACGCCCATGGCTGGTCTCTCTACGACTCATCTCCCGATATGTGTGTTGCAAGTAATTGTAAGTGGTGTGTAGGGGGAAAGGAGGAGTGAATGATGAGGAAGGCAAGATCCGTGACCCATTTGCTAAGTTACTGATGCCAATTAACTACCAATTAGAGCAGGCGGCCGCCGAAATGTGCCTTCAGGCATCGGGTGAGTTCGGCTTCGCTATACACCTTGTGTCGAAAATTCGCCGCCGTTGGCACCGTTGAAGTCGAGGAGTACCCGGCGACAGACACAGGGACATTTCTCGGTGAATGTATTCTTGGCTATCCGGGATGAGGCGCGTCTCAGTTGATTGGACTGTCGTTTCGGCCATCTTGCTGTGGCCTTCTTCAGAGCTGTACTGCTGCCAAGAGGTTGGCGTGTCTCATCTTTAAGGCAAGGCGCGTGGGCCGACAACACGCAGCGACGGCCAATAGGAGGAGGGCGGGTGTCCCGTGATTGGCGGAGAAGGAAAGGGGGCGATGGCGGGTGACTAGCTGAGGTAGGGGAGGGGTAGTGGGGCGGAAGCGTAGAAAATAGAAAACTGAACAGAAGAGACACCTATTTGTGTGGAAGGGAACGGCGGAAATATCGGAAAAAGGATGGTCCACCGGGCGGCCACGTCATTGGCCCGTCGCGCGGGGGGGGGGGGGGGGGTGCTCGCGAGGCGGGACCGGATTGGGCGGGGGGCTAACGACCGTCTCCAGGTGTTGCTAAGACGGAGCCCCATCATTTCTCTTGGAGGTTAGCGATCCTCCTAGAGATTTTCGCAAAGCCTCTTTTGATCAGACGAGGCACCCCTGTCTTCTGTTGGTTTTTGGTGCGGGTTTTCGTGGTGGTTGAACAGGGGGGCGCGTTTTGGCCGGCGTGTTGTGCAAGGCCGATTGTGGGCTATTGGTTGAAGGCCCGGTCATGTCGCATGTGCTCCGCATACGCTCTTCTACGGTGCGCCCGGTTTGTCCGATGTAAACTAGACCACAGCTGCACGGGATTTCCTTGGGATTCACCGTTACGTTTGAGATTGCATTGGGATTCACCGTTTCACGGGATTTCGCCGTTGCCCCCCGCCAATTCGATCCCGCCCCGCGGAGACACAAGGAGGCCCCGACATTTTTACGATGTAAACCATTTAATTTTCGCAGGGAAAAAATCTGAAAGCTCCCAGCAGAGTAGCGACGTTTAAGACAGTTTTTCCTAACACTCCATTACCACCGCAGCTCGTGTTGACAAGATGGGGTTCCTGGGTTGAAGCCGTCATGTACTATGTGGATAACATCAAAGACATCACAGATTTTAGGAGATTTAAACGTCGCAGCAGTTGCTATTAAAGCCAAGGAAGTTTTGTCGTCAAGAATCACCTTGCCTACATGAAAATAAATTTTAGACGCCTACCCAAAGCCATTAAAAGTAGAGACGAAAGGTCTTCTGCTGACGAACGCTATTAGCATATTTGGTAATTTACAGCAGATCCTGAAGGAAATGGGTGGGGAGGTAGATAAAGCGGTTGAATTAAAATTAATTGGTGTGTTTAATCGCAGTCAAGGCTGGAAAATAAGTCTAAAATAGCTTCCTTTGTTTAGGGAAGTAATTAAGAAACCTGTCTACACTCAGAACATATAGCATCAAATAGGTTTCTCTAGTTTCATGTGAGGTGGGGAGAACATTCTCCCGTTATCAAGTAATTCTGAAGAAAAAAAGCACTTCGTTTACTATTGAAAACTTAAATTGAAAAAAAAATTGTACTGTTATTCTGAACTATAAATAAAATTAATTTGATAATACTTTCAATGAGAGATAGTGATGTACTTGTGAAAATTCTTATATTAAATCTTTTAGTGTTCTTATTGACGGCCGTTCCTTCCTATTTTCAACAAAAATGCCTATTTTTGTGATTATTTCTCTTTAGTATTTAGTGCCTATTTCTCTATCGATTTTTTATGTCTTTAGTGCCTACTTTCAATTTTTTATGCCTAAATGTCCGAGCTCGAGTCATTAAGCTATCCGTTAACAATGATTGATGAAAGAATTTGAGTCATTTTTGAGAAATATTAGAAAATGCTCTTAAGGCTTCATGTAAAGTCTGCTCAAAAATTAAAATAACCATTTGAAACTCAATTATCTTCGAGTTCGATCAGATCGATTTAAAAATATCAATTTTAAAGACAATCTGAACAGTACGTGGATATTTTATCCATTCTATAGTGCCTTAAAATCCACTGAATTACAGCATTCTACGTTTGTCTTGACAATTTTATATCTAAAGCGGTCAAAATTTCCTTTTCCCTTCAAAATTTTTCCTTTCCAAAATTCCCTTCAAAAGAAGGGGAATATTTCAATTTTAAAGAAATTAGAAAATTGATACCCTTTAGGAAGGTTGCCTTTTGTGTTTCGGGATTTGGCAGCCCTGGTGTTGTACAATCTGGGAACTGACAGCTCTATCGTGAAGTTGGATGTTTTGAGGTTATACGTACTCAGAACGTTGTGACATACGAGCGCTGTTTGTGTTGTTTACAGTAACTTGAAAATTCATCTTAGTCCAAAAATGGAATTAAATCGTCAACATTTTCGTGCGGTTACCTTTTACTTTCGGCGTGGATTAACTCAGCAACAGTGCATGGATGAACTTAATTCAATTTTTGGCGATGAAGCTCCATCAAGGACCAGTGTTTATCGATGGTATGGTGAATTCAATTGTCGTATTTCACTCCAAGACGAATTTCGCGAAGGTCGTCCAATATTGCACGAACATTTGACTGTCAAAAAAATTGTTCGCGTTGGATCCCACACAATTTATCAATCGCTCAAAAAAAGGCACGTGTCGATTGGTCGAAAGAAATCCTCAAAAAATACAATACGTGCTTCGAAGCACGTCTATGACATCGTGACAGGTGATGAATTATGGATTTACGCGTATGAGCCCGAAAGTAAACAGCAGTCTACTGTATGGGTGTTTTAAGATGAGTAAAATCCAACAAAAGTTGTTCGCGCACGAAGCACTTCCAAACAGATGGTCGCCTATTTTTTCGGAAAACCCAAGAGATTTTCCGCAATTATCAATATCTTTTGCGAATTAAGAGGCCGCTGAGTGTAGAATTCAAGTTCGCCAAGACTGATAGATGAATTAGCGAAGTAAAATTACGCACCATAATTCGAGAAAAGACTAATAAGATAGTACATCGCGTGGCTGTCGGCTAGTGTCGCGATCCCGCACTGGAACAACATTAATTGTGCGACAGTGCCGAACAGACAGTTGTGCAAAGCCGAGAAAGTCCTGAAAAGCGCATTA
Organism: Gryllus bimaculatus; assembly: GCA_017312745.1. Taxonomy (NCBI): domain Eukaryota; kingdom Metazoa; phylum Arthropoda; class Insecta; order Orthoptera; family Gryllidae; genus Gryllus; species Gryllus bimaculatus. The sequence goes on from BOPP01000043.1 coordinate 294,888, forward strand.
GAATAGCCGACGGAAAATTAATCTCCACGTCGCTTTTTTCGTTCTTTTTTTTTTTTTCCCGTATTTGTGCGAAACATTGTCACACCGCTGGGGCGGACCCCGGGAAATCATCAGCCGTACGTTGGGCCGCGAGGAACTCGTCGCCGAAGGAGGCGAATCCCCGACGGGCATCGGGCGAACCGAAGCCGCCGATCCACCGCCCGCAGGCTTTTTAAGCGTCGAATAGTAGCTAACATTGAGTTGATCGCGCGCGCTCTTGTTTTCAAACCTAAGCATTACTGTTTGTAAATATTATTTGTGAGTGTATTTTTTGGTTATTAAAAAAGTTAGATGTCATAAAAAGAGTTTATAACAATTCTATTCCCATGGTTTGCCCGCCAAATCCTGGAGACCCATTCACGAAAAGGGTACCTGTATAACCCTTGCATAATTGTATTGTCGTGAAATACCGCTTCCCAGCGTACGTCACTAACATTATATATATGTTATATAATATATTAACATATATAATATATATATATATATAATATATATATATGACGGTTGTTTTTTTATTTAAGGATTAGAGAACAAAACAAATATTAATATTCGAAAATCACTTTATTGTCTTTTCAAAAATATTCCTCATGAAGATCAATATACATTTTTTGGTGGTTAACCACATGCCGAAATACTCTTTGCCACTCTGATTGAAGTAATCTCACAAATACCACATGCTATTCTGAATGCAGCAACCGCATTCTTCAATGTCGAAACCAACTGACCTCTCAGATTGTCCCTACTTACGTACACACAAAGAAGTTCATTCGGTCCATGTCAGGATTATTACGGCGGATGACTCATAAATCAAATTCCCCGCATGTTTTGGGTCTCAAAAATGCAGGTTGTTTGACGCCGATGTGTGAAGAGCTCGCCATTGTCGTGGTGAAGATGATCCGTCTCGCGGTTCGTTTTCCTGATTTTGCGAAGACACCTGCGCAAACCCAAATCGTTGTGACCACGAGAATTGCTGTTCTGCGGTTGTTCTTACTGTTCGGATGCGACATGTCCAGT
>BOPP01000043.1:298484-320385 GCA_017312745.1 Gryllus bimaculatus
TATATATATATATATATATATATATATATATATATATAGCCTTATGGTTTGGTCAATCATTATTCCACTGACTTTGTGGACTGGCTGTGTATTTTTTGGTAGATTGAAAGTAGTAAGTCTGATCATTTTTAACATATTTCTACCAATTACAATCACGATAGAAATCGAAAAAACGTTCATTTACGTCAAAAAGAGTTAAAAACTGTGTGACATACTTTTGGAGGAAGGTAATTTGAAGTTACATTGATGTCCAGAAGAAAACAAGGGACCATCTCAGCATTTAGATTTAGATTTATTCAGTCAAAAACAGTAAAAACTATACGTGACGTAGGGGGGAAATATTATTTGCTGAAAACCTTCTCCAGACCTGGTCATTGACGACACAGAAGCTGAAGTACTATACTTTTTACAGATTCATTAGAATTATGAAATCCAAATGGTAAATAATACTCTAAATGTCGTTAAAATTAATATTACTTTCCTTTTGGATATTCGGTATATAAAAACTGAAGGCTGACTGAATAAAAACACTTGTGCAGCAGAAAAGATTTTACTTGGGCCTTAAATTTTTGTATCGAATTTAATCGTTTAACATCATCAGGCAAGGTGTTGCACATGCAAAATAATGCACATGTATTGTGTGTGCAAATTTTGTAGTTAGCTGTTGATACTGATGAATATGATTAATCGGTCGAGTGTTATAGTTATAGACATCAGCGTTTGCTGAAAATATATTCCCGCCCTTAAGTAAGACATTTTTGACAAAAACCGTGTTTTATGTATATGAGACAAAGTAATGGTAAGATACCTAGACTGATAAACAGAGGCTTACTAGCATCACTTGGTTAGGATTTGCTTATTATTCGTGCAATTATTTTTTGTAATCTAAAAGTATAGAAGCTATAAGACTTATTTCTCCAGAATATTATGCCATATCTCAGGCCGGAATGAATAATTGTTAAATATACACAACGAGCAGTGTGGAGGCTGACTGAATTTGAAAGAATTCTGAAAGTAGCATAAAGAACTTAATTTAGTGTTAATTTAAATGGACGTTCCCTTTAAGGTTTGAATGAATTGAAAGACCTAATAGTGTTTTTACCTTAACATCAGTCAATGGCACACCGTTCTTTTTCAACGGAGTACAGAGCTGTTTATTTCAAATGGAAAACTGCATAGAAACCGTTTCCTTTTCATTTACTATTAAATTGTTATTACGGAACCAGTTTGAAATATGTAATGTTGTACTATTTACGGTTTCATTATTGCAAAGAATATTCGTATTATATGCAAAGAGAACTGTTCTTATGTTTGTAATCCTCGAGGTTATGTCGTTTACGCATAGTAGGAAGAGAATTGTGCCTAAAATCGATCCCTGCCGGACTCCACATGCAATTGGCAAGAATAGGAAAGGTGTGTATATAATGTTCCTTTATTCCAGCAAGGTGTTTCTACTCTCTTAAATCGTTGTTTAACGTATGAACATAACCAATCTAGAACAATACCACAAATTCCATACGAAGGTAATATTGAAAGTAAAATATTATGATCAATGACGTCAAAAGCTTTTGAAAGATTTAAATATATTCCAATAGGTGCTTCGTATTGATCCCTGGATGATGTGACATCTTTAAGAAAATAAAATATGGCTGTTTCCATACATTTTGATTTTCAAAACTCATGTTGGCAATCTGAAAACCGATGTATTTCCCAAGAAAGGTTTCCATTCGTACGTAAAAAAGTCTCTCTAATGCTTTTGAAAAAACGACAAAAGTGAATTGAGACAAAAGAGAATAAGACAAAGGAGAATAATAACAAAACAGATCGAGAAAAAGGATAAATGAACCCAAAAAAGCCCAAATAAATGAGCCCAAAAAATACCCATTTGTTGAAAATTGACAATTTTTCCCACATCGGTGATAATTGGACTGCTTCATAAAGGAAAAACCCAAACGGATGGTCACGCAAGAGCTTATTAGATATTATACATGAACAAACATGCCTTTCAAAAGGTAATCCTTAATTTACTATTCATGACGTGACCTCGCAACTTACATCGAGAATGTCCTATTAGCCAGTCAAGAAACAGGGAAAGGTCGTTGACGTCGCCTAGGTTTTTTCATGGGAAGAAAGACTTGATGCCTATATGGACGGTAGGTCGTTACTGGGCCACAGTACACGTAAAGTCAATTAGATCCTCCTCTTAAAGTAAATTTTTATTCCGGAATTTAAATTTCAGTTCACGTTTGTGATGTTCGTATCGAGAGTGGTGAGAGATTAGCGTACATTCATGTCACGTCTTGCAATAGCATTAAAGACCAAATACGATGTACCTCATTAAAACCATTTCATGAGATATGAACTTCCGCTGCGTGGCCATGCTCATTCGCCGGCTGCGATCGATCAGCGGCAACACCATTTCCTCTGCAGCATCTTTGAACGGGAGGGCCTAGGGTTACAGCACAGCGGATTCAACAACAGTCTGGGGGATAATTCTAAGGGCAGCTAGTTTTATCGGTAGTTTTAATGTGAAGAGTACCCAAAGGGACGAGCCATAGGCCAGTGCTATCTTAACTTCATCTTTATCTGATTTTTACCACATCATCTCCCTTCACTCTCACACACACACTTACGCACAATGCATGTATTTCATTTACTGATGAATTTAAAAATTCATAACGTCAATTATTTGGAACCTATCATACACATTCTGTATGGACGTTCGGAATTTATTTCTTAATACTATAAATTTTGCAATACAATATGTGTAAAAAATTTTATATAACGTTTTTGGAAATATCGGATATTTTTCCCGTAATTTCGAATGAAATCTTGTCAACTTTTCTCTATTTCGAAAGGAAAATACCTCAAAAATCGGCGTCAGATATGTTTTAAAATTATTTTCTATCATTGGAGCCCAATGTATTTTCATGAAAACACCATTTTCATTAGAACGTTCGAATATTGAAACAATAAATAATAAAATATTTGTATTTTTTCTCGGTGGCACTGCGTATCTGGAAGATTGATCCGACTATGTAATGGAGAGAGGGCTGCCTGCAGATTCCTTTGCTCCGAAGTTCAGATCACCAAACGGGTACATTTTATGGAGACTCGCAACATTCGCCGAGGTATGCATTGGAGAAACAAAGCCATCCTTACGGGAATAAACTCGTCGATGACGGCGAACACATCTGCATTTCACTATGAATGCGTGAATACTTCTGACCATTTAAGCTAGTATTATAATATGATGTATTCATTCATTTAATATGGGAAGGTATGTGGTGTTGTAGCAGAAGCAGTTTGAACTTGTTCTATTGTTTAAATTCATTGGGTAATCTTTTCATAATTGTTTTTTTTTAAATTTCAATATTTTATTGACGAAATTATATTTATAACTACAAAATGCATACGTATTTTTGTTGACTTATCTGTGTTTCCATTTGGAAATAGTTTATTCAGCAAGGCTTGAAAGTTTTTCAATCTAGTTTTGGTGGAAAGGCTATTTATTATTTTGTGGTAGAATTCTTAATTAATAATATTCTTTACTTTAATAAGGCTTTAGTGGACAATAGGTTTGCTCAATTAATTGGCCCTAAATTTGCAGGAGTTTTTTGTGCTAATGGATGATGTGATTTATAATTTAGGTATTATGTGACCAATAGGCTTGCAGTACCAATTTGTTATGAAAGATCAGATAGGGCTGTTTTGATCTACCGTATTAGTTACATCTCGCAATAGTAGTCTACTTCGTCTTCTTCAATGGTTAACTTGAGTTTAGGATGGTATGAATTAAATAAATTCGGGGCATCATATTCATCAATTGAAACTTCTACGAAGTCATCGACATAATTAAATATGAATGTGGTGGAAAGATTAATAAAATTTTAATTTTATCTATAATCTGACACACGGTATCACCTGAAGTGATTGTGCTTGAAGCATTCTTTTTCTATGGATTTCCCGTGCGCTGGCACAAGCAATACCAAAAAAAGACACGCGCTTCAATACCAAAAAAAGAAAGGACAAGTAATATTACAATAAAATGCAGTCAGTTGTTTGACACGAATGAATATCTCTTATTCTGCAGAGATACGTACAATTTTCGGTGGTTGTGTTATATTTTCAAGAACATCGATACATCTTTGTCGGAAGGATTGCGTGTCACTTTTCGTGACACTTGTGCAGACGAGGCAACTTTCGAGGCAGGGCGTCCGCCCACTTGGCACGCCGCTGTCGCCTTAGGCGAAAGCGCCCGCGGGGGCCGTGGGCGGCGCAGTCAGGCAAGCGTTGTGCGCCCTGCCCCACGCACGGCCAGGAGCCTCTTGCGTGACCCGGATGCCTGACCGTGCTGGGGCGGGGGCGGTCGACGCTCTGGCACGGCGTTGGCGGTGGGGGCGCGCTCTGCGACCAGGGGAGAAACGGGCTTGTGCGTCGGGGACTGGAAACTCGTTGCGTGGCGCGCGGGCGTGTCGGTATGCCTCTCTACGCACTTACAGCATACGACGCCAACGATTTATGTTGTTCAACGGACGACTTATGTTGTACTGAAAGCGGGCAGGGACGAATTCACGGGTTACTTGAAAAACAGATTTTCCACAAATCTCGTAAAATTTCAAATTTTACGAGTTTCTGAAGTTTCTGAAATCACTTATATAAAAGCTCTAAAGAGAACGATTTTGATGTCCGGCCTAATGGGCTCCCAGTGAACGGTTTTAAACGATTGACGTTCCAAAAAAAAGAGAATAAAAATTGGAATTGATGTCACTGTATACGAGATAGATCGCAGGTTTCCTTTATTAATAAAAAGGTAATTCAAAAAATTTGCATTGTTTGGAATGCGTGGCTAGGGTAGCAACGGGAAGAATGCGTCTTGTGTAACTTGGGATGTCGCGGTAAATATAAGAGAAGTTGGTCTTGTTACAGAATATCGTGTTGTGTGGTCATTAAAGCGGTTGTTTGTGTCTGTCTTGTCTTTCTCATACAAATACATCATTGTTGTGTTATGTATGGAAAATGGAAGACAGGTGAGGGAGTTTTGATTACGAATATTATTAATATTTTTTCTTGCTGGCGAATAGGCCGACTAGGATCACGCATGCATGCACCCTGCATTTACCGCGGCTCAGTCTCTTTATCGCGGTGGCAGGTGCATGGAACTTTAATTGGGGACCAGCATTTCGCTGAGTCCGATTTTTATTCCTCAGGGTTGTTAGCCCTGGGGTACACCCACGCCCGAGGCGCGACTACTGCCTTAGCAATCGCGGCTAACTGATGGCCTGATTGTTGTTGTTATTGTTGTTATTGTTGTTATTGTTGTTATTGTTGTTATTGTTGTTATTGTTGTTATTGTTGTTGTTACTATTACTATTATTATTAGGTGTCTGACACATGTCCCTTTACATAAAAATTCCAGACATTAAATAGTTCAATAATTACGTTACGGGAAGATTGATAATAAGATTTAGTATTGTAAGCCAAAATAATATGCATGTATGTATGTGTAAAGATCTCGGTAATTATAAAACATATGTATATTCATGGATATGGAGAATTCTGTCGTATTTTTTCTACAGATCTTCTGTGCTTGGTAATAGGAGGGGTTGAGCTAGTCCATTATAATTCTAATTAACAAAATTTGTATAAGATGAACAAAATGTAGCTCTCTGAGATGCCAAATATACCTTGTGGATATTCATTATCAGCATTCTATCTCTAATCCTCTTTGGACACCCAGAAGATGAATTGTTTTGACCGAGGGGTGTTAATGATATACAAGTATGATTTATATAAGGATGAAGCAAGATGCGACGTAATGATGGAGGAAACGAAAGTAAACTTATACCCGCTTCGAACACATAAATTTCAAGTGGATATTTGAAGTCTCTATGCAATTTTCGACATTTTCAACAGAAAAATTTGCTCCATGTATTTACTTCATTTTTCCTGAAATAGAGCGAAGTACGTTTAGCAAAATGACGTACACTGTGTTTCAGTCCTCTGCTTTTTTTTAACCTTCTTCTCAATGAAATCTTCTCTTCGAAGCGAGGTCCTCCTATCGACAAAGGTGGCCCAAGGCTTTAACGGATATCGGTGCACTACGAGTATCTCTGACTGGGTGGACACGAGGTTCCAAAGGCAACGGGGGGAGGATATTCACACTAGATACTCATCTTAGTCGAATTCGGCCGATGTCAGGAGAAAAATTCTAGCGACCGGCTGCTCTGATCGGTAGTTTTCCGTGTTTTCTCCCATCAACACCAGGCGAATGTCGGAGCAGTACCCTAAACAACAGGCCTCGGGCCGCGCCTGATCTTTCCTTCCTCATCATTGCCTATCCTCACCCCATACACACACTTTCATGCACTCACTATCACACTTGCCGGTAGACCGGCCGGGAGCTTAGAGCTGGTTTTGGCTGAATCGGTGCCCCGCTAGTGAGTGATACCTGGTTGGGGAAATCCCCGAACGTCGACGTAGGTCGGCGCCGGATCTCTCAACCAGCAAGGGAAAATGAGAACCACTTCCGCGATGAAAACGTGCACTATACGCACGGCACTATCTTAGCCGTTGACGCTCCCGGAATCACAAATTAATCAATCAACCAATTAGATCCTCATTCTATATTCTCATGTACAATATTTTTTAATTAGTTGTGCTTTTTCCATGAATTTTATTTAAAATATGTATTGATTAACTCGAAATTAATTCATTACAGCATACTGAATGAAATTGTTTTGTGACATGAGATAGATGGCCAGAGATATGAAGGCAAGAGATAGATAATCTTCCACAGCGCTTCTCTTTCGCTCCATAGCTCGAAGTCGAACGTCAGCCGGGGTAAATATTTTCTTCCTTAGACTTTTTTGTGAGAATAGAGCACAATGCTCTCAATTCAATGGCAATTTTCATTTAATAGAATTTGCAAAATTTAAAGATGCAACATTTTTCGAACTTCTTGGGTTTTGTTCAGTTAGAAATTTTTAAACTGGTGGCAGAAGTGTAATAGAGATAGATAGATATTTGGAATAGGATGGATGTTGCAATATTCTTATATGCGTGAGCACAAAGAGGGGCAAGGGAGCATGGCTTCCCTAAACATTTTGAAAGGATGCGATTAGCTTTGCATTAAAAAAATTATCATTAAATGTACTATTCAACCCCTAAATGTTGCCTTTTTAAACTTGACAATCTGAGAAATTGATGTATATTTGGAGAAGTGGCTTTACAATCAATGTGAAAACCATTTAAATGGGTTAACATGAAATAAACCCTATTTATTAACTGAGGTACAAATAAATGAATAACTTTTAATAAAGATATTTTTAATTGTGTGATTAATAAGGTATTCATTTAACGTATAATTTCATTCCAGATGATGTATTTTCATTAATTACTAGAATAATGTGTGGTGTATGTAAAGAAATGTCAACTGAAAAGGAGGACCCAGATATTTACAGATAAGTTTACAATGGTGCTCTTAAGCAATCATTATAATATGAAAAACTATTTTTTACGGATAAATTTCCTGAAAGAACACTCAGCTGCCAAGGTAACAGCTTCCTGCCATTGTTTTCTCTTTTTTGTGAAATTATGTGTATACGATTTGGAATTCCCTGATAACATATCACAATATGATAACACTAAGTGACCTACGAATTATCTTGGCAAATGATGACATATTGAGCATATTGAAGATGGGATGTAGAGGACAGTTCGAAAAGTAAACAGTGTTACCATATTGTTTAAGGATTTTTACAATTTATTAATACTATTATTATTATTATTATTATTATTATTATTATTATTATTATTATTATTATTTGTTAACTTTCTCAACACGACTGGACATTACATAACAGACAGGAATTCAAATTCAAAACGTATTACAGTTGACACATTGTTCAGCTTCATCAGAACTCAAATGAAATCAAATTAACATATCAGAATACAAGTCAAATTGAATTGAAATAAATAACAGAGATAACACTTTCATATAAACCATCCACTATTGGGTCACTTTCACAATTCTTATACACGTACACACGGCACTCGTTGACCCTGCGTGATTGGTTAAACGGTAATTGAGTTGAATTCAGCCAAGCCTGTCTCTCTAGAACTTGCTCACAATATAGCAAGTGTCTAGTGTCACAGACTTATGAATATGTGATAAGTGCCTTTCTAATTGGAGGATTTTTAAGTGTTTCTTCGCGATTTTAGAAATTAGTCCTGTGGCCGAAATGTTGAGTCTAATATAAACTTCCTTGACTTTCCACATTTTCCTAACGTCACCTGCCAGGTCCTTGTATTTGTTGATGTTCTTACTATACTATTGTGGGAGAGTGTAATGGCTATATCTATAATATTAACTTCTTTCTACTTGTCGAGCAAGGTGATGTTAGTCCGATTAATTGGTATGGTGACGTCAGTCCTTATTTCTCTATCCCAATAGAGTTTGAAATCGCTGTTATCAACTACTGGTGACGGTTCGTACTTATAATAAGGTGATGCTGAAGTTGTGCCTCCTGATAAATTTTGATGAATATTTTTTGCTACCTTATTGTGTGATATGGTTATTCTGTGTTGGCCAGTGCCCGGCAGGATCCTCTTCTGTGTTCTCTTCTTTGTCTGAAATTGCATCCATGATTTTGTATTTCGGATCATTTCTAGACGCTATTACTCTATCTTGAAACGCAATCATAAATCCAGTTGTTTCGCCAAAGAGGATTCCGTTTTTAAGCTAGATGCTTGTTGCTTCTTTATTTATATTATCTTTCTCTCATTGATTCGGAAATGTATCATGCAATTCTCTTTGCTTCCAGTTATTTTTCTGATCTTCCTTTGATGTAATGATCTTCTTTTGAAGTAAAAGTGGCATCTGATAGACGCAGTGGCTTTATAAATGACATTAAACAGTCTATCGTCGGTTTCCTTCTTGTGAAAATAGGATCTGAGGTTGTTTATTGGTTTGCTATGGAGTCGCGGTATGTCGGTGATTCCCATGCCACCTATCAGTAATGGAAGGATCACCCGTTCTATTGCTGATTTTGGATGTTTAATTCGGCGTTTTGTCGGTTGTGTTTTGACTAGCGTCGATAGATCTTGCATGTCTGTCGCTGGCCATTTGACTAATCTAAATGAGTAAGTAGTGTTATTTCACATGCATTAATAGCCATTTACTTTGTTTCTGCTGTAGAGCTGTGTGTTGAGGATGCTTTTGATTTTTTGAAGAAAATTTTCTTTTAGGTTTCGTTTGATACCAGTGTGACATGATTCTTCCAGATCTTCAATCCCTCCATCAGGCGTGACATAATATCCTTCATATGCAACAACTTTGCCTTGTTTCGTATGTACCGATGTACAATTCTCCAGACCAAGTTCCATGCAGATTTCATTGCTACATTTAGTGACAAGTCTATAAAGCTGATTTCGATTGATTCAGCATTTAACTTCAAATCATCCACATTTAGCAGATGGATACTTGTGTAGCTCTCTTTGGTGGTTATGGTTATCATGTGTACACTTTGAGTATTCTGGAGTGTTTTACTTAGAGGATTTAGTGCCATGCAGTGCCCAAGTGTACTCAGTGCATCGCCTTACAAAATACCTCGGTACCTCAGAGTAGCTCGTTATAGACGAACACTTAGACATTCTTCAGGCACTTGGAACGGTTGAAAGGGGATCGGGATGGGAGGATGCTTAGTGGCGAAAAGGTGTTAATGACCTTGAAGGAAATCAATCGATAATGTACAATTCAAGGCATTATATCGACTCGTTTGCCAAAACATAGTGATCTGTACCTTAGGAATAAAGATATATATCTTTTACACAATACAATAAATTTCTTCAAAGAATAGATATGAGCGCCGATTGTCGGCTGCTTGAGTATCAATATGAGTTGCGGGAGCCTTGTATGATACGTATCTTGTGTGTATGGCGATTACGTGAGTGGAATCTGATAGAAAGTGAGTAGTGATAGGAATATTTCATGTTTCCCACTTCAAATGTAGTAGAAAATGATTGCACTGACATTCTGAAGCTCGTGAAATAATTGGGAAACGGCCAGGAAAATGAGGACAACTAAGTTGAAGCGAACTATTTTAAGCAGTACATTTATTCTATTTATGTACACATTTCTAAATAATTAATAATTATTCCTAATGAAGTATATTACATAGCGTTTTGTCTCAAGCCCTGTGCGCTGTGCGCGCGCAGGGTCCGCCCCCTCCAGAGAGCGGCGCTGCGGGGCGGCGAGGCCTTCAACTGTTTGCGCGCGGACGTGCGTGCGGCGTGCCGTTCGTGTGAGGGCCAGCGGGGCTGTCAAGGTTCGGTCGTCGGCGTGTCCGAGCTGCGCAGGTTCACAGTTCGACACTTATACACACAGAGCCAAACTTCGTTTCCAACATCTTCACCACCTTCGTCGTCCACCACTACTTCTTCTGGATTGGGTGGAAGCGGACGAGCCCCGAGGCGCGGGGCGGCGGCGCGCCGCGGGCAGGCGGGCGAACGGATCGCTATGAGGTTCGTACTTGTTATGTACACGTGCGGGGGAGTGGGCGCGGGGCGGGGGTGTAGCGGGTGAGGGCTGGGGGGGCGGAGGCTCACAGCGACGTGATCTCCGACACTCCGCCGGTCATCTTCGCGCGGAGAGACGCCACGTCGTCGTCTATCCGGATCAGCAACTTGATTTTCTGGAACAGAGAGCAAGGCGTGTGAGTGGGCCGAAAATAACAGCCTTCGTTACCGGACGTAGCACTTGAGCAGAGCGCCACACCAAACACGTAACTCTTAAATGTACACTACGAAGTAATACCTTTCATCCCTATGCCACAGTGAATCTTTTGTTCCTCTAAGATGACGAACGGCGAGATATTACTATTGAAGTGTGAGCAACCAGTGAGAGTTCATTCTCTGGATTGGGGGGGGGGGCGATTTTCCAAGGATCGAAATTGGCTGAACTTTGTGTATCATAACGTCTTCTCTGACATCATGATGAAATGGGAATAAATTCTCTGCGTATTTTAATTCTTCTACATTTTTGTCGAAATAAAAATCCGTATTCGCCTAGCTAGAGGATCAAATACGTTCGTAGCGAACAAATGCTACAGACTATTCCCCTTGGTTTCGGTTCCCTAATGTTGGCATACAAAATTATTGATGAAACTCAGATCTCTTAGATTAGGGTTTTAAACAAAGTAAACAAAATTTAGGTTAACTGAGCACCGGAATGGGGAAAATATAATTTGCAATCGACACTGCTTCGTTATGAAAGTAGTCATTGGCGTAATTTTATCGATTAGTGTTCTTGCGGAAACTATAGTGACAAGAGCAGATATCTTCTTCGTGACTCCACAGCTAGATAAGAAAACCAGGGGTCCCTCGATACATTAGAATCTCCTTATTTGGTAGTAGTGCCCAAAAAAAATTATTTTCGTGTTTAAAATAATAACACATAAGATAATTGACAACTGTCGTAGAAATGAAGTGAAGTATCAACTACACTTCTTTCAACATCATAATTTTGACATTTATTACTGCAATAAGATTACATTTCAACCAAGCAAACTTTGTTGTCAACGGAAATCATGTCTTCACTAGACCATATTTATGAAATTGGAAAGTTAAAAATGTTTCCTTTTGAGTTAGCTCTTAAATAATTTATTTCTTTCATAGATCGCCTTTGTTTGGCGTAGCAGCTTAGAAAGGCGCCAAAGTACGTGGAGTCGAAAGCTGCAAGTCCCAATCCCGTGTACGTCGTGAGTGGTTTCACCATATGCTAGTGAATGTAGCGTTGCTGGCTTACAGAAGCAACAATCGTTGTCTCATGTGAACACCATCCTGAACATCATTCATCATCATTATTATAATCGTCCAACCTCATAGGCGTTGGCAGCGTAAACCAAAACTACTTTTGCAGGCCTAGGCTCTGTTGGGCCCATTTGCAGTAAGTAATGAGAACTTGCAATATGGAGAATGAATCATAACTTTAATGATACAATTAATAAAATAATTGATTTTATGTTAAATCATTTACAGGTTGGCGGATTTTCCCGAAATGTGTATCAATTACCCCAATTGTCAGGGTAAAAAAGGGGAAAACCAGAAATTCATCGAATTTAAATGTCTATTACGTACGACTACGCAGTCAGTTGCAAAATGTTCAGCAGCGGCCTCGAACCCCTCTGCGCACACCTGTGTTTACCATTATTGATCATAACCATCCTTATTCAGGGTAAGGCAAAAGGAAAACAGTACTGTGATCACCGGCTCACAAAAGGATACGACATAAGTTGCGCGCATCATCCCTCAACTGTGCTCAGCAATGAGTTGAGCCGTCATCCCGTCAGAATCTCAGTAGCGTGTCCTCATTGTGTACCATTTTGCAAGCCTCTATATCGATGGAGCTTCACGATATACGAGACTGGTTTGCGATCGGTGCCGTTGTAGTTCGCAATAGCGAGATCGATGCACCGATGCCCCAGAGGACAGGTCTGCGACGCCGGCCTTCTCGAATGGCACCGTTGCTTGGAAGAGGATTCCAGAGATTTACCTCATTACAGTCTTGCGGTTTCCTGCAATCGGCCCCGACCTCTGCGAGACCGTTGACCCAGCGTTTTCTTAGCGTGAACGTAAGAGACTATGTCTTTAATGGTATGTCTCTCACACATACCCTCACACACTTAACTACATAGTGGCGGGAATGTCCCAAATTATGTCCCTATTTATTTAATATCAGCAAAATACCCGTCCGTTCCCCGGGCTTTCATCGCATACAATGTAGTGGAAGAGGAAATAGATAAAATTTTATACAAACCACGGTGTTTATAATAATTATTTTTAATGTATTTGGTCCAAAGGTTAATAAAATACATCATTTGCTCTCATTTTATTTTACAGTGCATTGCTATTCGATTAAAAATTGTTATCTTGCATTGCCACTTGGCTCCAACGAATCTATTAGGTTCCAGTTGTCCTGAACCGCTACTGACCTCTGGCGGAATATATTAGGAACCAATCTTCTCTTGGGGATAGGTGAATAATAAAGATCGTGATGTATCTACAAACATATTATTTAAATTGTTTATTTTCAGCATTTTGTTGTATTAATCTCTACCCATCTTTGCAAGGATACTCAATCCAGAAGGAGAGCTAAAAATCCGCCCTTGCCGAAATTTTTTGTTTCTTTGCACTTTTCACGAGGGATAAGAAACAGCAAAAGTAAAAAGGATGATCCAATCATCATAAGAAATGCAGTGGTCTATCAATAACTATGAGAGTGATTAAGAAAACAGTGATTTAACTGGGTAAGTATATAAATATTTGTAGTCGTAAATGAGACTGAAAATATTACCTACGTTCATTCACAAAATGATTTATTGAAAGACGATTAACTGACTGAAATCTATGATTGATATAGGTCATTCATTGAACAATGTTATTTGTATCTGTTCATGAAAAGTAAGAATTCATTAACTTTTATACATTTTGTTTATACAATACAAAAGGAAGTTAAATGATTGCATTGACTGTTTACAGTAAACCCTCATTAACCCGAATTCAATGAGATCTAAATAATCGGAGTTCGTGTTGTAAAAATCCATGTTATCCGATAATTATAAATGAGCGTTTTTTTGTAATCCCTTGCCGGGACCCATAGTTTTTTATTTATTGTATTTGACTTTAACTCTTTTTTGTAATACTTAATTGCAATACTCCATCACAGAGTGGTGATTTTTAATCAGATATCGACAAAATGGATAAATGTTGTTCTTGTAAGGAGTAAATTACTTCCTCTAACATGTTAGGTAGGAAAAATTGGTCTGTCTCTCTGTCTGTCTGTCTGTCTCTCTGTCTGTCTGTCTGTCTCTCTGTCTCTCTGTCTCTCTCTCTGTCTCTCTGTCTCTCTGTCTCTCTGTCTCTCTGTCTCTCTGTCTCTCTGTCTCTGTCTCTGTCTCTCTGTCTCTGTCTCTCTGTCTCTGTCTCTCTGTCTCTGTCTCTGTCTCTCTGTCTCTGTCTCTCTGCCTCTGTCTCTCTGTCTCTGTCTCTCTGTCTCTCTGTCTCTGTCTCTCTGTATCTGTCTCTCTGTCTCTCTGTCTCTGTCTCTCTGTCTCTGTCTCTCTGTCTGTCTGTCTCTGTGTCTCTCTGTCCGTCAGCACTAACGTCTAAACAGTTCAGACGATTTTCCCCATAAGTGATATTTCCCTGCAACCTGGTCAAACTCAATATTCTGCAAGTTTAAAATGGATATTTTGATTTTTAGAGGTCTTTTACACGAAGCTTCAACATTTTAAACATGTTATCAAAGATAACTCCAAATTTTTTACTCAACATTGTCATCGAATATCGTATAGAACGCTTAAAACAATGGCGCAGATCGCATTTCATCGAACTCTATGAATTTTTGAAAATTGCCAATATTCAAAATTATGGCATTACATTATATTTCGAAAATATAATTCGTATTAGCGTAATAGTGCATGAAATATCAATGAAAAATAGTTTATCAAAAATGGTCCATTTTAACGAATACCGGGCAAAAAATATTCTCATAAAAAGGCGCCGGTTCCATTATCATAGAATTATCTGAAATGTCGAAAACTAAATGTTGCAAATGAAGCGTGAAAGTACGTTGTGTTGCAACGCCACTAATTGTTTTGTGACCTCGTTTTAATGTTAGAGGTAAATACTAATGCAAGTCCAATGAACCTTAGCCCATAGCACACTGATTCATATCTACTTGGTATTTCCAGAGATCTGGAGAAATGGCGGGGCTGAAGAATTGTGCAACGTCGATAGGCTCCACAAATCTGGATTTTCCATATAGCGCCCACGATATGTTCGCTTTCGTTCGTGCTCGCAGTTGACAAATCACTTTGTTTTCCATAAATTACATCAGCACTTTCCCAATATTTCATGAGAAAGATTTCCCTCGTTCTTATTGCAACTGAGTGATTACATAATTCAGCGCACGGTTGTTACCCATCTGAATAATGGGATAAATGCGGAAATGAAATATTGTTGTAGATTCAATCGCGCAATCACAAGGATTTTGAAACACTATAAGAGTTGTCGTGGTTTTAAATACAGTTTTGGCGGTCAGCAGCACTCCAGATACCGCTTTTCAGGTGCAATTGAAGAGTGTGATTATCTAAACAGTCAAATATATAAAAAGGGTATTATTTTCACTAATTATATTAATAAATTAACAGTCAGGTATTTTTTTCCTTTTTTAGCAATCAGTAAACAAAATTGTGTTTATTGATTGCCCGAAAAGAAAATAGGATACTTGTGTTCAATTATTGGTGTGTATCACGTTTCATCAGTGATCATTTGATCTAATGTAACCTATGATTTCAGCTATCTATACATGACAATTCATGAAATACAATTAAATTTTCTATTTATTAAGCAACATTCTGTTACGGTTTTTGCGTTGAATCAGTAACGGTTTCTTGTTAGCACATATGATTTCACTACTGGAAGTAAATATGTTCCAGAAGACTGATATATTTTTTTATTTCGTACGCATAAGATCGACTTATGTTTAAACCAACGTTTTCTTCAATGTAATACGTAGACGAATAAAATTAAAAATAATTTCCCTCGAAAACGTGCAATACTGCCATCCGATTGCGGTAACACAAGGTAAAATATCATTAGTTATTAATTTACTCAAAAATACATTGAAGTCGATAGTTTTCTCTGATTGGATATTCATCACATGCTCCTTCCGTTGACACTTTTAACATTGACTCCTTCGCTCTTATACAATCGTACTAACGTTGTTAATAGCGGGTTGAATGCTGCTGTTTCAACAAGTTTTCGTTCTGTTCAGATCCCACCAGCACCCTTTTCCTGGGATCAAGGTTCGATCCCCTTCCGGTGTAAGTGAAATGTGTGGTGGATAAAGCGCAGACATGATGGACGTCCTCGTGGTCATCCCATTTCCTGCCTTAGATTCCATCTTCTACATCTTCCTCGCTCATTTCAAACATCATTTCAGTATCATAGGAAATGCCACGAGTCCTTTGCAAAGTGTTGATAAATCTCCGACTCTCGAAGCGAGGAGCGACGCGAATCCGAGAATTTCCAAAGCACTCGCACTTAAGTAGAAATATTCCACGAATGGAATTACATCCCACAGAGTTCCAAAATGGGCCAAATATTGAAAATATCTGAGAGGTATGTAAGAATCAAAGAGTTTACGCTATAGTACACAACCGCTTTATTGGACGTGGCGGTCGATGTATGCCACCTACTAAGATAGATGAGTTAGTTTATCACTGGTCAGCAGGGCGGGGCGGTAAGAAAAATCGGAGAGAAAAGGCGATAAACGTTTTTAGATACACCGCCCTGACTGGAGCATTTTGTATGCACAGTTAAAAACTATTGGTTTTAATTCCTCGAGTGAAATAGTCATTGTAAATTTATATCTCCACACATACCGGTAAGACCAGACAACGCCTATGTCGAGATTTCTGGATTTGGAATTGTGACCACTGTCTAGTTGGGATGCATTGGATGAATATTAAAGTAATCTGCTCGTAAAATAACTGAATTTGTTAAGTTGAAAATGTTATTTTTCCTTATCGTACTTCAATGATTGACGAGCCAAGGGGAATCGTCCTGCTCATGTACCACTTCTTTTGCAATGACGTAGTTGCACTCAGCTTTGTGAGAAAGCGTTCAAGGCCACTCATGTGATCAATAGCATTTCTGGTGCCATTGCGTCCTCGCGAAGCAAACACTTCTTCGACAACTACAGACGCAATAACCTTCAAGTTCCCGTGAGTTTGCATCTCTCGTAAACACACGCTTCCCTGTAGAAATTACAAGAAGATGTGAGATATAGAATATTACTACTTCGCTTTGACGTTCTGTTATTTTAGGCAAAGTCAACTTACGTACACGTAAGTGCAAATAAGACCCCCCAGCGAGTAAATACATTAGAATAAAATTCAGAGCGATTAATGAGCGAATGGACAGGATGGTAAGCGCAAGAAGGCATCTTAAAGGTTGAAGTGAGTTATTTAATATCGATTTTTGAAATTATTGCATGTTAATTCAATAATTGTGCACTACGCGGTCTTTGTAACTATTCCAATATTTTTCTTAAAGGCGATTTGTGTCACAAACCCAACATTTACACTAAAATATGTTTTCAAACTGCAAAATATGCAAAGAAAAAAACGAGAAAGATATATGAATAATATAAGGTAAGAATATGATCGATATAAACAACAGGAAAAACAGTGTTTATTACATCGGAATGAAAGCACAGCCACGAAGAAAATCATACATTGATATGCGTTTATCTACAGTTTACCACGAGCGCTCCAAATACATAATGAACAGACAAACCATATCTCGCTGCAATTTCTCAACCTAGTTTTTCCCTTTTCTTCCCATAAAACGTGCAGCATTGCTTATATATAGTTCGGCATAGTATCTGTCTCCAATAGACAATACCATGGTCCACAACACAGCTTTCTTGAGAACAGTAAGTACACACATGCACGTGATATGGATAGGGGAGACACGTAGAAAGGAAAAGGGAGCAAGATAAAAACGCGAGGAGGTAGGCGAGGAAGACGCCAACAAAAAGGAAAGGAAATAAAACAATAAGAGGAATGAGAGATTGTATAAGGAGGAGGAGGAAAGGCAGACGTACCGTTGCCAAGTCGCCAGGCGTGTGCGTCCAAAGCCACACCATGTATCCTGGGATGCAAAGCATAGATGACAACGCAGTAATCCAGCCGATGCAATGGCTCCACCAGGGATACTCGTAGTCCAGGTACTTGATGGGCGTCCATTGTACCAGGTTGAAGATGAACACACCCTGTGCAAGAAAGAAATAGCTATTAGCGCCAAATTGTACATGTTTCTTATATGATTTTCGAATTTTTGTGGTGTGTGATTGATGTTTGATAGAGGATTGATTGATGTTTGGGAGCACGCCATGTACTACCATTCATGCCTGGAAGCGGTGGTGGTCCTCACCATCTGAATGATAGATTCTGGAGCCGACTTATGAATCGCTTGAAGGATTTTTTGTCTTCTGGCTTCTCCCTCCGTGAGCCACCGCCCAGCCGGAACAAGGTCCAAGCTTCGGATATGTGTGTGAGTGTAGTGCATGTAAGGTTAATGTGTGTCAGGGGAGTGGATAACACAAGAAAAGGGAATGAAACATCGCGGGCAGACCGTAGCTCGCCTGTAGGGGCACTGCTCCAGCATTTGCTTGTTACTGAACGGAGAACCTATGGAAAAATACTGATCAGAGGTCCCGGGCGCTAGACGTCTTCTCCAGATAGTGGCTGAGTTCGACCTCTCTGGTGTAGAAACTCGGCTACTGTCGAGACTCGAGACGTTGGACCTCTCGGGCAGAGTCGCTGCAGACACATGAAAAATGCTGGTGGTAAACTCAATCGATATATAATAGAGAAAGGCAGAAATACATTTTGCAGTATAGTATTTAAAGTGTCTTTTAAAAATATGGTTTAAAAATCATCGTAAAATTAATTTATCATGGGTCATTCAATTCAATTTAGCGATGTAAAACGTCTGCGTCGTGTCTCGGCGCCGCGACAATGGCATTGCTCAAAGAGCAACACAGTGATGCGAGTACACACATGCAATAGAGTATACAGAAGAGCATATATATCCCAAAATAGTTGCGTATTTTCTCCCTTATCGTACAGAGTGCGCAGAAATAATCTCACTACACCGAGAACATTACATGGCGACTCTAAGTTAAAACTATTTGAGCACAATACATTCTTCGCTAAGCCTGTACAAATAGGCAAGGATGCTTCGGTCTTCGGCCTTCGCAGTTAGAATAAGAAAACCTTAATTCTGCACAATACATTATTTCCATTTAATTTTATGCCAACATATTTTATTCTCCACTCTCACGGCACCCTGTTAGCTTTGGCCGAATAAGTCACGCATATTATTTTTACATGAACTCGAAAATTAATATTATTCATTGTGTTTAAATATTATTGGAAGTTGAATTTATATTAATTATATATTATAAATTACTGTCGGTTTATCTTGAAATCCTATACATATCGTTATGATTTTCATGAAATACAATGAGTTAGTTGCTCTAGATGATTTGAATTAATTTAATAATTAATTTTTCCTACTATCATGTGAAAATTACTGTTGCACTTCTTCTACAGTATGACGTAAGCGTGCATCGTATAAAAATTCTTAATACATCGACAAACGTAATACGTTTTGCAGGTTCTGTTCCGTCCACTGCACAAAGCCCCGCGCGAAGGCGGCGGTCGCTCCTCCCCCGAACGGCGTCTCCCCCCGCTTTCCCGAAGGGCTGCAGCCTCCCTGAAACCGGGCGACTACCACTGCGAGAGACACAGGCCACACCACCGGCCTAGGGCCTTTTCGTTCACATTACAACTCAATGCGCTTCGCGCACGTGAAACCGCTGCCTTCGGCACGCGTGGAAAGTACTTGTGAACCTGCCATCGGCGGGGACTACATCGGTACGGACAGACCCGACTCACACCGTCAGTCACCTGCTGGCGAGAGACTGTGTGTGCCGCAAACACATACTCCTCAGCAGGACTACTCATACTCCCCACCTAGGGCCAGGTTCGTGGCCAAGCTGCTGGACAGACTCACCGACCAGCGTACTGTGTGGGACACATGCATTCCCTCTTCGCCCGGGAGAAGAGCAGCTCTGAGGTCCACGCATGCCGCAGAGACCCAGCAGCAGGTATTCGGCAACGCCGTGTGCCCATGGTCGTGTAGTGCGACAAAGTTCACGACGTCACCTTCCCGGTGATAATTAACAGACGTAACAACAAACCTCCATTTTATACCATTTATTCAATTTCATTTCTGTAAAGTAACATTTCATTTGCCATATCATCCCATTCACGTAGACTAGAAACCTAATATCAATAAATCGTATGTGCAATGAAATTCTTGTAATTTTCTCATCATCCGCCTCCCTCTCCCCCCCGGCGCCTCACGGCCCGGTGCGGTGTACAAAATACTTTGTATTGAGAAGGGCCTTTCAGTCCGCTAGCGCCCCCTCCCCGTTCCAGGTATTCTTCCCCCTTCTCTGTACAGATTCATTACAAAAACTTTTTGCTTCTCTAATAACATCGACTCAGTTCCATTGCGGCAGCCAACCGTGACACCTCGTGCTCCGATTGCGTCCAGTGAAACAGTTGTTGTTATCACATTGCCATTCAGACTGTGAACTTAGTGACATTGACTTACTGGTAATACTCTTGTCCCACGAGTTGTGAGTGTCTGAAATCAACTGTATGCTCAGCCGGTGCAGCGGCTAACCTGCAAGGATGGAGCCTCCGGACATCGGGGCCCCTATAACCTCAACACCGTCACCTCAGGTATCTTCTCACTTAAATATGAAAACTTACGCAAATGTCATGTCCACAGAAGTATTTTCCACCAAGGACGAGGCCATAATTATAGACTCGCAAGAAGGTCTCACTATTAAAGATTACGTAAACAGTCTATCCGACATTATTGACGCCAGTGAAATAAGGTTCATATCAAGAATTGCAAATAAGAGTGTGTATCTTTCTAAGCTCTCAATCTATAGCTGACAGACTTACAAACAGCCATAAAGGTATTAAAATAAAAAACTATCAACTGAAGTCGAGACCACTTGTAACAAAGAGCAAAAGAATAAATATATCTAACCTTTGTCCCATCATCCCAAATTCAGTAATAGAGAATGTACTGACTACAAACAATATCAAATTGGCATCTAAAATTTCACTTGTAAAAGCTGGTATTCCTGGACACGGTTTCTCTCACAACAGTTTCCGTAGACAAGTGTATATTTCCCCTGAAGATGCGAGTCTGCCATTAGAATCCAACATTGGATATTTTTTACAACAGATGAAATGTCTTGCTTTAACTGTCATCAGAAAAGGCACTTCACATAACATTTCTGGACAATCCCCTTCACATAACACTTTTAATCAACACAAGACAACCAATTTCGGCAGTGCTCTCATGGAATCTGAAAACATCAGGGGAAAATCCTGTGACATACCAGACCCTGCAATCAATAGAAAAAACACTGAAGGTGCAGATATTCAAAGTCACAATGATCTTACAAAAGAAATACAACTGATCCCTCACCACCATCTAAATCTCTATTTTTTGCTACTGAAGCAAAAAACAATGAAGAAATCCCAACTTACGACATCATAGCTTCCCTTAATAACAATAAAAGATGCCTCCAGGCTGACTCCTTCTCACCCCTCACTGTAAGTAAAACAACTGAAACAAAGAATATGGAAAGTCTCAAAATAACCAAAAAAAAAAGAAAAAAGAGAAGAATATGAAACTGTTGATTACCCCTATCAAACATATCATTGAAGACACTCAAAATAACTACCCCCTTACTTACATACAATTCAAATCCTTTTTAGAGAACTCTTTCAGTGCTAATGATCCTATACCTACAGATTACTTACAGGACATATCATACATCACCAAAATGATGCATAATTTATATCCTCATCTCACCATCAAAACCATAAAAGGCAGAATCACCAGAATTATCAAGAAAATCAACTCAGTAATTAATACTGCAGATGAATCAAGTACTGAAATAGATTCCAGTGTAGAAATCAACACCAGTTAATGAAAATTCTTCAGTAAGTGGCTTTTACTCCAGACTAGAAAGTATTCTCTGTATCTAAGAGACCAACTTTAAAGATTCCACACATGGCAATATCAAAAGCTATAATTGCTCTTTTAAAAACAGATCTAACACCAATCATAGACCGTATCCCATATTATTTTTTTAATGATTTATATTATTTATTTATTTAATAGATAATTATTACAAACGAATTAGATTACTTGATCCTATGTGGCTAGGCCG